>JAWWEU010000076.1:2079326-2110048 GCA_035583155.1 Acropternis orthonyx | reverse complement strand
CCCCGCCGCCGCCGCCCCTCCGCCCGCACGGCCCCGCAGCCCCCCGGGCAGCCCCGCCGCGCCCGCCCCGCACCGCCGGCCTGCCCCGCCCCGCCGGCCGGGTAGGCCGCACCCCCGCACCGCCCCCCCCGCCCCGCTTCCACACACACACACACACACCCCCCCCGCGCACACCCCGCACCCCCGCGCTGCCGGCGCGCTGCCCGCGGTGCGGCGGCGGCGGTGAGGAGGAGGAGGATGAGGATGAGGAGGAGCGGGGTGTCTGTGGGCGGCGGGGCCCGCACTCACCCCAACAGCTCAGCGCCCCCGCTCCAGCGCCGCCATGAGCAGCACGGCACGGCACGTAGGACTGGGGCGAGCGCCGAGCTCTCGCGAGAGCTGCCCGCGGGGACGGGGGGGGGGGAAGGGGGCGGGGCCGCGCGGGGCGGTGGGTGCGGCAGCGCCCCCTGGCGGGGCGGGGAGCGCGTTACCGGCAGGGAAGGGCCGGGGATGCGGGGTCAGAGCTGTCACCCCACGCGGGTCTGGGGGGGTTGTTTTACCGTCAGTGTCGCGGGGGTGGGTTAATTGGGCCGGTGGGTGTGCAGGCATTAAAAACACCCCAAAAAACAGGAGCTAAATGGGAGGTGGTTGGAGGGAGGGCACACAGAGCCCCGGCTGTGCCAGGGAGGGTCAGGTTGGATCTCAGGGAAAGGCTCTTCCCCCAGAGGGTGGTGGGCACTGAGCAGGCTCCCCAGGGCAGTGGGCACGGCCCCGAGGCTGCCAGAGCTCCAGGAGGGTTTGGACAACGTTCTCAGGCACAGGGTGGGATTTCGGGGTGTCTGTGCAGGCCAGGAGCTGGACTGGATTTAAACTTCCCCTGAGATTTCTGGCCCACAGCTAACTAACAGTAAACTCAGTCAGAACAACTGCTATTTAGTTTCTGGGTTTTTTTTCTGGCTGCACTGTAACAACCCAGCTGGAGAGTTGTTACCCTACGCTGGGATAGCGAAGATAAAAATGCATCACAGCCATTTCAGATGATGTTAGTTTAAAAGAGATAACGGGCAGCGCTTTGGCTATTGTAATATTTCACTCAGGAAAGGTAAAAACTAGAGGGGGTGAAAAAGGCTTGGGAACATGCAGAATATGTGGAATTCACCCCAGGACTCACAAAGAGAACACACTTGAGAAAATACTTCCCATTGGGTTTTTTATTCCCTCTTAAACAATTCCTAATAGAAAAGGATTGTATACAAGAACGCTCCTGTACAGAAATCCCTTATATTTTACCAGTCTTGCTGGATATTCCAGATGTTGACAAGGAAATGTCTCTTAATAAGCACAGGAACAAGTCACCTTCTGCATCTATCAAACGTCTTGCTTGGGCAGAAGTGGCATAAAAATTTAAACTAATATTGGAAATGAGATGTTTATGGTTGAGGATTCTTCTCTGATGACAGGCCAGACAGAAATCTTTTATATAAAGTGTCATTAAAAATATCACCATGTCAATAAATTGCTACAACACTGCAACTCTAATTTCACTGGATACAGGATCTGCAGTACCTACCTGGCACTAGACTCCACCTGTGAGGTGACATTAAAAATCTCTGCGTGTGGTTGGTTTGGTTTGGTTTTGAGGCAAAGCTGAGCTCACTCTTCCTGAATCCAAAGCGGTGGGAGGCCAGAGACTTTTGATCTGCAGGTGATGTGCTCTGGGCAGGGTCTGAGCACACTGACAAATATGGGCTGGCCAGTCCCCACACCCCTGGGAGCACTGGTAAGGCTGGGACAGGTCTATCCACTGAAAAATATTAGTCCTTCACAAGCATCCAGGGGTGTGTCAGAAAGGTTTTCACTCTGATCTGCACCCCTAAAACAAGGTAAAGTTTGCTCTGAATAGGAGTGGCTGCTTCAAGTGCCCTGGTGGCATCTGCTTTTCTCTTACCTGCCTCTAAGCAGTGTCCAGGTGACAAAGTCAACCCAGGTAACAAAGCCAACCCACCCAAACTCTGAGGGTTCACTGCTCATGCAACACTGATCTGTGCAGCCAGAACAAAACACATCCCTGTCACTGACAATGTGGTTTTAGAATAATCTCTTACTTCCTCTTATGAAATACAATAATCACAACCTGCATTATATTCTCTAGCTACAGACAAGGTGGATTTAAAAGCCACCTGTACGGCTGCAATTGTTACCTAAAGCTCATAAAAAATAACAAAGGGAAAGAAAACGAACCATCACAAAGAAGGACACATCAAATACTTCAGTGTTAAGCATCCAAGTGCTGCAGTTACTAAGAAAGAGCAACAAGCCTCTGCCATCAACATTTCAGAAAAATGCAGAGGAAACAGCTCACACACTTGAAAGATAAAACAAACACACAAGGAAACACCTGAGAGAACAAATCCTTGTCGTGTAGTTTCATAACAGTCTCTGGAGGTCTGGAGATGAGGTTTTTGTGGCCTAAGCTTCACAGTCCGGCAGATCTTCTCTTCCCACCTCAAATGATTCTTTGCTGATCGA
This sequence comes from Acropternis orthonyx, assembly GCA_035583155.1. Taxonomy (NCBI): domain Eukaryota; kingdom Metazoa; phylum Chordata; class Aves; order Passeriformes; family Rhinocryptidae; genus Acropternis; species Acropternis orthonyx. The sequence goes on along the minus strand of JAWWEU010000076.1, from coordinate 2,107,540 downwards.
CAACAGTTCACGCAGCTCTTTGTTTTCAAGCTGCAAAATAACAGTTTTGCTGAAATAGAAACGAGCCAATTCACAATTGAAGGATGACAAACTTTCAACGGTCCCACTCCTTCACAGATAAATAAAATGCAGTTTGTAGTACCAGCGTTATGACAGTGCTGGCATAAGGGGAACCCCTTCAAGGCTTGAAAACAAAAAGATCATGTTATGTTTCCTGACCCCACCCCTAAATTTTTGATTGTTATAAATCCTTGACATAAACAGAAAATCCAGAGTAAGTCTCGAGACCCTCAGCAATTGTATCTGTTCTTACCTCCAACTGAGCCAGTTTCTCCTGAACTTTGAAGAACTGATCATCATCCACTTGAACAGCTTTTCTCATCACCTCTCCCATCTCACATATTCTGTCTATTTGACTTTCAATTTCCTGAAAGACATAAAAGTAACATGTTCAACATGTTCAGGTAAAAGCAGCAGTCATAATTTATCCCTTCTAAATAACTTAGTTCCATTGTCCTGATTTTGGAATCTTTTTGTGTTTTGAATTTTAATCCTTCCCTCCCATGCACTTGCAATCCTTTTTATCTTGTATACTCAAGCACATGTACCTTATTGTCCTTTATCAAGAGTCATCAGTGAAAACAGTGAACAGAATCACAGCAGCCAGCAAGATAAGGCACCCTGACTTACTAAGTGGGAAATAATTTCAAGTGTGACAACGACTGAGACAACGGATTCAGGTTCACGTGAATGTAATTAGTAGGCAGTAAATTTTTTATTGCTTTATCAGACAAGCCTGGCTCTGACTTTATAAAGACATCAAACATAAAAGCAAACAAGACTGCAAGTAACAGTGTGGAAGGGGACACCAAGCAATGAAACTAAAGCAAGTAAGGGCAGAGCCTCCTAAGGCAGATTTTACAGCTCTAATCCTTCTGAAGATGCATTTTGTTGAATCTCAGAAATGCACACAGAACAAACAATGAAAAATTCCAACATGGAATGTAGCAGCAAGCAGCTCCTGTTTGAAAAGCAATATATCAGTGACAGGGTGGAGTTTCTCCTCTAAGTGCCCATAGTTCTTCAACTGTCTCTGAAAAATAAATCTGCCACAGAGCAGAGAATTCAGTTTTGAATTCCATTATTCACGAAGTATGTAAACAAATCAGAGCATCCAGAAGAGAGCTGGAGGAATGAGAAAGACTTCTGGGAAGAAAGTGTTATTTTTCTAAACAATATGATTTTTGTAAACAAGGATTAATATAATAAGAAAACAGCTCTTTAAAAGATATTAAAATGTTGCTCCTATTTTCCAAGTGGTGAGTAGGCAAAAACGCCTGGACATCAGTATGGAAGACTTTGCCTAGATATTGAGACAGATATATCCCATCAAAGCCTCCTCCAGGGCCTTTTCAGCTTTGCATGTCCAAATATTGTTCAAATGTAAAGTCTTGATAAACAGTTTGTGCACTCAGGCAAACACTGGAAACCAGACATTGCCACAAAACTTACCTCCAGAGGAGCTAAGGAACCCACAAAAGAGAACCAGTGAGTTGCCACATACCAGTGCAAAGACACACATGTAAAGAGTTAGGCTGGCTCCAGTTACAGTGAAAAAAACACAAGATATGAGACGTCACTGGGCTGAACCAACTTGCTGTTCTCCAATCACATAAAAACGCATTTTAACAAATGCCTAACACAATTTGTAAGTCTTAAATAGAGATTTAACGTTATTATACTGCTAGTAGATACCTAAACATGAAACAGGACACAGTTACCAGCAGCCACATCCCACAGCTCTGAAGTCACTCAGTCCAACGTGGACAAGGGGACATTTTTAGGCCACTGCAGAGAGAATCTGGATTTAAAAACACTTGGGAGTGAAATCTCTCAACATATACAGTTCACAGAGATTTAGGAGATTCTTTTCCCTTTGTTATTTACTGAACAGGAACAATAACTACTTGTAGAGGATCAGGTGCTTTACGCTTAACCCTGGGAATCCACCACCTGGTCAAAAGAGCAAGACTCCACCTGGGCTGTGAAGGGATTGTATTCTGAAAGGAATAGAGGGGAAAATACCAGCAAAGAGAGACAAGAGTTGGAGAAAATGTATTTTGGAGCAGGGACAATGCAGGAATGAAAACAAGGGTTCTGTGACAGAAGCAAGTGACAGGGACAGGAGTCTTGAGCACTCTGCTGTTCCCATCCCACCTTACCACAGAATTAGCCTGATGGACTTTCAAGACTGGTTCTGCATCTTCACCTTTTCTCCCTTCCAAAAGCTGCAGCATCTGCTTCCTGTATTTGCTCATGATGAGCTCTAGTGCATCTTGGTGCTCCTCCAGCGAGACCCACAGCTCTGCAGAACACAGCACTGTCACTGCCACGACCGGGACAGCGGGACACGTCTCACAGCAGCGGCAGCAAGTGCCCCGAGGTGCTGCGTACCAGCTGATGGTGGGAACTGTGCTGCCCGCGACAGCACAGCCCTGGCACCGCGGTGGGGCTGCCCGCACTCCCTTCAGCCCAGGAGCCACCCGGGGCATCCAGCGACTCTTCCACAGGCAACACGCATTCCCCTCCGCTCCCTCTAACAAGACCCTCCCGCCGTGCCCACCGGGCGAGATTCTCCCCCGGCACACCGCGCCCCGCGGTGACCAGGAGACCCCCAGCACGGCCCCCGGGGGTCCCGCTCACCCCTGTTCTCCTGCTGCAGGTCGCGGATCTGCGTGTTCTCCTGGGCCAGCACCACGTGCGGCCGCAGCCGGGACGGGTCGGGCCGCTCCGCCGCGACGCCCGGGCCCTGCGGAGAGACACGGGGGTCGGTGCCAGGCCCCTGCCGGCACACGGGGGTCGGTCCCCGGCCCCTCTCTCACCTGCTCGGCGCAGCCCGCGCCCGCCTCCCGCATGGCGGCCACCCGCCGGTGCAGCACGGCCGACTGGTCGATGAGAGACTCGGCCGCCGTGTCGTGCTCCTTCAGCCGCTCCAGCAGCGTCCGCGCGTCCGTCAGGATCTTGTCGATGGTGCAGCTCATGGCGGGGCCGCGATGATCAATCACCCCCGCGGCGGGCCCATGTCCCTCACGGCCCCTCACCGGTCCCTGAGGGTCCCTCTGTCCCCTTACGGCCCCTCACCGGTCCCTGAGGGTCCCTCTGTCCCCTTACGGCCCCTCACCGGTCCCTGAGGGTCCCTCTCTCCCCTCACCGGTCCTGAGGGTCCCTCTCGCCCTTCACAGCCCCTCTCCGGCCCTCAGAGTTCCTCTCGCCCCTCACGGCCCCTCACCAGTCCCTGAAGGTCCCTCTCGCCCCTCACGGCCCCTCAGGGTCCCTCACGGCCCCCTGTCGGTCCCTCACGGCCCCCTGTCGGCCCCTCACGGCCCCTCAGGGTCCCTTGTCGATCCCTCTCGCCCCTCACGGTCCCCTGCCGGTCCCGCTCCGCCGGGCTCGGGCCGACACGGACCGGCGGGGCTGAGGGCGCCGCTTCCGCCCGCGGCCACAGCGCCGCTCAGCGCGCAGGCGCGGACCCGCCGCCCCGGCAACGGGGCCCGCCAGGCGGCGCCCGAGGGCAGCGGCGGCTGAGGGGGCGGGGCCAAAGGGGGGGCGTGGCCAGGGCAGGGCGCGGTCCCCCCGCCCGCCCCGTCCCAAAGCGGAGCTGCCAGTGATGCTCTCTTTGGGTTTTGGGGCGGTTTTGGGGCAAGGGAACACCGCCCCCGCCCCCGGTGTTACGGAGCCTGCCCCAGGTGACCGTCGTCCCCCCCTCCCCTGTTAGACGACCCCCGCACCGAACCCCCGCACCGCGCCCCCCGCACCGAGCCCCCCCGCTGCCGGGCAGGGAGAAGGTGCCGGAGGAGCCCCGGCTCCCGGCGGGCGCTGCTGGGCACAGCCTGTTTGCGCAGGGCCGGTCCTTGACCCGGGGGTCCCGTTATCTCTGCGGCTGCTCCTCGCACGGCGCGATCAATCCCGCGGGGACCGGTGGGACTGGCCTCTTATCTGGCACTCCTGTTTGTCCCCCCCGACGGTAAACATCCGCCGCTCGAAATAACAAGCTCTGCACTGCTGACTTGCTGCTTTGATTCTTATTTGCTTGCCGAAGCTGCTGGTGGTGAGCTTGGGATGTCCTTGAGGCTTTGCCCAACTCTGTGCCCCTAAATGCGTTTGATATCACCAGCTTCATTAACGATGTTTTCAACAATAACGTTTTTAACTGCAGTCATCTTTCAAGTTTAAATCCCCATTCACGCAGACACGTGAGAAAACTCCAGGGTGTTTTATCAGATGAAGGATCCCTTGTGATCCCAGAGTTAATCAAGCCTGGTGCAAAAGTGCTGAACGAGTTCATTTTATATAAGCAAGCATCAAGGCAGCAGAGAATGGGGTAAGCAGCTGCACTTGGAATACTTTATCAGAATTAGATCAATTAGTGAAGTATGAGAGCTTGTCTGCAAATTTGGGGAATGTAATCCTGCTTTATACTAATTTGTGTGGAGCTAAAGGTCCAGGCTGTGCTTTATGGTATATTTCACCTTGTGGTCCTTCCTTACTTTTCATCTTATTAGAGAATGCTAAAAAGTTAAGACAACTTGCTGTCAGAATTCCTTTTTCCTCAATTCATGAACATTTGGAGAACTGACAAATACTGCTGTGTTTACTACTCTGGGTATGGGACAAGGTGGGTAAAGATGGCCCTTTCCCAAGGTGGACACAACATCCTCAAGTTGTAGCCAGCTTGTTTCCCTGTCCCATTTTATATCCTCATGTAACCCCACACGTGCAGTTCCACAGCTCCCATTACTTCTCTCTGCTCACATTCCCAGCTCCACGTGTGCCTTCCAAGTCTCTCCCAGCACATCCATTTTCCTGGAGCCTCTGGGCAGGCCCAGCACATCTCCATGGAATGATCTGTGTGTTCCAAAGCAACCTTCGTGCGTGTCATGTTATTTGACATAAGGCGTTTCTGTGAAATCAAACCTGCAGTCCCCGGGGTTCCACCTAACTCAGGCACTCAAGGAGCCATTTAGAAATGCAGCACTGGGAATTCCAGCTCACATCCATAGGAAGTCAGCTGAAGGAAGGATCATTTCACCTTTGCAGGAGCTGCAGGGGGATGAGAACCTCTGCCCTGTTCTGTTCCTTGTGTTTATACTTCTGATTTAACCCTCACCTCTCCCTGGTGTCAGAGCTGCCACCCTGCCCTTCCCCGCCAACAGGGACAAGGCACTGCTCATTCCAGGAGCAGTTTATTCCCTCTGTGGCATTCTGGCTGCTTGGAATAAAACCCCAGAAGGAGGGAGATGGGTGTCTATGACACCACCACACCACACTCAGTCCGTGCTCCTGCTCAGGGATGGGGCTCACTCCCTCTCCAGCCGATCTGCTGACATGGAATCATTTGTTCAACTTCCAAAGGACAGCAGGGTAACTCAGTGTGGCGCCAGGACACAGAGTGGATCCCAGTAGGACAAAGCTCCTTGTTTTAAATGCTGGGAATGCTTGTCACCAAAACTTGGAGTATGTAGCAACAGAGCTTAAACAAATCAGTGGATGAGCATTTTCTGAGTAGTGGTGCCTTATAATTCCCTTGGCTTATCACATCAATTCTGTATAAACTAAAGAGAATGTATAAATTTGGCCTCTCAAACTTTTTAGTGTTTAACTTCAATTCGATTAAACACTTATGTGTGTGTACAAAGTGAAAAATGAGGTTACAGGAGGTTAATGCTTTAATGCTTTTAATAACTCTTAACCACATGGCTGTATTTTGTCAAACAGAACATGGGTTTGTTCTAGCAGGAGAAGGGAACGCTGGAGAGGGACAAACTGAGACACTCTGAAACAGCAACGCTGCTGCACAGCCCAAACTCTTTCCAGGCCATCTTTGAAAACTCAGGAACAGTATTTCTGCGATGGGATAAATACATAATATTTCTGAGTACAGCTGAGGAGGTTCTTGATCACAGCAGGAAAATCACAAAGAAAAGAAATCCAGACAGACCAAAAGCACGGAAAAAGTTGTCAAAGAGGCCCTGGCACAGGTTGCCCAGAGAAGCTGTGGCGGCCCCATCCCTGGAGGTGTCCAAGGCCAGGTTGGATGGGGCTTGGAGCAACCTGGGATAGTGGACGGTTGCCCTGCCCATGGCAGGGGGTGGAATGGGTTGAGCTTTAAGGTCCCTTCCAACCCAAACCATTCTGGGATTCCATGAATAATGTACAGAGGAACTGTACCAAATGGCAACATCGGTGACAGACTGAGTAACATCTTAATGCTGCAAACAGAGAAAAGAATAAAGGGCAAATTTCTAGGATAATTCTTGGGGTTTTGGTAAAATCATATTAATCGTAATTGTGGTCAGCACAGCTAGAAAAATTGTGGCTAAGCCTGGGAAAGCACAAACCTCCCACAGACACCAGCTCTTCCAAAGCGTAATGTGACATTTCTCATTTCCACTATGAGTCCTTCCTTCAGAAACTCGATGTCTAAATAGCCAACTCTTCCAGAAGCTACAGCCTGTTTACAATGCAAACCAGTCTCCTCTCACACCACACACCCAACACTTGCTGACTGCTTGCTTTTGGAATTAACTGATGGTGTTAACACAGCCATCAGCTACTCTCCCAGTTTCACTGGCATTGCCCTCAACAAAACTGTAGCACAGAGACTCAGACCAGGGGGCTGAGTGAATCCTCCTCTTGTACTTCCCATCCTTCAAGGTGGATTAATGTGGCATAAACCAGAGTTGTCCTGTGACAAAAGTTATTACCAAGAAACTCAGTCTTATTGTTCATCCCAATTATCCTGCTTTGATAAATCTTGAGGAGTCACCCATTGCACCACAGCACTCATATTTATGAGTCTAATATTCTTTTTCCTATTAAAACAAGTGTCCTTAAGATGGAATCCAGGCTGGAAAAAAGGAAAAGCATTATCATTGATAGATGGATATATCCAGTTAGTTCAGTCCCTCGGCACCAAGACTCCACTGCTGATAAAATGCTGAGCAAGGGATTCCACCATAATTATTTCGTAATGCTTAATACAGAGAGTCAAGATCTTCTGCTTTATGGAAATCAGGTCCAGGACGTTGCTGTACCTACAAAGTACAGTCCAGTCTTAAATTTACAAGTATTCCTTATGAACTACCATCTCTGAGATCCCTGGAGGAGACTGTATCAAACTTAATTGAGGTCTTTATTTCCTTCCACATTGTGCCTGGCTGAATATTGATGCACCGGAGCATTTTATTGACAAATCTTGGTCTTCCAGACAAGGGGAATCAGCTTTGGCACAAGGTACTGAAAAGGAGGAGATGTCAGGGTACACTGTGAGTGTTGAAGGGACGGGCTTATTGTACCTCCTCTGCCTTCATGAACAGGAACATTCTGTAGGCTGTTTTGAGACTTTCAGGTAAGTTTAAAGCAGTTCAGCTCTTGCATTAAAAATCTGGGTAAGCCAACTGTTTAGATCCTCAAGATTTGCCTTAGAAGCCTGTTAGAAAATGCATGATGAAACTATCCAACAACTTCATTAATAAGGAAAAAATCCGTCTTAAAAAGACCAAAATTGTTTTTCTTCTGTGGTCTGATATTTCATTATTTCCTCCCATGAAAGCATTTAAGAACTTAATGAGAACTTCCATTTTCTCCAGAGTTACTTCTCTTCCAGTTTGACCCTGATGATTTGTCTGATGCATCTGATGCCAAACAGAAGAGTATTTCTACCATCTCACTCTAAACCACCTGGATGAACTCGTGCTCTGCAATGCTACGTGGGAGCTGTTCACTGTGCAAGGTCACACCAACATCCAAAATTGCTATTCCTGAGGCCGTTTATCACCCAGGACTGAGGTTCATCCACGCCCATGCAGAAAATCCCAACACTGTTGCACCTTTGGAAGATAATCGACGAGAGGGAAAGAAAACTCGCAGTTTTTCCATGAGTTCCTTAATAAATTGTAAATGCAAGCTCTCAGAACTCAGTTTTATCAAGGATTTGTCTGCCAGTGTATTCTATGCCTCTAAAACCATTTTATTTCTCTAAAGCAAAAACAGGTAAAGATTAAATTAGATAATTTTAATACATACGCTGTATTGTTAATACCCAGCTTTCTTTAATATTGCTTAGAACACTTTACTAGCAGGAGAGATTTAATCCTGTAATGAAATAATCTATATTTCAATATAACCTTTAACTCACATAGAACAACAATTACTGTAATGAGCAATTAGTTTTCCAAGAGCTTCCAATCGTTTAGTATTTGACTCCCGCTTTCATCATTTAATGATTTACAGTAACGAGCTGGAACATCAGTATTTTGTACTGAAATGGCCAAAATAGTTGTTGAGGCATCCTTGCCCTCATGTGACAGATCTCAGATGGTTTGGGGAGAAGTTAGCCAAGAGCAATAGACAATGCCATCACTTTTGTTTTGGTTCTACCGAAAAACAACAACACAGTGACCATTGTGACTTGCAGTCGGGGCTCAGTAGCTTTTGGAGGACTGTTAACTCTGCTGAGATTGTGCCCTTTGTTTGAGTTTTGTTTGACAAATGCTTTATAAATGAGCAGAAGAGGTGGTTTATGTTTCATTAATGAGGCTGATAGTGGTTAATTACTGAAGTTACGTAAACAATCCAATACCAGATCAAGCCAAACGGGTCAGTTATGTAGAGAAGATCCAGCTGGAGTAGATACGATTTCCTTTAACTATTCGGGTACCAAACGAGTCACAGAGATCTAAAATCTCCAGTTCAGATGAACAAGGAGTTCTGCTGAGCTTGAAAACAGATTCTGTCCACAGCTATTGATCCAGGGCAACTCCTCCTTCCTCTCCAGTTTCCTCACTCATCAAATCCTCAGACCCAGCTGCCCAAAGGCAGGCACTCCATGGAGACACACCAGCTCCCAGTTCACACTGGTGGCAGTGGGGCTGCACAACTGGTGCAACACAGCGTGCAGCTCAGGCTGGTGTCACCAGACCTGCTTATTTTCCCTGGAAAACACAGCTTATTTCTAAGGAAAACATCCCTTATTCTCCACTTCAGTGCTACTGCTAGACGTGGGTTCATGGCATTAACTTGTTCGGCTAATATTTTCAGGCCATGCCCATAAGTAACATTTTGTTTACTCACCTCTAGTAAGCCATGCTTGGAGTCTGTGATTATTTACTTTGCCCACTGAAATGGCTCTAGGCATGTGACTGATCAGAGACTTCATCAGTGTTTTATAAAATAGATGCATGTATAGAAAAATAACAGAAAACAGAGCTTGGAAGTCCCTTTTCCTCCTTTACAGATCAAAATAACAGTTCTAAAATTCTGCCCAAATTGCTCTTCAAAATACCCAGTGAACAAGATTGTACAAGTGACTCTCTCCAGTGCTATTCTCACCACAGTAATTGCATTCTCTAGTATCAAATTTAAACCTTCCTTACTCCTAAACACCCTTTTTGTTTCTTTACAAGCCTGGAAAACACTTTATTTTCCTCTTCTTTGCAGCAGTTCTTTAGGTGACTCATGTGTGCCCTCAGGTCTCACATTTTTGTCATGCTAAGCTTTGACTAGGAACGGTGATTTGTTAAAATAATGTAAATACTTGTATTTAGCATAAATATATGTATTTAACCAGTCACCTGGTCTGAATCACTGCATGACTATGCAAAATAGTTTTATTACTACAGCTATGAAAACAGCATGGGGCTTGGAGTAAACAACCACGGGCTAATACTTTATGTGGCACTGCTGTTTATCCCCACTACAATTAAGTTCTTACATACTTATTTTAGAAATTGAATTTACTCTGAGTCCACTAGGCTTTATAAACTGAACAGAAGGTGGATTTGATACCTTTGAAAAAACTGGGCTTCAGGCTTTGGTTCCCCAGAGTGAACAGGCTGTAAATACCCACATCCCACGGCTTCATTTGACCAGCTTATCAGTGAGGTGGCTTCTATCAGAAGAAGTGCTAAAAATAAAAGTCAGTAGTATTTCAAGCTAAAGGCAATATTTCACAAACCTCTGCTTGTTTTTCCAGCTTTCATGAGAGTGGTTGGACGAAAAAGCCAGTGGGACATGTGAAAGAGATACTGCTATGAAGAAAATCTTATTTCTATTGGTTGTAAATTCTTCCTTTTTGCCACTGAGGGTTTTTTTGACAATTTAGTAAGTTGCTGTCTGAGGCTGCTTTTGCCAGCAAGACAAATGCTGATCATAATTAAGCTTATAAGATCATTATCTTTGTGTCTGCTGCATCATCATGCATTCCAGCCCTCCATCACCACATGTGATCAATGCAGGGCATTTGAAAACTGAAGAACCCCATAATTTGCTCAAATAACATCTGTCAGTTAATCCTGTTTTTTCTTGAAAGCCAGACTCAACCATTCCACTCCAAAGACTAACAGATCCCTAAATGGTGCCATTTTACACGGAAATAATTAGCCTTAGGGCTACTTTCCCCTGGAGCCCGTGGAATACAAATATGACCCTCCTTTGAAGGGTGATTTCAGTTCGCTCTGTATCCATGAAAACCTACTGTCCCTAAAGGCTATTTCAAGTGACTTTGCTGTAAGATATCCAACAGGAAATTATTTTTGCCTTTTCCTACCTAATTCCATGCAGTAGAGAACAGAACCAGTTTTTCCTGAGGTAAGTGGAGAATTGCTCTTACACAGAAGGAAGGGAGTGAGGAGCTTTGCAACCTGCTGGACAGCACGTTAGGGAGCACGTGGAACAGCAGAAAACTCCCCATCCAAAACGTCACATCATCTGCCTGGGAAATGCTGAAAACATCAAATAGTAATGTTAAACTATTAGAAATTATTTATAATGGAAATACTTGGGGGTCTAAAAATGGAATTTGGCAAAATTAGCAGCAACATGAGTTCACTGAAGCTTGCTAATGAACTCAACGTACACATGAGGCTGGTGTGCGCTGCATCTCCAGAGGGATGTCAGGATCAGAACAGGGAGGACAAGGTAAGTGTTTGGAGTTTGTAGATCCTGCCCTAATCCAGCGTTTCCAAATTAAACTATCATGCCATGTAGGTGTCTCCAACTAATACTACTGCAGTGCTTTCTCTGCCTGGGAAATGAGCATTTTCCATCCCCACTCCGACAACGTCAATGAGGAGCAATCAAACTGGGAGAATTTTAAATTCTAGCAAGAAAGCAGAATATTTAGTAATGGGGCAGGGAGCACTCTGGGAAGCAGTGACGTGAGGGTCCCCATGGCCTCTGTCCCTGATGACCCAGTTATTATTTGATTTATGTGGGCTCGCAGCTGCCCTTGCTCCGACCCCAGCGAAGGCTGTGTGGGAAGTTCGTGTCTCGGAGCCGCAGCGTTGCTCTGCGGAGTGTCTGGAGCCTGCTGTGTGCACAGAAACTGATAAATAGGGAAAGGCCGGGATTGCTCCAGCTGGATCAGAGCTGGGATCAGAGCTGGGATCAGAGCTGGGATCAGCACTGCAGCCCGACGGACTCTCTGGAAGAGAGAAGCAACCTGGAACTACCGTAAGTGTTTAACTTCCTTCTCTGCATGCTCTGGGATTATAAATTGTTGCTCCAGCCGTACATCAATGTGCCATGTGAAAATATTTCAGGCACTGGGCTTTTTTTTCCTTCTCCCCACCCCCCCCCCCCCCCCCTTCTTTATTTCTTTTTAAACATCTGACTAAATGAAAACAGAAAACGTGCGCTTTTAGATTTGGTGTCCTACTGCCAAGGATTTGTTCCAACAGTACCTCATTTGACACACAGAGTGAAGAAAATCAACTTTTAAATTCAGTTATTGGCTTCCCTTCCCAAAAGTACCTGGAAAACTGTGAGTTTCAAACAACCTCTAACCTCTTATTTTACAGTGTATAAAACTTAAACCTTTGAAGTAATTGTTCATTGGGGTAATAATTCCAAAGGATGGTTTCAAGATAATTGCAACGCAGTCCATTAGTGAAATAAGCCACCAGTTCTTATTATGGTTATTATATGACCAGGAAGGAACATATTTAATTAGAAGAAAAGTGGGATTTCTTCAAAGAGCAGCTTTGGGGAGCTTCTTGACACTTTAAAATTGGGAGGAACAGATAAAACCTTAATAATGCATATAAACTGCCCATAGGATCAACCAAGTGGTCCTACAGCTTCCCCTGCAAAATCATTCTTTAATTAATCAGTGATTGCTAAATTGCTTGAGTGAAATTGAATATATGACCTGGCATCACACATAGTTGCCACTGCTTGCACTGAGTTAAAATGTTTTTCAGTTTTTGGATTAAATTTTAGCAAATAAAAGAAAAAAATAAGCTTTGCTTCCAGCAGCAACCAAAGTACAGCAATTAACTCCGAGACTGAAACGTGCCCTCAAGTTCCACTACGTGATCATTAACGTGCCCCAAGGTGTGTTAAATAGTTGGTGAAGACCTTCAGCTTGAGTTCCTAAAATTCCCTGTAAACAAGAAATTTCCTCATGACTCCATTGTCAAAATATTTACGATAGCAGCTGAAGTACTGTCAGCACAGACCTCAGGAAGGGCTCCCTGTGCCTCTGCTCCAAGAAGGATGTTTTGCATCTTAATAAATTTGATAAGTTGATGATATGTTGCTTTATGATATGGGATTTTATAGCAATGAAAATGATGAAAACCACATCTTTCACCATAAATAGCAGTAAGTCGATGTACAGTAAAGATTTTAGTCTGAGCATGTACATTACATTCTCTTTATGGTTCTACTTTTAGTTTTATCAATGGCTTTTTTTTTCCTTAACAGCTTCCATTTTTTGATAAATTGACAAGTTTTTCAGTAGAGATTAAGAACTCAATGTTTCTATTTCTGCTGAATTTCTGCATTAGATAGATAACCAGCCCAACACCAACACACACTCCAGTTTATATTGAACATTTTTGATCAGTGGCAAAACTAAGCCTATAAAAGCACAACATTTTCAAATGTGCTTAAGCAAGCTTGAGTGTAGGTCACCTCTTCTTCTGAAAAAACACCATTTCCCCACCTGGTCAGGATTTCACACGTGAAAATGCCCAGCAGAAGAGGGAAAATCAGGGAACAGAGTGTGCCTTTACGCAGATACTTTCTTTCAGGTCAGTCTGTTTGAGTGAGGACTGAAGAGTCCCATCCTATTCTCAGTTGGGATTCTATGAAACAAGGGATTAAAAAATTAATCTTTTGTTTTCAGTTATTCCTACTTTTTAGGCTAAAGACCTTTATGTGCCATCTCTGGGAATATACTTAAATTTTTGCCTTCTTTAAAAGCACTCATACACACACATCTGAGTTTATCGTGAACACACGGCAAAGAGAGAAACGGGCACAAAACACTTGGTTTTGGGAATGGCAAGACTGTAACTGCCCCAAACATCCAAACCTGTTACTTCAATCTTATTTCAACTTTGTCCAAGTTATTGTGTTTTGAAAATTACAACTGGGCAGGTCTGGTACGTTCTGCCGGGGACTCCACAGCCTCACCGTGCTGGGCACATGGAGAATTCACTTGCCAGCCTGGTAAAGGGTTAATGAAAGTCTGTGTGGGCTCAGGAAGTGTCCCTTAGGTCATGGCTCACTCCCAGGAGGTGTGAGGGGTTTGGGGTGGCTACTGAGCTTTGGGGAGAGCAGCATATAAAGGATCACAGTTTGGAGGGCATTCCCTGCTGCTGCCTCGCTCACACACCAGGGGGGAGGCAAAGGTTGGAACACACAACTATCACAGTCACTCTTATAAACAATCAAAACTTTCCTGTCCTAGGAAATGAAGTTCTTTCCTTATATATCTTTCTAATGCATTTTTTTTTTTAAAAAGCCCAGTGCTTTGTTATAGGAGAATAACAAGCTTGTCAACGCTAAATTGTCAGGTGTCAGAAAATTAAACACTTGATGTTCGTGCGTAAGTCCCATTTCAAGACAGTAGAGCATTCCCAAATAACCACTGGATTTAAACTTAATACTGTTACAACATTCTCTTCATTTCAGTTTACAAAGTCTCATTCTGAGCTGGGAATTCTGTGGTTGCAACAAATCACTGTTCTTAGCCATAAAAATCCAGAGAAGGGCTAAATCCTTTCTCATACAATACCGAAGTTGAGGAAGCTTTGCCTAATGAAAATTTGCTTCCAAGGTTTAGAACATTTAATCAACCAACCACTTTACAGATGGTAATGTGTACTTCATACTCCCAATACGCTCTTTTCATCAGATTGGATCAGTGTAATTTTATTTTAGCTTCTATTCTTCTATTTTTATTTCAAGAAACTACAGGCATTCAGGAACACATTTCTTTGGCAAATACACATTTTTGGGAAAAAATGTAGACTTTGCCCAGGCCAAATTGATCTTACTGATAAGGACCTCATGTTTCAGTGAGTCATTTCACTCTCAAACAAATATTTACTACCAGAGATAACAAAAAACCCCAACATTCCAGCCTCACTGCATCTTTTCACCTTCTGCTGACAACACAAAGCGAAAGTGTTCAGCCCCAAAGATATGTCCCATGTGGGGGAAGGGATGTGTGTGTCTTTCCAGTCAGGACTTCAGTTGGGATTCTCTGGAATGATACATTAATTTTCTCAATCAAGATATAGGTATTGCACAAATCCACCACGTGAGTCTTTCCAGGAAGATCTTTAAACCCAAATTGCTGTAAATGCTGCAAGGGGCACATACAGAGAATCCTGGTGCAGAGTAGGATTTTGCTTTACTGTATTTTCCAAATATTTTCATGCCTTTTTCGTCTTTTCTGTCCTTCCCATCTGCTCAGGGAAAGCCTGTGAGTGGTTCATGGGCAAATTGTCTCATACAGCCCTTACTCAATGGGCATCAGACGCAAGATTTGTTTAACCAGTGACCACATTCCACATGCAGAGGGACAAGGGGGCAAGGAAAATATTTCCTATTTCCCCCTCTAAGGGCTGCTCCTTTACCTCTCACTTGCTAAGCAATACCAGAGGTTTGCTCTATGTATGTAAACTCAAACCCAGCTCCTGCCAGTGTCCATAGAGACATTTATTTTCTTTTCTAGATCTCTTATAAGAAATTTTAGAACACCCCTTTTCAGAACTTCCTTCTAGATTTGAATTTATAATTCAAATTACTGAAAAATAAGATACATTTTGAACCCAATGCACAGCAGCTGTTCTCAGGGTGACACTGCAAGTTCTCAGTAGACTTGGTTATTGTGAATGTCAGTGTATCCAGTCAGGAGCCCAGGCTCCTTTAGTGTTCCAGGGACAGTGGGAAGCTCTCTCAGGGGAAGATATCCTATAGGATATCCATTTTTTTGTTTTCACAGGATGTTCTGCACTCCTAAAGGAATACAGGCTCTTAAATGTAAATCAGGCAGTGCCTAAGTAAGGCAAAACTGACTTTTACTGCATAAACCATTACTTACATGGGGAAGAACAGATATTCCATGCTGGCTTTTCCATGCTGTTTTCCTGTATTTACTTTCTTTGAATCTGCATAGAAAGTGAAAGAAACAAATTCTCTAAAAGCCCATCTTTGTGCACAAACAGAACATCCACCATATCAACATTAGTGCAAATGCTTCAACTCATGCCCAAAGCAGGTTTTTTCTATCCAGTGAAGCTCCTTTTAATTTTCCTGGATTACAGAATTTACCAGCAATTACTCCGATTCTCCCACCATGGTCTTGTGTAAAATTCAGAGCAGAACAGTTCTAAGTGTAAGCTGGAAATTTAGGAATGGACTCTGTCCTGAATCTGTACCGTTAGGACAATCAAACATTCTGCAGCCTCCCCGAGGGTGTTGCGTGACCTCGCACATCTAATTTTCCTATGAGCCGCAAACTCTCCCGTATATTCTGTAGTTTTCTGGGTTTCACTCTTGGCTAAACCCACCCAGCAATTCTTTCTCACGGGATGCTTCTCTGGCTTTCCATTTCTCCAGGTTGCCCTTTGGAAGCCAATCCCACAGCAGGGTGAATGAAGCAGTGCAGCTGGGAGCAGAGCATGGCCAACACGTTTGTCACCGTACCCGACGGGTATTGTCTCCCCGAGCCCTTACAGTACTATGGTGAGTAAGGCAACAGCTTTTTATTCTGAAAATACAGCAGAATGAACACCCGTGGAAATCCCCAATTTTTTCTCTGTTTTAGTTTATCTTTAAAGCTCTTAGAAGCTACACATTTGACTACCAAACCCATACTGAAAGTGTATTGAAATATATATTAGCGTGTGCTCATGCAGATTTTTGTGCACAATGTGATTATTCTGACTGATCATTCCATGTAAATATTCCTGGTGCTGTCTCTCTTTGCATGGGGAAGACACAGCTTTTATTACAGTATTTCAGATACATCATAAATAGATAATGCATATTCTATATCTTTGTAACTGCAATAACTAATTTGATTCTGGAAGAGTAAATGCGGGACCTGAAGCCCATTAAAAAGAACTCCAAATTCCCTTGAAAGCTGTTTCCAATTTGGTTTTATAGAACCGTGAGCAATCCCAAAGGAAGAATGAAACGTGATGCACGTTGCACAGCCTTTCTTTGGTTTTGTGTATTCAAGGGCTGCTGGATAAAATTAAAACTCAACAGATAGCAAGGCAGGAAGAAACTCTCTTTATAATTCTGTACCTACGTTTTACTAAAATTGAATCTCGTAACTATAAAGACTCACATATTGCAGAATACTAAACAAAACAAATCTCTGCTTTTTACTTCTCTGAAGTTCAACTTTAAGACTCCTGTCACAGTGAGTTTTTCCACCCTGTAACTTCTAGACCATTTTTCTCGGTCTTGTGCCCCATTTTCAAAACGATGCCTGAGATATGTATAAATAACTAAAATTTCACTGATTAAAAAATTCCCTTATGGAAGGTATTTGCCTGTAATGTGGACAACTAACAAAAACAAGCCTCAAGTGTAAGATCTAAAGGCAGCTGTATCATCAGTTGGCAAGTGATATTCATTTATGCACAAACAATAATCCAGTGGCACCCACATGACATCACCCAAACCGCTACTGAGCCATTTTTACGACGCTTAGGAACATTACAGGCAGCACATTCAAAAAGCAAGTGCCAGCCTGCCTGCCTGAAAATGTGTCCCTTTGACACTTATGACATTAAATCTACGAAAAATGTCTGACCTTCGGGCGTAGCTGATGTCAAGGCTTTTATTTCCCCCTGTTACGTAGACGTCTTACCGGAGCACATCAACTACCAGCTGCAAGACACGGATTTCCAGCCTGCTCCTTACTGCCAGTACTCAGCAGTGCCAGTTGGTGCCCCAGCCCTCCAGTCACAGCCCCCTCCATCCCCCTATGGCACGTACAGCCTGGAGCCTCCCTACAGCGACGCGCCCTGCGGCGGCAGCAGCTGCGAGTTAAGCAAACCCTCCTTCCTGGCTCCCCACGTGGATGACGGGGGGTACCAGGGCTTGAAGAGGCCGAGATTAACCCACTCCGTGAGGCTGAAGGGGCAGGAGGAGCTGTGTGTTGTCTGTGGGGACAAGGCCTCTGGGTACCACTACAATGCCCTCACCTGCGAGGGCTGCAAAGGTGAGGACAGGACCTGTTGCACACCCGTGACTCATGCAAACAGCTGGCATTTCTACAGAAGGTTTTAATTTATCTAAGGAACCCCTTATCTAACACACTTACCCCAGATTCACGTTTGTCTAACATTTTTTGAAGAAAAGCTTTCACAGCGTGTGTTTAACGTGAGCATTTCAAGCATCTCATTTTCACACTGATGACTCGCTAGGATAGTCTCTCTTTAAGCAGGTGTTGATTTTCTCATGGCCATTTAATATTGATCTACTTCAGTGTGATTAGCTTTACTTATTATTAAAATTAAAGAAAAGCAAGTAGTATTGACTTACTAATTATATTTAACTTGCTATATTGGAGCTGTCCCATGAGGGGAGGTGGAGGGGCAGCTCCGATCTCTGCTCTCTGTGACCAATGACAGGACCCAGGGAAGGGCTGGAGCTGTGTCAGGGCAGGTTTAGGTTGCATTTCAGGGAAAGGCCCTTCCCCCAGAGGGTGGTGGGCACTGCCCAGGCTCCCCAGGGCAGTGGGCACGGCCCCGAGGCTGCCAGAGCTCCAGGAGGGTTTGGACAACGTTCTCAGGCACAGGGTGGGATTTTGGGGTGTCTGTGCAGGGCCAGGAGTTGGCTTGATCCTTGGGGGTCCTTTCCAGCTCAGGATATTCTGTGATTCTATAACTCCACGTATGGAAAACAGCAATTAATATTAGCCAACATGACTGCCCTTAAAAAGCAAACTTAAAATCAAGGTAATGTTTCCATTTTAAAAAACCCCAAACAAACCCAAAAGACACTTTAACTCTTTAAATTCTTATGAGATGAATCCCCTTAGGTTGCCTCAGCCATGACCTGACCCTTGTTTGCAGGCTTCTTCCGACGCAGCATCACGAAGAACGCGGTGTATCGCTGCAAGAATGGGGGGCACTGTGAAATGGACATGTACATGAGGAGGAAGTGCCAGGAATGTCGCCTGAAGAAGTGCAAGGCTGTGGGAATGCTGGCAGAATGTAAGTGCTCCTTCCATGCTGCCTCCTTTACTAAGCAACTCGGATAGAATCTTTTCCAAAGTCAATTTTCTCGTTAGAGCTAAGCGTTATTCAGGTTAAACTTCATTTGGCTGTAGGATAATTAACTTTGGAGTCTGTAGCACCTGCAACACCTTCATGTGCAGAAACAAGCAATGCTTGGGAAGTATCTCAAGTTCAAAGGACTGTTGTTCATTGCAAGAAAAAAAAAGAAAGTACTAACAAGAGAAGCTAAATATCCTGAGCCTTGCCAGGACAGCAGTGAGCAGATCAGATATGCTTAAGTGCTTGGGGGAAAAAAATTAAATAAAAATGGCATGATGGTCTTTGATGAAAAATGCTGATGCCTGTAGGTCATGGAGCCACAAGCAAGGAGGAGACTGGAAACCCTCAGGCCTTTGGTGGATACTGAACACCAACTCACCTGAAAGATAACACAAGGCCACATTCTTTAGGAAACATAGTTCCTTATAGGTGATGGCTGCTGTGATGCAAGACTTATCTCTAATAAAAGAAGTCATGATTTCAAATCATAATTAATTGAAAATACACGTACTGATGCCCACTTCCACACCTGGCAGGTTTGCTGACTGAAGTCCAGTGCAAATCAAAGCGACTCAGGAAGAATTTCAAGCAGAAGAGCAGTTTCCTTTGCAACATAAAGCTGGAAGACGAGGGACTGAATAGCAAGCATGTATCATCTACAACAAGATCTGGAAAAGTAGGATATTCTTCTATTTAAAATATCTCTTTTTACAATTTATTTTTACCCCAAGTCATTGTCACTTGATTGGTTTATTTACAATATTTACAGATCCCAGAGAAGATGGAACTTACTCCAGGGGAACATCAGCTTCTCGACCACATTGTAGCAGCACACCAAAAATACACAATTCCCCTTGAGGAAGCCAAGAAGTTTGTAGGTATCCAGCACACTCAGCCTGCATTGCTAAGTTATTGTTGCCCCCAGCACTGTATCTTGGTTATATCCGATGTCCAAACGCTCTTTCATGCAGCTGCAAGAAAGTGCAAGTCCTGAGGAAAGTTTTCTCCATCTCTCTGAGACAGCAGTTGTGCATGTCCAAGTGTTAGTGGATTTCACAAAAAGACTTCCAGGTAAGTTTCTTCTTCTGAAGTTCCTCTGCTCTTGAATTATAAGTGCAGGTAATGAGCTTGTCAAAGGATGAACACAATTTTTTAAAAAGATGGTAATATATCAATCAATAAGGAGAACAGCCAGTCACTAAGCAATGTAGCAAAGTTATCAGGTACTATAGACCATATATGTACCAGATATAAAGAAGATACATGAGAAATAAGGAAGAAATTTTGATGAAGTCCTGTTTAGTTCCAAAATTTTTACTTGTGTCTTCCAGTGAATCTTCTAAAACTGAACACTAAAACTACCTCCTTTTTTTTTTGCTTTTTTTCCTTTTTAATTGTCTAATCTGCAATCAAGCAAGAAAGATGCCAACAGTCTTTGGCACATGCATCACTTGACTATAGCTCTTCCTTTACAGTAAAGGCACTTATTAAAAAGAAAGATCATTTTATCACCTGGTGTTAAGGGCTTAAAGGCAGCCCCAGCCTTCCTTGGTTCTGAACACGTACCTTTCTCTGCAGGATTTGAAAGCTTAGCCAGTGAGGACCAGATTGCACTGCTAAAAGGGTCAACAGTTGAGGCGATGTTCCTGCGCTCAGCCCAAATATACAACCAGAGACTGAGCGAGTGCCAACCATCAACAAGTGAGAGTGAGTTTGGCTAACAAGCTTTCTACTAAAACCAGGAGGTGTTTTTTGAGGTTCTTGAAAAAAACCCTTCCTTTTAATTCACCTAATCTCAAATGATTTCCTGCCCAAGCAGAGTGGTACTTAGAATAATGTCACTGATGACAACAGAACTTCTAAAAGACGTTTATTCAAGGCATACAATTTAATTTTTTTTACCTAACTAAATAAATGGATTTATGTTTTCCTCCCATTAGTTTCAAATAAAGAGTAATGGGGTTTTTTGTGTGTGTGTGTTTGCACAAATTGTGGGGTGGATGGCTAATATTAGCTAAATTAATGATATATTATATATTGTGTCAAGTTTAACTCAAGAGACTTCGACCAACAACAATGCAACCAATGGACTTTTTTTACACTACATGGATCTGGGGAAAATTCCCACAGTTTTAACTACATATCTACAGACAAATATGTAACGTCAGTTTAAGCTTAGCTGGAGACTGTCATCTGTCTCATTCCAGGTCATACAAGACTTTCTGATCACGGGACATGTTGTCACATTCAAAGCCTTGATAAAAACATTTATTCCATGGAAATGTCTCACAGTGAAGAGAGTCCAACTTCCACCACTACCACAGGTAACAGAGGTCTCAGAATCTAAATATTGGGAATCTTCTGCTTTCCTAATCACACTGAGCAACACTGTTCCTGTGGCCACTGCTTCCAGCTCCCTTCTTCTCCCCTCCCTCTCCACTCCTTTTCCTTCTCCTCTCCCTCGAGCTGCTCTGGTCACACACACAGGCATTAAATCCTCACAGAAAGAGGTGGTGCTCATGTTTGGTGGATAAAGCCTGGAGCTATACATAAATCCGAAGCTCCACACTACAACTGCAGTACAACTTTTGTTACTAGTTTAGAGATTAACACTGTTTTCACCAAGTTTGTTAAGTATTTCCCTTAAAACATTCCCTGAATCACAGGATGGTTCCTCCCTGTGGAAGGTACCACAGTGGTCATGTGGTCCAACCTCCCTGCTCAGGCAGGGTCATCCCAGAGATGTGTCCACAGCACTGGGGACCCAGCACTGGACAGAGCAATCCAGGGGGAGTATCTGCCCTTCAGGCAAAGATGATTTGTTACTCTTCCTGCACTGCAATAATATCCTGATTATTTGTGGGGGGTTTTTATTCAAAAAACCGTTTGTTTGGTTTTTCTTTTTTTCCCTTTCTAAGGCTTAACAGAGGAGTTCATCACCGCCCTGTTCTACTTCTACAGAAGCATGGGGGAGCTCAAAGTCACCGAGACGGAATACGCTCTGCTCGTGGCAACCACCGTGTTCTTTTCAGGTAAGCTGGGAAGGTGATGATGAGCTGCCACTTACCCCTCAGGGGAGCTGTCACTTACCCCAGGGGAACTGCCACTTACCCCCTCAAGGGAGCTGTCATTTACCTCTCAGGTGAGCTGTCACCTACCCCTCAGGGAACCTGCCAATTCCTCCCTCAGAGAAGCTGCCACTTTCCCCCTCAGGGGAACTGTCCCTTACCCTGGGGGACCTGCCACTTGCCCCTCAGAGAAGCTGTCACTTGCCCCTTCAGGTGAGGTTTCACTTACCCCTCAGGGGAGCTATCACTTATCCCCAGGGGACCTGTGACCCCCTCAGAGAAGCTGTCACTTACCCCCTCAAGGGAACTGTCACTTACCCCGGGGGAACTGCCACTTGCCCTCCCTGGGGAGGTTTCACGTACCCCTCAGAGATGCTGTCACTTGCTCCCTCAGGGGCCCCGCCCCTTGCCCCCTTAAGGGAAATGTCACTTACCCCTTAGGGGAGCTGCCACTTGTCCCGGGGGAACTGTCCCCTGCCCCCTCGGGGGACTTGCCCCTTGTCCCCTCGGGGGAGCTGTCACTCACGCCCTCAGGGGAACTGTCCCTTACTCTGGGGGAGCTGTCACTTGCCCCTTCAGGTGAGGTTTCACTTACCCTTCAGAGAAACTGCCACTTACCCCCTCAGAGGAGCTGTCCCTTACCCCGGGGGGACCTTCCCCTTGTCCCCTCAGGGGACCTGCCCCTTGCCCCCCCAGGGGGAGCCTCCATTCGCCGCCTCGCACCCTCCGCCTCCCCCCCAACCCACCCCCGCCCCCCGCTCCTCTCCCCCACAGACCGCCCGCTGCTGAGGGACAAGCGCCACGTGGAGGAGCTGCAGGAGCCGCTGCTGTGGATCCTGTACAAGCACTCGAAGCTGCAGCACCCCGCGGACCCGCAGCGCTTCGCGCGGCTGCTCGGGCGCCTCACGGAGCTGCGCTCGCTCCGACACGCCCACGCGGGGGCGCTGCGCGCGCGGGACCCGCGCCTGGCCGCGCCGCTGCGCGACCTCTGGGACCTGCACTGAGCGCGCCCCTTTTCCCGCCGCCTTCCCTTTTTTTTTTTTTGTTTTGTTTTGGTTTGTTTGTTTGTTTGTTTTTGGTTTTGTTTTTGTTTTCCCGCCACGGCCGCGCGCGCCGCCGCCGATTTCCCGCGCTTCCCCGCGCTTTCCCGCGCTCTCTCCCCCCCACCCCCCGGCGCCTCAGCCGCCCCCCGCCGGTGCCGCGTTTCCTCCGGCGCCACCGGGGAAAGGGAACATGTTTAAAGCTGCCGGAGGGCCGGGCAGGGATCCGGGAAGGTGTTCGGGGCGCTGGGACTGTAACCACCGGGTGAATGGCGCGCCTGGGCTGGGCTGGGGGCCGCGGGTGGCGGGAGAGCGCCGGGGCCCTGCCACTGGGACACGGGGATATAGTGCTGGGCTACGAGAGGCCCCCAGGCAGAGCCCTGGACCCAACACACATCGTGTCCTATCCCTGGGAGTGTCCAAGGCCAGGTTGGACGGGGCTTGGAGCGACCTGGGCTAGTGGAAGGTGTCCCTGCCCATGGCAGGGCGTGGGTTGAGAAGGTATTCAAGGTCCCTTCCAACCCAAACCATTCTGGGATTCGATGTTGGCATAAAAGCTCCTGCACTGAACTCATTTCTCTGCACACTGCTAAGGTTGGTGCTGGGGGGAACACCTTCCATTTCAATTTCGAAGACTTTTGCTGTTACTATCAAAACTGGAGGGAATATCATCTTGAGCACCTGCTCTGTGTTCTAAGTGTCCATCACCGATGGTAAATCCGTGTTTGGTGTGGGTAACTCAGCAGTGCTCTGCACTGGCACTGACGTCTTGCTCTCACCGGATAATGTGCTGTGAAAATGTGCTGCCATCACACCGAGTTATGTGAATTCAACAAGTTACTTTTTCACTTTGAGGTTCCTTGTGAAATATGTTTGGATTCAAATGTGATATTCTTTCAGGACATGAGTTACGGTATTTACAAGATGAACTTCTGTGACTTAAAAGCCTTGTAAAATGACATTTTCGTGCTAAAACATAATCGGATGTGGTTTAGAACTACCCACGGGAGTAAAGAGAAAATAAATATCAACTAATGGACTTTAAAGAGATAATTTTGCTTACTGAGACATTTACTATGCACCTGTGCACAGACAGGCAACAGCTGATGAGTTCTTGGCATGAAAATCTTCCACTTTGGCCACAATCTGTAAAGAAACTACAGAAGACCAACAGTTTGATAAACCACTGTGAAGAAAGAAGCAAATGAGACTTCCAAAACCATTACCATACCTTGGGTTTTGAAAATTGTAAGCAGTTGATTTATTAATAAAAAATCCTATTTTCACATTAGCTGTATTTTTTTTTCCTTCTGGATTTTACAATCCTTCTTTACCAATCTACCCATAAGAAACTAATTTGTGCAGGGGTTTAAGGCATGCCCAGATGATGATTTTAATTTGCCATGAGGTTCCCCAAACTGTGGTGAAATTGCTGATTCAGGTAAGACTAAAATAAACATTTACCTTGCACCTTCTTTAAATTTTTGTTTAATATTTTGACAACTTGAGAAAAGTCGTGTTTTGTATCTTACTTAAACAAGAATGTAACCGGAATTTAAAACTCCAGTACAGGGCAGGCAGGTGCAGGCACTTCCAGGGACATGTGATTGTCACTGACACTACTGAGAGTCGTTTCCCAGCGTTGTGTAAAAGCTGCAAGAGCAGAGTGTGCAGAATATAATGTGGAAAATAAGAACAAATCTGAAGAAATCACACTTTTAGGACTGACCCAGGAGCGGCAAGGCACAAACAAGGGTGTTATTCCTACAACCTTTCCTGTCCCCGAATATCAAAGTACTTATTTTGGTTTGCCGTGATTCTAACCAGGAGTATCTTGGAGGGGAAGAATTCTGGAGGGGAAAACAGTCTCCCCTACCCCTTCTTTAATTTTCAGTTGGAATCTGAGAGCAGCTTCCCTGTTGGGAGGCATTTACCTGGCAGGCTGTCACACCTGGGACAGACATTTACCTTTAGCATTACTGTGATCCTGAGTTGGTATCATCACTCACCCTTGATAATACTGCAGCAGGCTTCTGGCTTGTCTTGGTGGTGGTGGTTTGTTGGTTTTGGGTTTAGTTTTGTCCTCAGCGTAGCCAGCCTGTGTATCTCAGGCTAACAGAAATCTCCAGCACTTTCCAAAGAAATGAATCCCGAATCCAAATTGCTCTATCCTCTGAGCCAAACAGCAAATAGGATTATGGAGTATTATCAGACCATAAATGGAGATTGCTGGCATATGATATGCAACAAAGAGATTTGCTGTTTTAATCTGTGGTTGATAGGAAATGCTGCAGCTAATCCTGGGAAAGAAGGAGGAGAGCAGTCGCCTGTGAATCTATAAATTTCAGAGATGGGAGCCCTGTTTCAGGCTGTTACAGGGACTTGAAATAGACAGATTAGCTTTGAAAATTCAGCAGCCACAGGCTGTTTAAATGCAAAATCTGGCAAAAACATTTGTTTCTATGGCAGCATATCAGGATCTTATTTCCTTTTATCAGCAGAGGGCTGCAACAGGATGGGGTTGGAAACAATTCCTCTACCAGAATACTCATCTTTCACAAATCTGATTGGTTTCATCTGTTTTCCATCAACAGAGCTTCCAGTTCTCTGTTGTTTGCAAGTGTGGACATGTTTTCGTTTTACCATCCACAGTTCTGTATGTTGTGGAATCAAGAGCGACCCTGCTGTGTAAGTAACCTGCTCATGAGACCACAAAGTTTTCCTCCTGTTGTACTACTACCAGGGAGCAGTGAGTAGCAATAGCGTGTGGTAACTTCTCCTTGCTCCTACTTTTATCTCAGGCATTGGTCAGTGGCAGAGAATCCTATTAAATTACTGTCACATATGAGCTTCTGGTATGCACTGAATTTCTGTAGGCAATTAGAGAGCCTCCTGGGGAATGAACCCAGGATTTTTGTAATTACTAAATTCTATTTACGGATATCACTTGAAACACTTCCTGTAGAACATCAGCACACTATCCTGCACTTAATGAAAGTATGAAATCACTGATGTCAATGAATGGATTGGTTTAGCTAACAGAAAGGTTAAAGATAAATAATTAACAGTGTAACTGGCTGTTCCAGAACAGGGCTGCAAAGCTGAGGGCTATAAAAACACATTAAAAATTTCTATCACTGAGTATCTGCAGGTCAGCAGGAGGGCAACCAAAGAAATGGATCCATAAGCATCAGACTATGGATGATGGATTTTAGGAAACTGTATGGGAAAAACCATGGGCAGTCACACATTGTGACACTGGACTTTGTTGTCCTGCCAGTTGTCCTGTCTTTTGTCTTGCTGCTCCCTGCAGGTTGTGGGGTTTTGCTACCATCAAGTGTTCAGAGAGGTCGGTAGTAAATGAGCTCCATGGTCACAGCCAGGACAATCCAGGAGGGTTTTTGGCAGCTTAATAGTTTGTGTAGATCACTGAAGATAAGTGACTATCACCCTGGTGCTCTTTAGTGGCTCTGTGACAGATGGGCAGGATAACTTGGTGCCAGCCAGGAAGAGGCAGTGCCAAGAGATGCTGTGCCCATGTCAGTGCGGAGCTGAGCTGAGCGTGAGGAGCAAGCAGTCACATTAGTCACAAGGTCCACTCAGACTCATTTACTGCCCTTCCAGATAAATGAATTTTCAGTCTCTTGGTTGGGTATTTCTGCAGTGCAATGCAGTGAATTCAGAGCCTGGGTGAAAACGTTGCAGTGAGTAAGGGCACTGCTGAGATTGCACTGCCTGCTCCAGCGGCTGGTAATTCCCAGCACTCAGCACCCCCCACACTGGGCTCTGCCTGGCAGCTCTAAACCTCCCTAACAGGGGGGCTCTGGCCAGATGGAACCAAGGACATTGCATCCATGTAATTGCCTTAACAACCAAATTTGTAATCACTGCAAAGAATGAAATTGGGTTTGTGTGGCATGACCTATTTTATGTAACATCATCTTGACAGGCATTAATGATGTTTTCATCCATTCTTTATTCCATTTCATCCATTCTTAATTCTTTATTGCTCAAATCCTGTATCAACTTTCTGTTATTTTACCTGGTTGGTGTAGAGCTACCTGGGTCAACACTCTCTCCTCAAATATTGCCATAATATTAGCAGTTTTTAATTTTATTTTTTTTAATTTCCTCAATATTCCAGACTTGTTGAAATGAGCGTTAGCTAGCTAATCATGTTGAATTTAAAATATTTATTCCTTGTGTGATTTATTTAATAAGTTTTGTTACAAATATGGGTGTTGGTTGTTCATCCACTACATCTTTCAACACAAGTACTTGCTGAGGCCTTTGCACTTACTCTGCATCAACAGCTTGTCTTCATCTCATAATGTCCCTTGACTTTATTGTTGGCCTCTGGCCTGGCAGAAGTTTATTTCCAACTCTCCAGCTTCCTGTGCAAGTTTTCTACATTTTCTCATTTTTACAGTGATTGTTCTTGTTGGTTTTCCTCTTTTTTCTTGCTACAGTTTTTATTCTTGCACTCTCTTCTTCATGTGAGAAAAACACAGAGCTAAATAACATGGTGGAGTATTAGCAGAGTAAGTGTTACACTCGTGTTGCTAAGTGAGATGGACAGATGTTACTGAGAGTACAATTAATTCTCTGCTCATGTCCCTAAGCCAGAAAGAGTTATGTTTAATTCCTGAGAAATTACACAGTAGAAATTAACCCAGAATTAAAGATTCCATGAAAAGAAAAAGCATTTGGCTAGTGTTAATAGAAGAACTCTATTATGTTATCCAAAAAAGTCCTTGGAAAACTTGCCCAGGACACAGAGCTGTGTGCAGCAGTCCAAAACCACAGGAAAAGGAGACAGTGTTATTCAGGAATTGGCTAAACACCACTTGGGATTGACTAGATCACTCCTCCAACACCCCAAGGTGACCACGTTGACCAGCTCAAACTCATGTTTTTCCTATTTCTTATGGCTACGTAAATCAGGAATGTGGTTGACCTGCCTAAGACATACGTCAGATCGAATTCCAAACAGCAGTTGGGTGATTACCTGGAAGGGCAGGTGTTCCCAGAAGTGCAGGCTGGGAGCACAGGGAGAGGCTGACAGAGAATGGCAGCTTCATTGACCCCTTCCTGCTCTTGCTCCTCTCAGGTGTCCCACAAAGCCCTAAATGTGAGTGGTTTCCCTTGTCTGGAGACATCTGTTTCATTGGTGTTGGTGCAATATTTTGCTTCTCATTGTGCTGTGAGGGGTGCTTTCATAAAGGTTTTTTCCCTATGAATTAGGATTTGAGTTAATTGCTTATTACTTCAATATATGCTCTGTAGGTTCAAGACCAGTCAGCTGCTCAGATGTGTTTATTTGAGCAGGTAAATCAAGCTGTACCCAAACAAACTGCAGAGCAACTGCTGTGATTGCACATTTGTTACTTTGTGGGCACTGCATGGACTCAGAAAATCCCAGACTGGTTTGGGACATTAAAACTCATCCCATCCCACCCCCTGCCATGGGCAGGGACACCTCCCACCAGCCCAGGTTGCTCCAAGCCCCGTCC
>JAWWEU010000076.1:2054168-2079226 GCA_035583155.1 Acropternis orthonyx | reverse complement strand
TTGCTCCAAGCCCCGTCCAACCTGCCCTTGGACACTTCCAGGGATGGGGCAGCCACAGCTTCTCTGGGCACCCTGTGGCAGCATCTCCCATCTGTGCTTGCCTGATAACCAGCAAACAGAGTGAACCATACCTCATTAAATTTTAGCAAAACACAGGTGTAAAATTCATCATCTGTGATTCAGGAGGACTCCATTTCCATGCCAGCCTTCCTGCCATGATGTTGCTGTCCTATGTAGTGATTAAATTAATCAATAATAACAACTTTTTTAAAGCAGTGCTTAGTTTAAAAGCCCAAGGAAAGAATGACTGTTAAAATAATTAGATTTCCAGCTCCAGTTTCCAGGTTAGGATATTATGGACACGTTTGTTCCTGTCACATTTGCTTTGTGGTTCAGTATGAATTTTCAATAGATGACTTTGTGATAAGAAAGCAGCAATTCAGATGCAATTATATAAACCGTAAGATAAGCCTGGAATTAGCCTGGAGAGTATAAAGCACACACAGAGCTTGTGCTGGGTCACTGCCTCTCCCAGCTCAAGGCAGAATCAGGTTCCTGTAATAGGGAAGAATTCTGCTGACAAGAGGTTGGTCTTTCCAGGCTTGCATTGTGGCAGCTACAGGGTAAACCAGACTGTGAACTGAATGGCTTTTCTATGCCTCTAGGCCAACTGGAAATGGAAAAATTCAGATGTATGCCTGATATGCAAAGTCATGTCTTTTTCTTTCTTAAACATTTTAAACGATGCTTTCTTTAGAAAACTGTTTCTAAACCAGGATGATTATTTTAGTATTTCTGGTTAATTCTGGAGCTCGTGCTCGCTAACATGTCACATTTTCAAATCCTTCAGCTCCTGTTATTTTTTCCTTGTCAGCATTTTATCACTCAGTAGTGAGAAGTTCCAGGGGGGAAAGTGAGTTTATTCTATGTTGTCAATGGCCTGTTTACCCTTGATTCCTGTTTAGCAGTCAGTACTATTTCAGTTAAAGGTCTGAGATTGGAAAGAAGTTGTCAGGCTGCAACTAAAATATTAAGATTACTCCTAGTCTGTGACTGCCCTGGCTGTTGCTGTCAAATGCCAAGGAAAGAGCTGGAAGGTACATCCCACTTTACTTGGGGTTTACTTTGTTTGTTTCTTCTTCCCCGTCTAGCATGAGTCCCTTCTTTGTGATGTCTCTCCTCTTTGGCCTGACCTTTGGACAAACAGCATCCCTTTGTGCTCCTTCTGAGTATACAATCCATGTGGAAAAGCGGGAATGTGCCTACTGCCTGGCCATCAACACCACCATCTGCGCCGGATTCTGCATGACTCGGGTACGAGGCGTTGCTCTGGTTTCGCACAGGCAAACCAAGTGCCTGTTCTCCCACAGGGTGTAAATGATTTACTTCATCACAGCCAGAAAAATCGCACCATCTTCGTGTTTTGAAGTTAGCTTTTACTAAAGGCATGGGTGAGAAATGCCGAGCCTCTCCGGAACTGTGGCGTTGATAACACCAGTGGCACAGCAGAGACCTGGCTGCTGCTGCCACTGCAGAGCCTTTGTGGGGACAGGATGGTACAGGTGAGAAGCAGAGTATGTTTGGACACTCCTAATTAATGTAAATAACTTAGGTAACCTCTCCCAGCTGGCTGTGGGAACAGATCTCCAGCAGCCACACCACACACTGTGCTTGAGCTTTGCTGTTCAACACAGCATATTCACCTTCCATGCTGGGCAGCAGGGAGCCAGCACAGATCCCAAAGCACTGGGAGCACCCTGAGCCAAGAGGGTTAATTAAACCACAGAAACAAGGTGAATGTATCCATGTGTGGAGACCCCAGTCACAGGCAGGTTCAAAATTACAACTCCGAACAGAGTAATGCCAGAGCCAGGCTAAGCATAAGAACTTCACAGGAAGTTTCTGTCACACGAATGCTTCAGTGAAACAACACATTTCTCTTTTCTTTGTAGGACAGCAATGGCAAGAAGCTGCTCCTCAAAAGCGCCCTGTCACAGAACGTGTGCACCTACAAAGAGATGTTGTACCAGACGGTGCTGATTCCAGGCTGCCCTCACCACACCATGCCCTACTACTCCTACCCCGTGGCTGTGAGCTGCAAGTGTGGGAAATGCAACACTGACTACAGTGACTGTGTCCGTGAGAGGGTCAGGACAAACTACTGCACTAAGCCACAGAAGCTCTGCACCACGTAAGGCTTCCAGCAGAGCGTGGGTGAGATGCACTGCTCTGCTCACAACTAAACAGAAGTAAACATGTGTTTCATACTAGGTTTGCAAACTGGTGTGTGTGCAAAAATTTATTCTGAAGGTGTATTGTTAGCTAGTTTAACTGGATATTCTGTAATAGGCTTAAAAGCATCATAGGGCTGCAGGTTTGTGTTTATAAACCACCCAAATTTTACTTTGGGGAAGAGGAGGACATGACTCTGGATGTATAAACCTTTGCTTATAAATCCCAGGTATTTTATGAAGAGATGCTCAAAGATTTGATATATTGTCATATTTCAGAGTTTGATATTGATATATATCAGAGTTCATATATTTCTGTTATTAGATTATCATTTATACTTTGGAGTTAAAAAAGGCAACACATACTCTTGGTACTGACCATTTTAATCAGATTTTGACACCTACTTACAGCCTTCAAATTAGCAATGGGATTTTTCCATCTATGTAATACTGGGGTTTTTTGAGCACTGTACTTCAATGTTGTCAGCTGGGACTAAGCACATACAGTTTTTTTATCCACATTGTAGATCTGTGACCTCCTCGCTGTTGCCCAGACCTGTGTTTATTGGGAATGCTTCTCTGTGTCTGCACTAGTGGCATAACCCTGCCTTTCCTGCTGAAATACACTGTTTGAAAAACCTGTCTCTGTGAGCACTGAAGAATCACTGAAGCTTCAAACCTTGCTGCCCTGTTCTCCAGAAGGGGAATGTGATGCCCTCAAACTTAAAGAAAAACTCAGGAAAAACCTTCTTTTACCCCACACAGGGCAACTGGGTCCCTTGGGAGTGGGAAGGTGAGCTGAGCCCACCCTGTGTGCTGAACATGGACGGGTGAGGGATGCAGAGCCAGGAATGAAGAAATAAATGCAAACTAACAACTTGTTTCCTTTCCCCTGAGATTGTAGCTCCCAAGAAATTGGATATTTCAATCAGACTTTGCCTGAAATAGTAAATAAAGGAACCCGAATTCACAGGATGCAAATAAGAAATTTAATTCTCTTAGGAAAATCTTGCTTTGAGTATTACAGCTTCCATGAATGTTCACACTCTGTTCCAAACACCTTCGTTTTATTTCGTCTGCAGCAAAGCCTCTGAGAAAGCCCAAAGGAACCTGCTGGGTGTCCCCCTGGAGCAGGGGGTTGGACCAGATGAGCTCCAGAGGTTCCTTCCAACCTCTACAAACCCATGATAAAAGCAAAAACATTTGGAAGCGTGTCGTGTGTATAATTTGGTGATAAAGAAATGCCTTCACAGCCAAGGTTTGAACGTTTAAACTGTCCAAAAACGCGTTTAACGGCGGGCGAGCGCTGCCCGCGGTGGGCGGGGCCTCCCCGGCACGGGGGGCCGCCGGTTCGAATCCCGCCGGGTCCCGATCCCGATCCCTGTCCCGATCCCTTTGCCCATCCCGATCCCTGTCCCCACCCCAATCCCGGTCCCCCATCCCGATCCCTGTCCCAATTCCGATCCCCATCCCGGTCTCGATCCCTGCCCGGATCCCGATCCCAATCCC
The DNA here is from genome assembly GCA_035583155.1 of Acropternis orthonyx. Classification (NCBI taxonomy): domain Eukaryota; kingdom Metazoa; phylum Chordata; class Aves; order Passeriformes; family Rhinocryptidae; genus Acropternis; species Acropternis orthonyx. The sequence continues at coordinate 2,075,486 of JAWWEU010000076.1, read as the reverse complement.
GGTCCCGATCCCCATTCCTGCCCGGATCCCGATCCCCACCCCAATCGCCAGCCCAATCCCGGTCCCGATCCCTATCACCATCCCTATCGCGATATCGGTCCCGATCCCAATCCCACCGGGTCCCGACCCCGATCCCGGTGCCCATCCCGATCTCGGTCCCCCATCCCGATTCCTGTCCCAGTCTCGATCCCTGTCCCGATCCCTGCCCGGATCCCGATCCCCATCCCGATCGCCATCCCGGTCCCGATCCCAATCCCGCCGGGTCCAGACCCCGATCCCGGTCCCCACCCCAATCCCGGTCCCCCATCCCGATCCCTGTCTCGATCCCTGCCCGGATCCCGATCCCAATCCCGGTCCCGATCCCCATCCCTGTCCCGATCCCCGCCCGGATCCCGATCCCCATCCCGGTCCCGGTCCCGATCCCGGTCGCCATCCCTATCCCGATCCCCATCCCTGCCCCCATCCCGATCCCGATCCCGATCCCGGTCCCGCCGGCCGAGGGCTGCTCCGCTACCTGGAGCCGCCCCGATGCAGCCGGAGCGGGAGCTGTGCTGGCTCTGACCGCGCCGAGTTCTCTCCGGGAGCCGCTTATTCCAGGTTATTTTTATTAGGAAGTCATTTCAAATTCAAGACACAAAGCCGATAAAACGCCACCTCGGAACACATCGTAGGTTTGTTTTCGCTCTCAAAGCAAGACGCCGTAGAGGTAATTCTGCCACGAACCCAAACGCCAGTTCTGTCCAAAATCACAACTTGTGCCGTAAAAACAATACACGATATCCTGGGAGTGGTTTGTGTTTTGAAAAACCTCGTGGCTGGAGCACCAATAGAGAGGAAGAAGATTGAAAAGCTTTATTTATGTACATTTTCTATGAACAGCATCCAATGCTGTTAATCCGTAGCCTCCAAAGGCTGTACAATATGGCATTTGAAGGCTTAAGATAACTCAGTTTCCTTTTCAAGACACATGAAATATATTTTGTTATAAAACTATCAGTATCAAGACAAGTGAAATACGACTCTTCGTTGTAGGAATGTCACAGGGCTGAGCTTCGTCAGCTCCCGTGTGATCTCTGCAAGGTCCCAAAACTGGCTGAGGTTTCCTGTGACAAATGAAGCTCCCACTGAAGTCAGTTACTTAGAAAAATTAGAGGAAACGTGAATAAGGGTGTTTAGAGACATAATAAGGGCACCAACAATTTACATCTTTATGCTTTAGAACAAACTGTTTGACTTGAGGAGAAGAAGAAAAACCTGTGTGATGTGCTTTCAGAATTATCACCTGGGGGGACCTGATCTTTTGTGTTTCCTCTGAAAGAGGGCGCAAGGGACAGGACTAAGAGGGCATTTCTGCTGCCTTATGTGGCAGTTTCTGGTGCAGGGAAAGAATAGTTGTGTTTGATGTCTCTTGAGGAGTTAAAAAGACCTTCAGTTACTAAGATGCAGAGAAAATTGCAATTATATTGAGCACCTCACAACAGCAGGAAACAGCAAAAGACCTTTATCCCTGGATTCTGTTAAAGGCACTGGTTATATGAATTACTTGTTGATTTCCAGCTTAATTTATACCAATAACTTAGAGAACTAAACCAGTAACAGGGAATATTCTGTTCCTGGGATGCAGTGCAAGTATCCCCTAGACCTAAATAACAGTAACCCTAGAGCTTGAGCAGTAATGCTCAGAAAAATAAATGCACTGTTCAGAGGAATCAAAAACCAAACCACAAACCCAAAACACTTCAGCAGAAAGTTCGGTGGCTCGAGTCTGAATTTCTAGAAGGCTTTTTTTTTGTACCACTTTTCCCTGTTTTCCTAAGGCACTGAGATGGTTTTGTACTTCTGGGGGCAGGCGGGGTGGAGGGGCTGGGGGAGCAACAGCAGGTTCTGCAAGCTGCCTTTGTGTTCAGTGCATCTCAAAGCAGGAGTGGGCATCTTCCAACTTACTCAAGAAATCATAGATAAAGAGATAAACTCTGGTCCTGTCGTTGCATTCTGGTGCTACAAATTTGAGGAATTAAACCCAATTATATGTGGATGAGTTTAAAATAAATACAATCCTGATGAGGGGGAGAGTAACAGAAGGAAATCTCCTGGTTTGCAATCAGTTTCTATCACTGGAGGGCAGTAATCTTGGAACCTGAACCACTGGCTGTGGTGCCACTGGCGTGGTGCTATTTTTACTGCTTTTCCTGGAAAGCTGGCTTGCTCTGAGTGGCAGAAATTACACTCTGCACAGGTTTCTTCTTTCTGTCAGAACACACCCCAGCTCTGCACTATCCCATTATCTCTCCAGAACTGCTCTGAAGTCTCAGGTGGACCTGAGAGCCAGGAATTGCTTGAGAAACTGATTTCTGAGTTTCAGCCTGAACCCCTGGTGGATCTGCTGCCAGTGTCATCCTCCCAGTCGAGCCTTTCTCAGGAGCAGGGCCCTGTTTCCTGGTCTGATACTTGCAGAGTAAGATCCCAGTTTTTAATTGGCATGCACTGCTAATCAGCTGTGACAGAGTGACACAAGCCTGACTCTTCTCTAATGTGTGATCTAATGTCTCCCTGCCAGCCTGAGGTTCAGCCTGGGCACTGCTCAGCTGGCAGTGCCACAGCTTGGGGTTGGGCAATTTGAAAAGAGAAATCTATGTCAAAGACAGCAAGATGTGCCAATTGAACAGAACACTTGGAGCAGCAACACTATTTCCATTCCTGAAGTGACACAGAAGTGATGGCAGTTTGAGTTTCTTTTGGAAACGAGAGATAAATATCATAAAGGTGGTATATTCCACACAAACACGTGCACTAGAAAGCACATATTTCCTGAAATCCCATTTCATTCCACTGTGTTTCAGTGAAATAAAGATCCCCCATGACTTATAAATGCCAAGGCCTCTTACTCACTGAAATGGTCCATGATATCCAGTTGAACTGGACTCCCCCCTGTGTGTGGAACAACTGCATCCCAAGTCTGACCTCGTGAGCAGCAGAGAGACAGAGCTGCTGTGGGGGTAGCAAAAAGCTGTTCTCTGAAATGGTGAATTATCTCAAGTAAGCCAAAAATTAAGAGATTCTGAGCCTTTGCTGCAATTTATTTCCCCCTTCCGGGGACAACCTTTCTCCCTTCTAGGCTGGTTCAAAAGGAACATTCTCTTACGAATAAATAAGACAAATAGAAAAATAAAAATATAGAAACAAACTATGTAAACGCAAGCCCTGAGGTATTTCAAGCACACAGTGTAATTTTTATACCTGACATGCAATCTGAAGGTGCCAGTAAGAAAACTTACTTGGTGGCTCTGTAAAAATGTCCCATCTTTCTTTCCTGCCTTGCACCCGCGAGAAAGGGCGAGAGGCTGAGGTAAGAGCCCCGTGGAAGCTGTGATAGTCACAGAAGCAGAAACTGAGGATTTTAAAGTGCTGTGTGTCTTTTTCTGACCATTTTCACTCTTCTTTTGGCTTCCACAGGCCATTTAGATTTAACAGAGATCTGACAAAGGGGCTGCTTTTCTGGATCTAGGCTCCACTCCTGCGCCAGTTTGTAGCCACAGTGAGGATTTTGGGACAAAGGGGCTGCTGAATGTAGATTTTAATGGCCCCTTTAACTCACAGTTGGGATTTTTGGTGTATCTCAGGCTCCTTGGGAAGCTTTAGCACACTTTGCACTGCAACTGCTCCCAAATGACTGCCTTGTCTTGCCAGCTTCCCACCTCTTTCCCCCTCTTCCTTTAGCCTGGATCTCCTTGAACATGTTTCCTCCCCCAGAGCTTTCTGCATTTGCATGAAGGGCCCAGTCCTAAAAAAAAAATAAATATCCAGTCTCTGCATGACAGTGAAGTCAGTGGGTCTACTCACATGAATTAAAGTTTGCTGGAGCAGGCCCTTAGGCATTAGCTATTTTCAAATAAAGTCAAATTTTATTAATTCTACTCTGTTTGGGCTTTGGAAAGAACAGTTACAAAATGGATCATAGGTCTCACTTTTTACAGTGGCATTTGTTCCTCTGCTAATTCCTGTCAAACAGGGGCTCAGTGTGAGGGGGTTCCCAGCACTGTGTCCCTGTGGGATGTGCAGATTCCTGCACAGGGAGACTCTGGATGCACACACAACATATTCCTTTTGCACATACTTACCTAGACAAGGTACTGCACATCCAGGTACCTGCTCACATGCACATACATTTGTAAGGAGAGATATGCATGTGCTTACACATGTGTAAACTCTTAATTGCACATATACAAACATTAAAAGTCAAATTAGTCTTAGATGAACCTTTTGCATTTTTCATTAAAAAGGACATTTTAAACCCCTTCTTTTGTTCACTTCAGTTTTACTGCAACTAATACAATTCACCTGATCACCTACTGGGATATTTTCCTCTCAGTATGTTAAAACACCGATTAAAATGCATTACAATTATTAAATTGGGTAGAAGAGCACTTCTTGTAAGCTTAGTCTGGAACTCCTGGGACACAGTTGTGCAGTGAAAGTTTTAGATCATGTCTCGTGTGTTACGGATCGCACAGCACAGAACCATGCTGAATATCATGCCAAAGATCTAGAAGAGAAGGGATGTCATTTAGGAATCCACTTACAAAACAGTTACAAAATAAGCTGCATATCAGAACAATCTGAAGGTCCATAGGGCAGGGTAGTGGCTGCTCCCATCTACAAACCCCAATACATCAGACAATTAACATGAAAGAGATTTCACTGATCCTCAAAGCCAAGACTTTATCTGCTCGTGCTGGTTTTACTGTTCTTTGTTCTAAATGTCAAGGCCAGCATAACTGCCCCGGACATTGCTTTAACATAAATTTAAGTGACATAATAACTGCAGTTATTGCTATTATCCCTAACATTGCACAGGGTTCTGACTTTCAGAATGTTTCTACATGGAATATTGTACAGGTTTGAGTGACCCCAGAGGGACCAGGTTCCCAGAGTGTTATGTGGCAAGCTGAGCTCTTCACACTTACTGTGCTCAAGAACAAGACTATACATTAAATATAAACTTCTGCTCACGTCAGGGAACTGGTTAGAGGCAATGATAATACTGAGTGTTGCCAGAGTCTCCAGAAGTTTCTTTTTTTGCCACACATTGATTCTCCAGAGCAGTTTGCAGCTGAGGCTTCACTGCCGAGGGTGGGAGAGAAACCACTGAGTTCATATTCCCTCCTCACGCATGTCCCTGAGGAAGGACACAGCTGACCTGTCACACCCCAGGAAGGGTCAGGAACAAGCACAGGAAAATGTACAGATGTGTTTTTGCTGCTAAACAGGTTGGTTATCACTCCACAGTTTGTGTGTGTCTGGGGTGGGAGCCACAGAGGGGACAGTCCCAGGTTCTGGTGTGTCCCTGCTGAGCCGTGGGGTTACTGAACTCTGTCCCAGCCACCTTGCTCTGGGTACACCTTCATGTTTCATACACATCCCGGGACTGTTTAATCCCTGTTTCCCTGCTGTGGTTTCTGTCACCTACAGAAACCCTTCAGCTGCTTTTAGTGTCCACATAAACCTCCTGCTCCTCGGAGCCCCTGCAGGGCTGTTTCTGTACTAACATTCTGACTCCTTGTGCTGCTGGTGCTGAGTCTAAAGGAAATCGTGCTGGAAAAAGCCTGAGGAGGTACAGCTGCCTGTCCTGCTGTATCCTTGCATCAGGGTGACATCTATTGGTCACAGCTCTGTCCTAGAAAATCTGATTATAAACTGTCCTTCACAAATCTACAGCCAGCATTTTCCTGGAAAGCCATTTCTACAAATGAGAGAGACCCTCCATTCCTTATGAAAACTAAGGAATGGATCCTACAGGATTTAAAGCATCAGCCTGCCGTTGTTTTGGGATCGAGGAAGTGCTGCTATGACCTTTTGCTTTTCATGTGCACTCCACATTCCTACTATTACAACAAAATAAGATTACCCTTGCATTGAACCCAGTCTAAGGACACAAAGTGAACTGGCAAAACACAGTCACACAGGTGGGCACTGATGTGGGCAATTCCCACAGAGAGGAGACACTGGAAGTGATAAAAATAGCTGCACCTTTTTGGGATTTCATCAGCTGCTGCAAAACACCTTCCACAAAGCTTTGAGCAAGGGGCAGGGGCTCAGGCAGAGATTTGAAAACATGGATTTACTCACTGTGATGCCAGCAATTGCAATTCCAACAATTCCAACCCAATGCAGATTATTATCAATTACATTGTGAATTTCAATCAGGCAGTTCTGTTAGAAACAAAATTGAAAGATTTTTTTTTTTTTACTCCTAGAAAAAATACATTCCAACCAAGTGAATTAACTCTTCTCCAGGAACAACATAAACATGAAAAATATTGCAGCCACCGTGCAAATTCCTGCATCTAAGCCTTGTTGGACAATTTTGACAGCATATTCCCTTCTCTCCTGAGACATCTGTGCCTCTTGCCTGTACAGGCTGACACATGCAAGTACTTTTCGTACACTCAGTTTTCCCTAAATTTAAATCCTGTTATATAACAGGCCATGCTAAATCAGGAGATTTGCTGCCTCATTTTGACACTGTGCTCACAAACAGATTCCTTAAAAACAGAAATAACAGAAATATCCTTCTTCAGCCCAACAAAGTTTCTGGTCAGGAGGCTTCGTGCATTTTCCAAAATTCAGCCTGCCTGGGGCTCTTCATTTGGGATCCTGCCCTGTTATCTCCTCCCTTTTCCTTTCAGATGATGTGATGTTGTCTCAGCTACCTTGGGATGCCACAAACAGCCTTCAGAACTGAGGACAATATGACCTCCAACTTATTTCTGCCTCCAGTCTGCTCCATGTCATAAGGAATTTCAGGCTGGAAATTGCAAGGTAAAAAGGAAGTTCTTCCTTTCTTTTAATTATAGAATGTCTCCATTTTTACTCAACAATTGACATGAAAAAGGTGATTAGAACAACCAGGATAGAGCACACTTGCCTTTGGCAGCTGGATATTCTCTGGACAGGGTAATCCTGCTTGTTGTTCCACATTACCTTTACCACAGCATTGGAGCTAAATAAGAGAGAGAGATGAACAATCAAAGAGGGGGAAACCACAGACTGTTTCATACTGAAAGTCAGTTACTACTTTCATACTCAGTCAATAAATAACTAAAAAATAGAATCAGCACAGATCAAATAATAATTTTACTCCCTGTGTTAACCACTGCCTCTGGTAGAGTTCGAACTGCGTGGGACAAAATCCTCAAAAATGAGTTTCAGTTGTCTGAGGTCGCAGCAAACAGGCAAATTGGTATTAACAACAATGTCCAGAAGGGATTTTTATTACAGGATCTCATAACAAAGCAAACAAGTGGATTTGGGGAAAGCACATCCCTGGCTTGCAAGGAAACAGGAGTTGCTTGGGGGGAGAAAGCAGAAAGTTCAAGGATCACATACAGAATTGTGGGCAGGGCACAAAAGTTGCAGCAGGGAATGCTGGAATTTTATTTCTGACACAACATCGTGCTGGGTTTGGAGGCAGTAATAAATCAGTGTTTCAGAGGGTTTGTTTTTCCTGTTTGCCTATCTCCCAGAAAATGCTTGGAATTCCTCTTTGGGTCAGAAATAACAGCTATGGGAGAAGGACAAAAGGGTCTGAGGTTGTGAAATGTTTGTTCTAAAGAACGTGGGAATTGCTGTAAGGAGCAACAGAGCTTGGGCTTGATCTCGGTGGGAGGCAGAGTAGACACAGGATGGACACAGGACTGGGGAGGTCACAGGTTCTGACTCTGGTTCAGACACACTTTTTGGGTGGCCTGAACTGTGTCACACACGTCCTTTTGGTTCAGCCACTGACAGGATCTGCCACACTGGCGGTCCTGGGCCACAGGTCACTTTTTTTCTCTGACAAATACAGTGAGATTCAGACATTTCTCCTTCTCTCTGCATTTGTGAGTATTTATTCTTGGATTTTTAACCCCCCAAAGAGCCTTAATAGTCATGTCTTGTGCACAGCAAAGACCAGAAGCATCAGGGATTTCAAAGCCTGGCCAGTTACACTTTTAAAGTTAGAGGTCCAAAAACCAGAACTCTGAGGAAACTCAGGGTTGTGAGTTTAAGCACACTCAGTTCTATCCTTTCACAGCCCAGTGGGAGGAATTCTGGATTCTGCTGGGTGAGGTGACAGCGGAGGAGCAGGGGGCAGTCAGGGCTGGGGGTACTCACAGCCACGTGGTAGCGATAGATGGTACTGTTGACCTTCCCCACTGGGTTTTTCATATAGTCATCATAAGCATCTTCATAGATCTTCTGGGCTTCTTGTATGGCCTGCAGAAATCAGACTTTCCAAGTGAGTGGCAAATCAGTCTTACCCCCAACCCAGTGCAGAATTCCAGGTTGTGTCATCAACCTCCAGGGCAGGAAATTGTGCCTGGCAAACAGGTACCATGACTGGAAAGACAGGGGGGTTTTGTGGCCTGGCGGCATTCAGAGGGGCAGAATGTTCATGGGCTGTGTTCTGTGTTTTGGTTAAACACTGTCAGCTGTAGAAGTTCAGTGCCTGAACTTGTTTGCCTTTTTCCCAAGCAATGTCCTCTTTTCACACAGTTCCACTTGTGGATGGAAGGTCGAACCACATCTACAGATTTCCTTTAATAGAGGGGGCAAAACCTGTTCTGGACTTGGGATAGCACAGGTCCCAGGTAAGAAAGTCAGAGAGTCTTTCTGGGAAAAGTCCCCTGGGAAGTTTTTCTATGCAGGAGTCAGGCTGTGGGTCAGTCAGCACTGGAATCCATAACCACCCCATTAGTACATTAGAGGCTCTTTGTTACTTACCACTTTCTTGCCTATAAATGCAAATACTCCAGCAGTGACTTCAGCTGCAAATATCACCAACAAGCAAGCAAAGAACTGTGGAGGGAGGAGAGAATCTCACATGAATACACCTTGTTCACGTGGGCTGTCAGTCCTTGCCCACACCAACACCCCACAATGACACAGAGCTGGTGAGCAGCAGGGCCTGTACAGAGGTGCCAAGTCAGATTTCTTGTCATTTCTTGTCAGATGGAACTTCAGGAAAGACAAAAGGTAATTCCAGGGAATATATCACAGGAGACAAGCAAGGGAACTCCTTCATGTGGCAGGGTGGCTAGGGAAGCTGGGTTAGCCATTCAAAGGACATAAGACCTTTCAGGTCTTGGACAATAAAGGTATTTCCACTAATGGCACCAAGAATTGAAAGCTTTGAATGATTTCCCTGCTCATCCCAGGCCCATGAAACCCTTTACTCACTGCTCCAAGTAAGCACTGAGACTCCCGTGCTGCTCCACAGCATCCAAAAAATCCAACTGCAGACATGATGGCCCCTGCTCCCACCAACACATAGAGCCCTGGGAAAAATCAGAGGCAGGCAAGAAATTAGGGAGGTTTCTCTTCCCAAAGCCTGCCACCCATCTCCTCAAATCCACATATCCGTAGGTAACAAGATTTCACAAAGAATGCTGGTTACACAGAAGAGTTTCTCTCTCCAGAAGGAAAACAATGATTCTTAAGAATTCCTGTAGAATTAAGTGGCATGATTTCCACCTCCGAAGTTTTCCTGTCCCAGGGGCAGCTCAATGCAGGAATAACATACACCACACCATCCAGGACCCCCTTACACCTCTGCAGTGAGGAACATAAGGCAAAAAAAACCCCCAGCATTCCTAGAGGGATTATTTCTGGGAAGCCTGGGGCTGGAAATATGCTGCTTTGCAGGGCTGGGACTTGTGGGAGATGTCAGAGATACACACAGTCAAAATTTAGGACTTTGGCTTCATTCAGACCTTGGCAGGAGTAAAAGTGTAGAGGTAAGGGAACAGCATTCATCTCTGCCACCTGTAAAACTGCTAGAAATACATTCAGTGGTTGTTTTCTTTTGGTTTGGGTTGTTTTTTGGGTTTTTTTGTTTTTTAAGGATCTTTACCTAGGACAAAAGGAAACCAGAGCACAGAATTTTTCTTTCCTCACCTGCGAATGTACATTTTTTTTAACAACACATCCAGCCCCGTGGGGGGGGTCAGCTCTCACCAGACCACGGCCACTGGGTCTGTGCCTTGTCTAGCGTAATTCTAGTCCTTGCTTTGTGCAGCAACGTGCAGAAATCTGCTGTGCCAATGCCCTGGCAGGGAAAACACTTCCCTTCCCCTCGGGTCATCCCTGCGAGGGCACAGGGAGCTGCTGGCTGTGCTCACTAGAGGGCACAGCAAGCCTTTGCTCCCAGCCTGCGCTGTGGAAACTTTAATGAGAACCTTTAGTGTGCTCATTTACCAATTTAAACTTTATTTTAAAGCTGACCCAGGGTTAGCAGAGCTGCTGGCGTTTACTGTTAGCAGGCCTTGCGTAACCGAGACTACAAAGCCTTGCCAATGGCAGAAAAATATAACTAAATATAAAAATAATCAATATGTAAGTGCAGAGGATCCAGCTACACGAACTCCTGCCTGCTGCCCATTCTCTGCCACAGCACTGTCCAGGCTCTCTGTATCAGTCAGGTATCCATCCCACTTATTGTGATCCTTCTCCCCTCCATCCTTCTGCCCCAGCTGGCTAAGGATTCCTGCTGAGAAATAAATGCTGCTAAATAGCAATAAAACAATTATAATATTATAGTATCTGTGGTGATGGTTGGATGCTACTTGCTGACTGTGCTGGCAGGTCATACTCTGGGTTTTCTAGATTTTTAATATTCAGCAACCTGAGCATTGTCCAGGCTGATCCTTGCACACATATTCACAGCACTGGTTTTTACTGATAAACAAACATATATATATATATATTTATATATGGCTCAGGAGACAAAGGCCACCTGTTGTGGAAGATGAATTGGAAAAGACAAACAAACCCTGTGTCAGGTGCATAACCTGCTGCTCAGTTGCCAAACACCAACACTGCCGTTTCCACAGCTCTCCATGGTGACAAACGCAATTACAAAGACATTTCCTGGAGCCTTTCTCTCTCTCCCTCCCTGCTCCAGTCCTTGTAATTACTCACCAGAGTAATTTTTGAGCAAGGGAGACAGGAAAGGAGTCCTCCCATTTCTTTAAGGGAAGACCAAGCTCCGTGAGCTCAGGGGTAAGACCACTTTTAGGAGTTTGGATTTGCATCTGTCAGAGAAACAGCCTGAGCATTTCACTCGAATGACTCACAAGCAAACCACTACCTCAATCACAACTTCCCTTTTAAGGCGTGTTACAGGAAGAACTCGCACCACTCACAAAACAAAGCTGCGCCAGCCAAGAGTTTAAATCCACCTTCTTCCATGCTCTGCTCAGGAAAGTTCATCCCACTCTGCCCTTTCTCAGCCTGGGGACTACCAGTTGCTGATACCCGGAGAGCTATTTCTAGAGGGGAAATAGTGATGGCACTTAAAATTTCCACAAAAATAAAGGTATTTTTGCTTGTCTGTTATATATACACACATGTAATCAGACTTGTGATTTTGGGGGTGTCCTGCAGCCAGGAGCTGGACTCCGTGATCCTTGTGGGTCCCTTCCAACTCAGAATATTCTATGAGACACGAAGAGTAGCTGGAAAAAAATTCAAAGGGGCCAACCTGTTTCTCAGTTTGCCCTGTGAGGTTTCCCAGCACCCACATCCAGGTATGTTCAGTGGAAAATGACTTCCAGGAAGGATGTCAAAGCAGTAGATGCAGAATCATCCTAGACGGTGTAAGTATATGAGACGGGGATGGAGGATTTATTTTCCTAGTGGGCTGTGCACAGCAAGGTAGGCACGACCACTTCAAATGCTTAATAAAAAGAGACCTAAACTCTAAGTGAGACTTAACAGAGAAAATAAAGAGGGCCACACAGCCCTTAGAATGACAGCCTGACCCAAAGCCATCATGCAGTGAGAGCCCACTCAGGCTCACCAGTGCAAATGCAGGAATTTGGTGGGTTTAAGGTCAAACACTGTTATGCAACAGTTTCATGTGTCAGAAGTAACTGAGCTTCCCTGAAACCCACTCCTTCCCAAAAAAGCAGGATGCAAAGCACAGCCCTAATCAGCTCCTATTCATAAGCACTTCCACTGCAAAACACAAAGCCTTGGCATGGCCTCCAATTTGGCATTTCCAGCACAGTGGGGAAACACGAAAAGACACGGAATGGAACATGTCTGAGAGCTAGAAATGCACACAGAAAGGTTCCCCACAAAGCTCAGCATGGCAAAAAGAGATGGGTGAGTCAGTCATTGGTGGATGGAGAATGATGAGAAGACTGTCCAGCTGCAGCTTTTTCTGCAGCAGAAGGAAAAAAAGGTACAAGGTAGAAAGGAAGCAAATGTGTTTGTGGCCTGTGTGAAATTTTCCCTCTCACCTCTTCTTGCCTCTGTTCCTTTCCTGCAATTTGGGCACTTGGATCTGTGTGTGCCAATGGAGAGCAGAGAAACTCTGCCAACCTGAGGTCTTTGGCAGCACCGGAGCTGAGAAGGGAACGGAGAACACAGAGCAGGAACACTCCACTGAGGAGGGCAAGAATGGACCTGCCACCTGTGCCTGCACACAGCTCGGGAGCATTTGCTGCCCCTGCACACAGGACACACAAACAAGCCACTCTCAACCCCTGACTGCGAAGGGATGACCAGGCACATCCCAAAGATTCAAATCCATGAGCAAATCCAACAGAAAATGGGGTGATGTGAGCAGACACAGCCAGGGCAGCAACGACTGTGAGAGGTTCTGGAGGAAATAGGGGCTTCTTTGTAACCACAAGAGGATGAAGAGCAAAGTGTTATTCACAGGGTTTTTGGACAGAGACTGTTCTCTTGACCTTTTTTTTTTTTCTGGTGAGGAAATATTGAGGTTTTGGGGTAGTGGTTTGTTTGTTTTCCTGTACTAAGACACTCCCCCCCACACAGATTTTTATAGCTGTAAAAAGAAACAAAGACTTCTCCTTTTAGCAGTGAGTCAAGTGAGAGAACACCTGATAACAAACTGATTTCCATTCTGGCTCTAATATAATGACTGTAAGGGGGAAGTCCCTTTTTCAGCCATTGTTTTTTGCAAAGCCATTGTGTCATTTCACAAAGGCCCAATTTGGAAAGCAATAAAGCAGCAGCTTTTCTGTAAATTTGATATTTTGATTCATGTCCTGGGGGAAAAAAAATAAGTCATGATTTCCTGAAAGGAAATTGTCAGATGGGGGTATTCCCTATGAAAATTCCAACAGGAGGGATTCCCATTTTCTAGCAGATTCTGCTTTGCTATTACAAGGGGAATTCAAAAGTTATTTGGCAATCTCAGAGCGTGCTGTGGCTCCCAAGAGTGAAGAATGGCAAATCCACAACCCAGCAGAGCTCTCTGGACTGGCGTTTGTGCTCATGGCACAGAGTTCTTCCCTAAGATCCTGTTCCTTCTGGATATGGGCAATATCCCTTCCAGGGCTGTACTTGGAGACAGCGGATGTGTGAAGAAGCACCTGAGGAAGGACTGAGGACATCCTGTGTGTTATTTCTGACTGAACAAAACCTTTGTCTCTAGAAGTGATACAAAATTCCCTCATTTTAGACCAGGTGGAAGAGAAGGATGGAATTTTATAGCTGCTGAGTGCAGCATGTCTTTATGCGTGTGAAGAGTGAGGGAAGGACCAGCCAAAGGCTGGTAGAGATCTCATTTCAGAGTCTGGGACAGAACCCACACCCAGAAGTGCTTTTTGTTTCTTTGTTTGTTTGTTTTTCCCCAAATCCTACTGAGGGTTTTGAGACACAAATCGCTGCCTGGAGCCTCCTGCAAAGAGCAGGAGCAGACAGACACACGCTGTCTCTCTCTGGCTTTATTTCCCATGGGTTTCTTGTTTACCTGGCTCCTATGGTCACTTTCCATTTTAAAGAATTCTCCTTTTTTTCTGTTTTTTTCTTTTTTTTCTTTTTTTTTTTTTTTTTTTGGCTGAGTAAATAACAGTTAACAAAACACCAACATTTCATAATCCAGGGAGAAAACAAGCAGCTCTGTTCCTGGGGTGAGGGACCCAGAGGCAGCGATGGCAGGAGCCCCAGAGCCCAGACAGGATGGGATTTTCCTGAGGTTGAGTGTCCCTTGGTGCCCAGGAGGCAGATGTGCTCCTTCACAGGAGGTCTGAGGCTCTCAGGAGAGCACCAAGGAACCTTCAGTACAGACACACTGTTGGAAAATATGAGAGACACACGTAGGAGTTGGAAATAACCCTCCAGACAGGGACAGTTGTGTGTGTGTGGCACTTGGCAGCAAAGGCAGTTTCTGAAACAGGCTTGTTACTAGAGATTTCCATTGTATATTTATCTGTAAAATACTGGAGAAAAGCTGCAGAGGCCTCTGAAGGAAGATGGAGTTCTGGAGAATTGGAATATACCCTTAATTTGAGCATAATGGATGTATATGAATAGATGTCTTGTGTGAATTCAGCAGGGATTTCGTGGTTAATCCTCCTGGAACCACAAAAGCAGTACAGACACCAGCCAGTTTGTAGGCTCCTGCTGATGCTTAAATCCTGAATTTCAACTTAAAAGCAGCCTCACTGTAATGTAACATCCCAGTCTGCTTCCTCCCCTCTCCCACAGAGCACCAGCACTTGTTGCATGTTTTGCTCACGTGCTCTCACAGCCCTAAATAATTACATTGCAAATTTACTCCAGCCAAGCTGTTACCAAGGTCCAACACTCCTGTGCCAGGCTGAGCTGTCCTACCATGGGCTGAACTTCCCCTTTGCTGCTGCATGCTGAAATTCCATCAAAAACTAGAAAAACCATCAAATAAATTCAGTATGGGCACAGTGGGGGTTTCAGAATGCTCAGCTGTATCACAGGGAGACTCAGAGAGGCGAAATGAGGACGGAGAAAAATGCACACAGTGGATTCTACAACTTAGAGACATGAAGGGTGGGAAAAACTTCCCCAGATGGGAGTTGTTCACAATGCACACAATGATCCTAACCTTGTCCAAGTCTTAGTACTTTTCCAATGTTACTGCATCCTTTTTGAGCAGAACCACAGAGCACTCAGGGCACTGAGTGCCCTGGAAATGTACACAATGCCATTAAGGGGTTTCAATTGGATTCCCATTTCCTTTCTGAATAATCCCTGACATTTATACTCCTTTTTGCCTGCTGCTGAACAAGGCAGTTGGTTGTCAAGAGCAACTGCCAGCAAGTCTAAGATCACGTTCCTGTGTGGTTATAGCTTGTTTGAAGTCCGTCAGTGTTTATTCTGCTTACACTGTCTGTTGCCACTTGCATCACTTTGCTTTGTTGGTACTGTATTTCATCTGCCTTTGTAATAGTCATCTGGTATTCTGAAATCCTCTCGTGATCTCTGCAATCCTCTCTAGATTAGGACACCCTGAATAATCCTGCGCTCTGTGTAAGAGCCAGCTTGATCCAAACCCTCTCTGTAGGTGCTTTTGAACTGACACGCCCCAGAAAGGTTTTCGGGTGCTGTTTTAATTTTTCCCAGCAGACAAAACGCTTTTCTCTGAATGGCTTCAAGAGTGGCCATTCCAAATGTATTTACAGCTCTGTCGGAATGAAACACAGCACAGGACATTGCCCTTGAGATATAATGGGTTATACTGGTTTGGTAATTTTCTAGAAGCCCCTTTATAGACTGGCATCTAGAGCAGAGCTGGTCCTTTTACAGAGAGTTTGTGTGAAAAAAAAGCACCTGAGCATCCCTGGAGTGTCATGTGCTGCTCCAGCAGGGAATCCAGAATCATGGAATGGTTTGGGTTGGAAGAGACCCTCTTGTTCCACCCCCCTGCCATGGACAGGGACACCTTCCACTAGCCCAGGTTGCTCCAGAAGCTGTCCAGCCTGGCCTTGGACACTCCCAGGGCTGGGGCAGCCCCTGTCAAGGGAGGGAGCAGAGGGTGTGTCAGAGAAGGAAGTGGTGCAACTGTGGGTTCAACTGGCTGATAGTTACAGCAGAGAGAGGAGGGTGGGAGAAGTCACCCAGGAGGACAATTTAAACGGCAAAAAGCATAAAGTGCATTATCATGCTTGAGTGATTAATTTATTTTTTTTTAAAAAAAGCCTCCTGAATATCAGCATACTGCAAATATAAACCAATCAAGCCAAGTTTGGTCAGAATTGCCTTTACTCTTGCCTTTATTCTGTCAGGGGCAGTACTGACTCTTAGGAACTGCTGCAAGGTTTTACGATCCACCACAGAGACTGAGGACTTTAGATCAACTTTCATTTTAAGTAAAGTTTTTTTTCAGGGGGTGGTAGTGGTGGTATCATATTTTTAAAGCCAACTTCCAGTGCAGCAGCTTCTGTTTTTGCACACAGAGCCATTATCAGCCTTTTCTAAACCACTCTTCCTGAACAGCAGAAGAACACGAGATGAAAGGAAGAAAGACAAATTCGTTGCTTAAGTCTTAAGTACAGACTAAAATCCTCTTGGATACAAATGACGGCAGGACCATTTGATGCTCCTCTTGTGGTATTGCATCTCTACGTGGAGGCTGCTTTGCAAACAGCCCTCATGTTAAAGGCTGATGGACCTTGAGAGGTTATGGATTTAGGAGAGAAAATACTGTTGACTAAGGATACGGTGTGTGAGTCCAAAATACATGAATAGAACCAGAACAAAGTGAGGCACAGGAGCAGAGAAGTGCAGTTTACATGGATTTCACTGCTGGCCAACTCCTGTTTGTATGGGCATCCACTGCTACGGAGAAAAACTACTAAACCTTCAACTCCAGACATGACTTCATATCCGAAGGCATGCGCCATCTAACTGTACCTTTCAAAGCCAGAAGGATCACTCAGTGCTCTCACAGATCCCAAGAAAAAGCCACAGTCACCCTGGAACTTTTATCCACGACTGGTTTGGCCCTGATGAATGCCTGGACCACAGACCGGATCATGGAACTGAGACAAAGAGAGTGTAACTCAGCAGAAGGGTTGGGAGCTCTGGCTGTGCAGGAGGAGCAACATTTCAGGGCAGAGAAAGGGTCACCCAAGTCAATTCATTCGCATTCGGCAGGTTATTGAATACATGCACTCCATTTTTATTGTTGCTGGCAGTGATGGGACCCTCTGCACTTCATTAGGGATACAAAGAGTTTGTCCTTCATGTTGCCCAAGGAACCAGAGCAGACTTTGCCCTTTATCCACCAAAAGCAGAGAGGGGAGAAAAAGGGCCTGGAACTAACCCTGTGTTAGTTTTTACTTCACAAATGCCCCACTTGTACTCGGCAGCACTTGGTCTGTACTGCTGTGCCTTAGGTATTTTTAACATTAAGAACAGCACCGCTCAAGGAACGAATCAAGGACCAATTGTGAGACAGCAATGCTGACAGCTTGGGTTCAAACAGGATCTCTGTTTCCTTCTGATTGTTGCAGACTTCCCTGGCCAGAGTCTTGGTACAGGAGTCTCAAGAAGGATGAGCAATCCAGGGGAATTCCCTTTATTGTACAGGTCTTTTCTCTGTTTGATCAGTACAGTGTCACAGACAACCCAGATGAAAGAGGTAACTGCCAGCTGTGGAGCTTTGCTGGAATTATCCGTTTTCTTTCATTCTTTTTTCTCTCAAGTACAGCTGCAAGAGGAATATATGACCTGTACCACTTTTGCCTCATCACTTGCAGCACATGCACAAAATCTGTCCTCTGAGTTGAAGTAACAAAAAAAAATTGTCCCACTGGAGCAGAAACCCCAAAACCTGGGGAGCTGCAGGGAGAGGATGCCCAATTTCAGGACTCTGCTCCGGCGTAAGATACGACTGGTAAAGCAGACAGAGACTGTGTGGGTCAAAGAATTCCAGCCCTTTCTGCTGGAGGATTTTAACTGCAAGCTGCAGTGGGGAATATGGATCACCAAACACAAAACCACAAGCAGCAGAAAACTGAGAACACATATGTGCTTGCCCTCAGTGCTGCTGCCTGGGAGCTGCTCTCCAACCAACACAAACATCCCAGCGGCTGGAAAAGATGAACAGCCCTTGTTGCCAAGTCATGGCCCGAACTATTCCAGGGGCAGAAAAGGCAGCTGGACTGCTGGTAAAGAGCAAGGCTATTTAAGGAGACTCACTCTGGCCTAATGGAAAATGCAAGGATAGAATTATCAATTATTTTAAACTAAACCAACATTTCAGATCCAGGAAAAAAACCATCACAAGGAAGCACAAGGGAGAAGCTGGTTAGATTGGGCTGGCAGCTCAGTCCAGGTACAGAGAGAGCAGAATGTGCTGCTCTCTAGAAGAAAGAAAATTAACTCTTTTCCAGAAATGGTGATTCTGGACAGTGTTTCATCCTACAAAGCAAACCCTGAGTGCGCTTGCACTGTTGTTCCAAGCACTGCCAAATCTGATGTGATCACAGGGGTTATCACAAGGCAGCCACAAAAAACTCTCAGTGGAACTCAGAGAGAGAAACTGCTTTTAGATATTTAGCTGTATGCTTGTATTTTAAATCATACTGCTGGTCTGCCTCCTCTTTCAGCCCTCGGGGCAGCTGCTCCTTGTGAGCTGCACAGCGTTCCATATTAAGAATCCCTATGCGGAATTCTGGCTGCCACCCAGGACGCATGTTACAGAGCAAACACACGCAGCCAGATAAACAACGGTCCCAGGGACCCTGAGAAAGGCCCAATACACAACTGCCAAGGAGGACTCCGAGCTGAAATCTAGAGAGGCAAAGCTCTTCAGCAGGACCATCAAGTGCAGCTTTGTCTGCTGCAAACCCCACCCTATCTGAGTTTATCGCTGTTCTTTAGCACTGCCCCAGCCCCAGACTGTTCCCAGCCTCAGCACAGCTGCCCCATCAGATGCTCAGAAGTCACAGCAGCATTGAACTTCATTTGTAATGAGGGAGGGCGGTAAAGAGCTTTGGTTTCCTTTCACAGGAATGCTCTGTCCAGTGCCTGTTACAAAAAAGGGCAAAAAACTTCACTTTAGAACTCAGTCCAAAGTGCAAGTGTGAAAGAATTCTCGACATCTCTGTGCCCTCTTCCTCAGCACTTCCTCTGCTCACAGTTACATATTTCAGCAGACAGCTCTATAAATATGTGTGGCTGCCCAATAGAATAGTTCAGTGTCATGGTCCATGACGAAACTTTTACAAGAAGGTTCCCCAGGACTTCCCAAAATTAACAACTTTGAACAACTTTTGTAATTCCTCTTCAGGACGGAAGCACATCTAAATACACACGCACCAAAGAGTATCTTGTTTACACAGTGTGTTGCAGTCTGATCTGTGGTGCTTATTCACAGCACAGGATATATTAATTTCTGGCTTCCAACAAACCAACAGCACTTTATTTTGAAGGTCAGAACATCTTACTGTCTTGTTTGCTCCCCTGGGACAAACATAAGTGGATGAGGGTTATTGGGAAGCATTCCAATATACAGCACAGGAAATTCAGCAGGTATAAACTGGATCTGGAAATGAAGCTGGTGATCTAATGTGCTGCTGTCACAGCAGCTCAGATGTAAGAGAAAAAGTAAATCATCCTTCCTGTCCCTCTGTGTCAGTGAGGGCGCCACAGGGTATTTTACAATAACCCTCAGGTCCCAAACAACATTTTTGTCTGAATAGTTTTGTTCAGCCTCACAAAATCACACTTTGCTGGACATCACGTTCTCCCCATCTATTCCCACAGTGCTGCACAGTCAGCTCTGTGTCTCCAGCCTGGCTGCATGTTAAAGAAGCTTGGGTTGGCACTGGGGTGGATCTGAGTCAAAGCCTCCACTAAGAGAATCAGGGTATTTAAAGTAACTGCACAATATTGCAGGGGTGGGTAACTGACTGCAGGACACCTCGGGGCAGCTCCCAGTCCTTCCAACCCTCTCAGAGTAGCCTGATGGACAAGGCAGGGCTGGGGACTCATTCACACTTGGCATTTGTAGGTGGCAAAAATGTTTGTACCCAACTGAATTTTACTGAGTCAATCTCCAGGGGTGATGTATTAAACAGAAAAACCCCTGACTTTTCTGCTGTAAAGACACATTACAGTTGCCAGTGGCAGAGAAATGCAGTTGCTGGCAGCCCCAGACAGCTGCTGTTTAAGGGTGTCTGGAGATACATAACGCAGGTGGCATTTCCAGAAAACCTGCCTAGAAATCCCAGGGAGAAAAAAAATGATCTTAAATGCTAAAATTAGAAGTGACTAATACCAGATCTGTGGACTGGAGGAACTAGCTGATTCCTGCCTGGGTTGGACAAAGAGCTCCTGAGATGACCAGGCAGCTTGAATTTTCAGCTGCGGAGGGATTTGCTCTGATATTTCAGTCACACTGAGGCCTGTGTGACTTAAGCATCACCAGTTCAGACACAGAGAGAACTGGTGAGCAAAATTTTACTGCTGCACTGGCACTGGGAACGTTCTGAAATTACACTGGTTTTGTTGGCTGGCAGCTGCACAGAAGGAAGGATATATTGGTGAACCTCATGAGTCTCTGACCTGTCTCACCTTCTATTCTGAGAGTATTAGCACAATTCACTTAGGATATGTGAGGACTGGATCAAATCCAAGAGAAGAGATTAAGTTGGTCTAAGGAAGTGGATGCCAAGCAGAGAAGAATCAAAAGCCACCACACATGGCACACACAGAATGTCCAATTTTGGGGTAGTTCAGGCCAGGAATTGCTGACCTTGAGTGCATAAGGTGTGTCACCTGCCCCAGGATGAAGGTTCCTGTCCTCCCAGGCGCTGGGACTTACCCATGAAGAAATACTCTGGAGACTTTTTGTCTGTAGCCAAGTCTGCCATGGCCCCACCGAAGCGCAGCCACAGCCCGAAGGCAATGACAGCCAGTCCCGCCAGCTGCAACACAAACACACCAGTCAGCACTGCAGCAACAAACAGCTGGAGAGCACCCCAGAGGGGTCTTGGCACCTTGTGCCTGCTTGAAACCCCACAGCTCAGGATGGCAGTGTCTGGTAACAATAAATTCCTGTTACAGCTCAGCGTGCTGCTTTGTTTCAGCTCCTCAGCATAGTGCTGCTTCTGAACCCAGGAGTGGCTCTCAAACCTTGTTAACTTATTTAGTCATCAAAACTCAGCCTGAATTGCAACAGGGAATGGAGTCGGGCAGGGGATCCCCACTAGAACTAGGAGATAAAAGGACTATTGCACATACAGATCTTGGAAAACAGAAATTACAACCTAGTGATGGATGCTGTCAAAAGGGAGGAAAAATTCCCTCTGATGAGAACAAGACCAGGTCAAAGGGGAGCATCAGGGCATGTTGTTTGAGAGGGGAAATCTACAGTCAGTGGTCTCAGCCCCACCACATGCCAGACAAATTATCAGCCCCTCAGGCAGTGCTGTGTGTCCTGCCAGACAGCTCCAGCATCCCTCAGGATCAGGGCTGTGTGTCAGCTCCAGCATCCCCCAGGATCAGGGCTGTGTGTCAGCTCCAGCATCCCCCAGGATC
>JAWWEU010000076.1:2037472-2054068 GCA_035583155.1 Acropternis orthonyx | reverse complement strand
CCAGGATCAGGGCTGTGTGTCAGCTCCAGCATCCCCCAGGATCAGGGCTGTGTGTCAGCTCCAGCATCCCCCAGGATCAGGGCTGTGTGTCAGCTCCAGCATCCGCCAGGATCAGGGCTGTGTGTCAGCTCCAGCATCCCACAGGATCAGGGCTGTGTGTCAGCTCCAGCATCCCCCAGGATCAGGGCTGTGTGTCAGCCCCAGCATCCCCCAGGATCAGGGCTGTGTGTCCTGGCAGACAGCTCCAGAATCCCACAGGATCAGGCACAGTGTCCTGCTGCTGTGCTGATGGAGGCCCAGAGCCTCGGTCTGTAGCTCCCGGAGGAGGCTCCCAAGCACCTGCTGCTTCCCATGGCCTTGGCATTGCTGCTTTTCTAACCTGTCCTGCATTGCCTGGCACTTGATCCATGTGGCATAATCTCCACAAGCCAGAAAAGCAGGTGAGCCTACAGCTGGAGAGCTTGGGATCGTGGCTTTCCTCACAGACGTGTCCTAGCAGAGTGTGAGGGTCCCCTGCCACCCTGTCACAGCCTGGGGACCTCCCTGCTGGCAGGGGCTCAGCTTTGGGCTGCTCTGGCAGTTTGGGATGAACGCCCCAGCCAGCTGAGGAGATGGTTTCTTCCATCCCGGCGACGAGGCAGATAACAAAACACAGTAGCTGTCGCTTTTGAGAAACAAATAACACAAAGCTTTGTCCTTCTGCTGCCTTGCAGCTGCAGCTGGGCAGCATCACTCTGCCCGTCCAGCCCGAGCACAGCAGCACTGTGTCCCCGGGGCGCGCAGCGCTGTCACCAAGAGGGAACAGCATTTGCTTTAACTGTGCTTCAAGCATAAAGGAGACAAAAGCCCAAAACTGCTTGCTCCAGAGAGGCTGAACAGCATTACTTTGTGGCTTCTTTTAAAAGAACCCAGTGAATCAGAAGGAAAGAAAAAGACATTTAAGAAGACAACATTGCTGATTGTTTTCCAGCGTGAAAAACTGAGCGTGAGGGAAAGTGAAAGAGAAAAGAAAGCGTGAATTCAGCTGTGCTGTGGGACTGTGAGACTATTGAAAAGGTGCAACGAGGGGAGAACGGGCACAGCATTCCCTAAATCTCCTGGGGGTGATGCGAGGAATTTCTCTTAGGATGAACTTGTAGCAGCCCCTGGCTCACTATTTGAAATGACATTTGTAAGAACCACCGTGATGCTGTGAAATGTTCCGCCACCTCTCCCAGCCTCCTCCCGCGGCCCCGCCGTTGCCGGGGAAATGGCCACTACTTTAAATTATCACTGAAGACAGAGGTTGTCTCTTCCCCCAGCAATGCCATTTTACATCAAATCGTTCCTTTCCCAGGCAGAGCCGCGTCTCCATGGGAGCCAGGAGGAGCCGGCAGAGCTGGATGGGCTCTCCCTCCTTCAGCCCAGGCAGCCGATCCCTCCTCGGACGGACCCCCGCCCTCTCCCGGGGGATGCCCCGGGTATTCCCCCGGACCGAACCGCCTGCCCTCCGCTGACGATGCTCCCGGGGATAATCCCGGTGATGTCCGCGGGGACCTCCCCGCTGATACCCGCGGTGATGCCTCCGGGGATGCCCCCGGGACCTCCGCCCGAGCCGCCCTCCCTGCCCCGGGGATGCCCCCGATGATCCTCCCGCTGATTCCCCCGGTGATGCCCCCAGTGATGCCCTCGCTGATCCCCCCGGTGATCCCCCCCTATGATGCCCCCCGGTGATGCCCCCGGGGCATCCCCCCGGCCGTGGCCGCTCCCGCAGCACCCGCAGCAGGCGGGGCGGCCCCGCCCGGCCCCGCTCGGCCCCGCCGCTCACCCAGAAGGTCAGGTTGAAGATGAAGAGCAGGATCTTGATGCAGCGCATCCCCCCGCGCCCCGCGCCCATGGCGGGCGCCGGCTCCGGCAGCAGCTCCCGAGGCGGCTCGGGCCCGACTCGCCGGCGGGGCGGCACCGGGGGCAGGTGCGGGGCCGGGCGGGGCCGGGGCTGCCCGGGCGGGTCCGCGGACCTGGGCCCGCCCCGGGGCGGACTCTGTGCCCGGCGCGGTGCCCGGGGGTTCCCGCAGCCCGGCCCGGGGCTGTGCCCGCGGCTCTGCCCGCCCGGACCGTGAAATCCCTGCGGGCATCCCGGGAGCCGCTTCCAGTGGCGCCCGAGCGCTGCGGGTGCTGCCCGGGATAAGCAGCATCGAGGATTTGGTGTCGGTTCTCCTTACAAGTTGGCTCGCGCTCACAAACTAAGGGCCCCTGAAGTTCCTTTTCCAACCACTGCATTAGACCCGAGATGCCAATTCGGTTGCTTTCTGCTCTTACGACTTTTTACATCTGCTGTTTTGCTTCAGAGGAACTTCAGTCCAGATCTCGCTGGGGGCTTTGACAGAAGAGTGCCAGGCAAGGTCGAATCTCTGCAAACGTGGGGTTTCTATGTTAAACATTTTCTCTCAATATTTGAGTAATAAAGCATTTGTGTCCTGGTTTGTGCTCTGTTAATAACTGTATAGTTTTACCTATTCAGGTTGTTCTCATATTTAGAATTAGATTTCCCGAAAATGTGTACGGAAACAACACAAAGAGGCGTAGGAAAATATGCTTGTGGTGTTATTTCGAATTACAACCATCTAATGATGCAGAAATACCAAAGGATGTTGGAGGAGGTTTCCATTTTCACTCACTTTGCTGTTTATTTTCAGCTGCGTTAAAGCCTGGCAGCATTTTGGGAAAATCATCCCAGATAGTTTATTTGAATTGCAATGACAGAGTTTAATTAAGAACCCCTCATTCCATTTGCAATGAAATGCATTTTATTAGTTGGGTTTTTTTAAAGAAGCATTCAACCTACCTTATGACTCATAGTAAAACCTTACTATTTGCCTTTTCTGCTTCAGTGATGCTGTTCCTGATGGTGTTGACCTTGATCCCTTCTAAAAATAACAGAACCACAAATGCATTTGAATAGACAAAGTAACTTCATGACAATGAGATGCATCAAACATGTACAAAAGACTTCATAATCCCCTGATACATCTCTGAAGCAATGAAAAAAAAAGAGGGAGTAGTTTTGCATGGGATTATGATGCCAACAAAAGTTTTGAAAAAGTCTTTTCTCAGGGTTATCTAGTAGTTTTCATGCTTATTTTATCTAAAAGTTTAGGAATGGAGCATTCAGCCTTCATAAGAACTAGGTCTCCTTCCCACATAACTCTTTGCAGTAAATGAGTTCCAATGTGCTGCTTTTCAGCACCTGGTTCTCGGCATCTCCAGGAGGCCCTTCACAGCCTCCTCCTGCACTGCCCTGGGGGTGGGTCACACAGGTTTGGGTGCCCAGGGCACAGGGACTACATCAAACTGGCACAAAGCCTCCAGTGGGGCTCTGCAGGGCTCCACTTCGGGGCCAGTGATCTTCGGTGTCTTCATAAACAGCTTCCCAGTGTATGCCTTCAGCTGGAAGGGACCCACAAGGATCATCAAGTCCAACTCCTGGCCCTACCCAGGGCCATCCCCAAGAGTCACTCCCTTTGCCCCAGAGGATCATCCAAACACTCTCGGAGCTCTGGCAGCCTCGGGGCCATGCCCACTGCCCTGGGGAGCCTGGTCAGTGCCCACCAACCTCTAGTCCTGAGATCCAACCTTTTCCTGAGATCCAGCCTAAACCTACCCTGACACAACTCCAGACCATTCCCTGGGTGCTGTCCCTGGTCCCCACAGAGCAGAGATCAGTGCCTGCCCCTCCCGAGGAAGGTGGACTTGCAGTGAATTCTCCCCTCAGCCTCCTCTTCTGCAGCTGAACACACCAAATGCCCTCAGTGTCCTCACACGCTTCCCCTTCAGGCCCTGAACCATCTTTGTGTCCCTCCTTTGGACACTCTCCAATGGCTTAACATCTTCCTTATATTGGGGTGGCCAAAATTGCCCCGATATTCAAGGTGAGGCTGTCCTTGCTGATGGCAAGTTGAATATGAGTCAGCAGTGCCCTGGCAGCCCAAACTGGCACCGTGCCCTGGGGGGCATCAGGCACAGCATCACCAACAGTGAGGGGGGGGGGGATTGTCCCACTCTGCCCTGCACTGGGACAGCCCCACCTCGAGTCCTGGGAGCAGCTTGGGTGCCACACTATAAGAAGGATGTAAAGCTGTTAAAGAGGGTCCAAAGAAGGGACACGAGGGTGGTGAAGGGTCTGGAGGGAGAAGGCTATGAGGAGCGGCTGAGGGCACTTGGTCTGTTCATCCTGGAGAAGAGGGGACTGAGGTCAGACAGCAGTGGGGTCTGCAGCTCCTCCCGAGGGTCAGCTCCGGTGTCTGCTCTGTGTGAGCAGTGACAGGACCCAGGGAGCGGCTGGAGCTGTGTCAGGGCAGGGTTAGGGGGGATCTCAGGGAAAGGCTCTTCCCCCAGAGGGTGGTGGGCACTGAGCAGGCTCCCCAGGGCAGTGGGCACGGCCCCGAGGCTGCCAGAGCTCCAGGGGGGTTTGGACAACCCTCTGAGGGACAGGGTGGGATCTCGGGGTGTCTGTGCGGGGCCGGGAGCTGGCCTGGATGGTCCCTGTGGGTCCCTTTCCAGCCGAGGATGTTCCAGAATTCCACGAGGATTCCGCCGCTCCCGGACCCCGTTCCTTTGGCGGCACCGCCCTCTGGCGGCACCGATCGCGCACTGCACGCGTGTCGGTCCCTAAAGCACAAAGGTGATTAATTGCTTAATTTTGGCTCTTTGGAACCAAACAGAATCATTAAGGAAAGAAGGGACTCACAATATTTTTGTCAACAACACTATCAAACTGTAAAAGAAACATTCACAAGTACACAATTCACAACATTATTCCATGAGCTGTTGTAGTCAGTTATGTTTGCTGGGAACAGTGTAATTTCCATCTTGCAAATGTCCAGCTCCAGAAATCCATGAATTTCATTACTTTATATATTAAATACCCTTCTGTTATCAAAGTGTCCTTCCCCCTCCTCAAGGTTCTTACACATCATACCTTCCATATTTGTAACAGCTTTCTAGCTTGGTAATTTCTTTGCAGCTAAATTTACAATTATGCAGATCTCGGGGCAAAGACTATTTCCTTTTGGTTATTTTCCCATTACAGACCAGACTGGGAAACTTCTGAGGGAAGTGTTGTCCCACTGTAGCACTAAGTATTCAGATATTGCTAAAGATATGGAAGTACCTGCATTTGTAAGGCAGATGGATATGAAACTGTCCTTGCTTGACCAAGTGCTGTTTAATTTCAATGGCTACAAGAAAGCCAAAGTTTTTATTCCCATAAAATCATCCCTAAACTGATTTAAGAATTAAAATATTTCAAATGCATCTGTACAGGTCCAAACTTTACCATTCTCCTTCCAGGTTTTCCCTACCCTTCCTTTCTTTTTTGGTCTTCTCAGTGGTTCTCTGGTGACCCATCTACCTTTGAGAGATCACGACAGCACAATATTGTTTTTTCTTTCTGTTATTTGACTGTTTCCTAAGTGGTTTATGACCCACAGTGATTCCAGTTTTATGCTTTATGGACAGCAAAACTCCTGTGCACCTTTCTTAGTTCTGCAGAGGATTGTTCAGATTTCATAGAATAACATTATAGAGTGGTTTGGGTTGGAAGGGACATTAAAGATCATCTCATCTCACTCCCTGCCACGGGCAGGGACACCTCCCACCAGCCCAGGTTGCTCCAAGCCCTGTCCAACCTGGCCTTGGACACTCCCAGGGATGGGGCAGCCACAGCTTCTCTGGGCAGCCTGTGCCAAGGCCTGCCCGCCCTCCCAGGGAGGAATTTATCCCTAATATCCCGTCTAACCCAGCTGTGTCTGACAGTTTAAAGCCATTCCTCCTTCCTGTTTCCTGCTTCTCAGCTGTTCCTGTGCATGAGAAGCTCAAATTCCCCATTCAAGGTCCAAACCAGCCCTTCAGAGAAGCACCAGCCAGGGAATGGGGAGGAGCCTCCTTAAAAAAATATCTTATTCCCTGACTTCAGTGTTTAGTTCAGGTGGACCCACAAGTGAGTTTAAATTCCAGCAAAGAGCCCCAAGCCCCTCCTGGACTCCCATTCTTGCAGGGACAATGAAACTTGCATCACACCTTTGGCATCTGCCTTGCTGTTTCCACTTCCAGTGAGTAACTGCCGGAATGCTGGGCCTGGCAACTCTGCCACTGTCTCAGAATGCAGCTCAGGAATTGCTCCCTGGAATACAAAGGAGGTCAGAAGGGACTGTTCTTCTCCAACTGTCTGGGCAAATAGTCTGCTCCTTTGTTTCCTTCCACGCTTTTTAATGTTTTTATTTAATTAAAAATATATTTACTTGCTTTGCATGAGGTGCTTGCATGAGACATCAGTCTGCAAGTCTGCTGTTGAGAACTGGTTGGGTGCCCTGACAACTGCACTGGCCTGGTTTTCACTTTTTAAGTGTCCAGAATTTTCTGTGCTGAAATCCCAGCCTGCCCCTGAAAGCTGCTTCTCAGAAGGAGCATTGCAAGGGTGGAACATCCCAGAATCCTGTAAAATACTCCATGATCCATTTCTAGCATCTCCCCTTAAAGGCCAAAATAGGAATGGGGGTAGAGGAACAGCAGTTTTCTTTTCTGTTGTGTCCCAATAAGCCATTCCCAGTCCCAGTTGGCATTTTGAGTCCCCTCTCAGCTTTCCACTAAACAAATGAGTGGGATTCATCCCGTAACCAGTTAAATCCTCTCTTTTGCAGATTCCTGGCTTCTCTCTGCTCCGGTACTTGTGAGTTGCTCCTTTCCGCTTGGATTCAGCAACTTTTCCTGCTGAGCTGATTTCCTCTGCAAGGTGCAGGTGAGTGCTCCTTGATACTTACCCAGCTGATAATCCTGGGAATGATGAGCAGGGAATGCCTGCAGGAACACTGAGGGCTCGCAGGCTCAGGAACAGCCACAGCCTGCACAGCCTCTTAGGAGTACACATGTCCCAAAGGAACATTCCCACTAAATCTTCCCTAGCCAAAGGAAAGAAGCTTCCAGAGCACAGATGAACTATCTGCTGTCATCCTCAACTTTAAATAAAAGTGCTTCCCTCAAGAATCAAAGGACACAAACTTGTCAAGGCAGGTGATTCTGTCCCTCTGCCCCTCTCAGGTGAGACCCCCCTGCAGAGCTGCCTCAGCAGTGGAGTTTCCCTGACTTGGGCTGAAAGGCTGTGCTGCCCAGAAAGGAACCTTTGTCCCTGGTTAATTTTGCCTCTGGACATAAAGTAGACTTAGAGAAAGTAAGTTGAGTAGTTTCTGCTCCCCACTAAGCAGTAGCACATTCTGTGCAGTTGACGTTGATGTGTCCATGAACCATCTCTGATAAAATGTAATGAATGCTCGTGAAATGTTTTAATTTGGCTTCATTTCCCTGAAAGGATTATAAAACTAAGGAGATGCTTTGTTTCCCAGGAAACCTGGCCTAGAGGATAATAACACGGTCTGTCAAACTGTGAAAAACACTAAGGAAAAACAGGTTATCAAAACTGTTGCTCAAGTTTAATTAGAAGGAATTCTTCTGCTATGTGTGATGGCTGAGGTTGTTTTGAGCTAATCTGGTTGTTTGGGTCAGCATGGAAAATGAGGTATGGAACTTATTCCATGATGAGTCACGGGGGGTCTGGGACAGCTGGACAGGGAAAAGCTTATTTGGCCCCGGCCAAAGAGTCTCCACTGGGGATTACAGTGTGACCAGCTCCCAGAAGTGGGTCCCTACTTGCACGTGGACATTTCTCCTGTATTTCCAGCCTTCCCAGTGTGAAGGACTGACATTATAATCCTCATTCTTACAGACCGAACTGCTGCAGGTCCTGCCAGTGCTCCCTGCTCTCAATGCCCAGTGACAGAGGGAAAAAAGGCTGCTTTTCCAGAGCTCCTGTGTGTTCATTGACTCTGGGCTCAGGATGCTCTCACAGCTCCAGGAGACACGTATCACAACCAGGGTGAAGTGGAGCTTTTCTTCAGAGACTGGGGGGATCCCAGAACTGTAAGTTCCTGAGTGCTTGTCCTAGCTCAGCCCTGTGGTTTACTCCCACATAATCTCTTGTTCTCTTTAGGGAATTAAAATCTAATACGTATAAAATGGTCTAAGAATGACTTATTTCATAGTGGTCTGGACTGTTTATTTCAGAAAGCCTATTAAAAAGCTCTGCTAATCTCTGAGCTGTATTCCATCATCTTTTCCAGCCTTAATGATTCTATGAGCTAGTGGAGGGTGTGCAACTCTACTCATAGCCTGGAAAGCAGCTGGGCTCCTACATTGTGTCTCAACAGCAGGAACTCAGGGTGCTTTGTGGCACTCCAAACATTTCCAGCCATTCCATTTATACCCCTGGGGCAATTCCCTGGGGGCACATGGAGTTTGATCCAGTCAGCACAGAGATCCCAAAGGCCCTGACTCACAGTCTGCATCACAGGAGGGAACATGCTGTTGCTGCTGTCCTGGCTTGAAAATTGTTTGAGCCAAGTAGGAAAAGGAAACTGCTCCAAAGGGCAATGGAAAAATAAAAGAAAGTTACTTAAATTCAAAGCTTATGCCTCAGGATCAAGGAAGTTTACTAGACAGGTTTTAAACTGCACATTTCTGTGGTCCTTCAAAAATGCATCACGGCTGGAATGTGAAATCAGAGGAGCGAGTGGCGAAACGTGCCACGTATTCCCTGCCTTTCACTTTACTGACATCAGCGGTGATTTGTAACACGATGAGAAATCCCAGTTCCACCAGTGAGGTCTGTAAGTCAGGTCAGCTCCTGGGGAGGGAGGGAGGGAGGGATGCATTGCCTGGCGTGCTCCCACCAACAGAGCCTGCCTGGCTGCGCTCCAGATCCGCCTCTCGCTGGCAGCAGACGAACATCTCGCTGACAGCAGAGCTTGAGTGGCACTTGCAGGGTTTGCATCTCACTGTGAGGGTGGATGGGGCACCCAGGAGACACCAGGAATCCTTAAGGAGCAGCGTCTGCTCCCACAGAACCGCTTCAAAGTGGGAATTGGTGGCGGTTTAGACGTTTTTCAGCACAACCACAGCAGCAGCACACGATGTATAAAGTGTAGCAGGTGCTCGGTATCACAGAGAAATGCTCATTAAAGCCCAAAATATCAAAGGGAAATCTGAACGTCTTTATGGTCCTTAAGAATGTAAATGTGTTTGTTGATTAAACAGAACAAAACAAGGGAACTGGAAAAGTCTAGTGAGCCCATTTTTTCTCCTATTTCCCTGGGCGATTGATGGCTTTCCGTCAAGACAGCTTTTAAAACAAACAGGCAAACAGCATTTTGGAGCTAAAAAGCTCCATCACTACTAACATTTGGTTGATGTTATAGCTGAGGCACCACCAAGCTGCCTGCTGTACCCTTACTATGAAATGTGATTTTCCCTTGGCACAGAACAGCTCTGCCTGTGTTCTATCAGAAGAATATTTGGGCACAGCGTTCAGTTATCTGAGAGAAGTTTTGGTTTCTGTTCAAAGAAATCATCAAGTTTACGGTAAATGATTTTATTAATTTTTTGGGAAGGTTTCTCTGCTTTTTAATCTCTTTGCAGGCTCCATGATGGGAATGGCTCCGCTTCCAATAGCTTGACAGCCTTTCTCCTTCTCCTCCTCCTCACTCCAACAGTAAATTTCTTTGCTGGGCTGCACATTGAATTCGATAATTTTAACTCAGCTTCTTCAATATTGGGGGAACTTGGTGGTCCGGAGTCCCAGCACAGATTAAATGGAGAACTCATCCCTGCAGGATGAGCTGTTGCTCAGGAACAGAATCTCGGTCATTGAGATTTCCTGAATTTTATCCTGAGTTACTCCTCTGCAAGGACAAAATCGATGAGAAAGGTCTTAAACGAGCTTCATCCTGGTGTGTGAATTGTTGCTTCTCAAATAAACACGAACAGTGCTGAGTTTTGAATGCATCTTCCATGGAAATTTGCTAGAAAGCAGAGGAACTGAGAAGAGGAGGAACTTTTGAAAATTATGTATCCAGAGCTATTCTTGTGCTATTTATACAAAGCCTTTGCATCTGTAACTGCATGTTAGAGAGGTACAAAATGTCCTTCCAGAGCAAACATACTCAGACCAATTCAGGCATATTTGGCAACTCATAAAGGTGTTTAACTGTTTGTGTATCTGGGTAGAAAACTCTAGTGCTTTTGATTTTAAGACTGAAATCATGCATTAATAGTGACTGATGTTTTTTCTCAACCTGCCACTAAGCTGAAAATGTCCTTTATCAAGTCAGATTTGCCCATGTCTGGAATCACTATTTGTTGTTTGTTAAGCCCACAAAACTTCACTGAGTTTTATAACCCTCCTCCCCTTCCCCAGTCCTTATTAACTCCTGCAAGAAGCACAATTCCCATGAACCCCTTTAAGAAACACTCAGTGGGACTGTCAACTTTAAATATTTGCGGCGTGGAGAAACATTTGCAAGTGTGGAAAGGAAAACCGTGGCAGTACCAGGACATCCTTCGCTGGGTTGGTCCTGTTTCCAACCAGGCTGGAATCTGACTTGCTCTTCCCTGAGCACTGTTTTCTGCTTCTGCCTGGAAAATCTGAAGGAAATCTATGGATGTGAACGTGGTGTGATACCGTGAGGGTACAACAAGAGCAAAATTCCAGCAGGGAGAGCCGGTCCGAGCACAGCTGCTGTTGCTGCTGCTGCTGCTGCTGCTGCTGCTGCTGCTGCTGCTGCTGCTTGGGAAGCTGCCAGTGTTTTAAATAGACTTCTACATTTTCCCAGGTCTAAGAAGTAATAGAAAAGGCTGTTAGGAGTGGAAGAGGATTAAGTGTTTAGGAAAATGCAGGGGAAAGGTATTGGAGTTTCATGACTGTCTGAGAACTGCAGAGGGGAGTTTGAGAGAGGCACTTCAGAGCCTCAGTCTGTTTGGGTAACAATGAGCCAAAGGACAGGACTCTTCCTTTGAAATCATCCCACAGCTGGACAGCTCAGGCTGTCCTTTATTTCTATTATTCTCACTCTAAATTTTCTTTTCCTGTTCTTCTTCTTAAAACAAACACTGCTGAATTCCAGAAGGCCAACACTTGGAATGTGCAGCTCCTATTCCTACACTTACATTTTCCTTAAGCATTTACTGGCAGGTACCAATAAAGTGGATGGACAATTGGTACCTCCAGAACATATATTTGTTTGTCTGGCATTTCTTTCAAGTCACCTCTGAGAATTTCACGCTCTGCAAGACGCCTGAAGCAACATCAGTGCTGTGTCCACTTCTACCTTCAGTTTGGGATAAACAAACCCGTTTGGTGCCTGGCTCTGTTCACTCACATGGTGTGCACACGACTGAGGCTAAATAAGTATTAGCTAAAACAGGAAGCTTATTTCAAAGCCTGAGCAGCCCAGCCAGGAAAGCTTCCAGAAACATGTGCTCTGAGATGATCTAAGCACGTTCATTATTCAGACTCTGAATAGCTTTCAAAGGGCCAAATTTCTTAGGGTTGAATCAGCGAGGAAAGTTAATTCAAATAGAGAAGGAAGAATCGCTGGAGCTCAGGAAATGTTTGTTGTGGCCACTAAAAATGTAGAGGGAATAAATAGAAATTTGACTCTGATAGATACATATTAAAAATTTGGGCTTATAAGAAACTGCAGAAGTAGAAGGACCATAATTGTTTTTTCTAGAGTGTTGATGGTCTTAACGCCTTTATATCAAGAAAAACAATCCAACAACAGCAGCACTTCACAAGCAGATAAAATGGTCATGAAAAATTCAGGTATGTTGAGTAAATCCTGCAATTTTGGGGATAAAAGAGGTAATACACCTGTGGAAGTGGGCCATAACAATCATTCAGCAATTTTATAAAGCCACCACAATTACCATCGATTTTTCAGTCAGCTTGTTTTTCACCGCCATAAAATTCTATGGACCTGTAAAAATGCTTCAAAGCAAAGACCAATCTGCTCATTTAGTACCAAAAAAGTGGGAAAAGCACGGATTGGATGTTCTGAAACCACACTAGAGGGCACTTGAGCTGCTTCTTCCCAAGCAGGTAGAGGTCAGAGCAGCTGGATGCTCATTCAGGAGCAGCAGTGGCCGAACGGAACACGGGAATCAGCAGGATTTATCAGTATCAGGTTGGTAGAGCAATTAGTGATTCCCCCCAACACCCTAATGAGGGGGAATAAGTGAAAATTAATAGGTCTAAATTTTGCTTATGGGCGCTGTGAGCAATTAGGAGGAAATTATGTAAAAACTACTGACTGATTGCAAGAGTGTTTTGTCCTTGTCTGCGTGGATGGACCACAGAAATGTGGGACGCTTTGGGTGTTTCAAGTAAATCCAGTCTCAAACAGAGCTAATGTCCAAAGAGCTGAGCTTCTCCTTGGAGTCTGCTCCCACTGTGTTGCTCTTGCTCCAGCTCTGTCCCCTCCCTAACCCTAAAATGTTGGATTTTCTGGAAATGGAACAAACAGCCTTTTCCAGCCTTTTTGTAAAGTATCCATGATAAAACCCGAAGACTAGAAAGGTAGTGCAGACCCCACTGCTTTGTAACACACTTCAGAATTGCAGAGGTTTGGTAAATCAAAGGTTTTAAATGTTGATCTGGTTCCCAGCATGGAAAAAACACACAGAAGTTTGAGTGTGTTCAACTTGGAGAAAAGGAGGCTCAGGAGGGACCTTCTTGTTCTCTCCAGCTCCCTGACAGGAGGGGGGAGCCAAGTGGGGGTCAAGCTCTGCTCCCAGGGAAGAGGGACAGGAGAAAGGGAGATGGCCTTGAGTTGCTCCAGGGGAGGTTTAGGTTGGATATTAGGGTGGTCAGGCACTGGCACAGCTGCCCAGGGCAGTGGTGGGGTCACCACCCCTGCAGTCACCATCCCTGGAAGGGTTCAAAAGATGTATGGATGTGGCACCTGGGGACATGGTTTAGTGGTGAACGTGGCAGTGCTGGGGGAATGGTTGGATTTGATCTTAAGAGGGCTTTTCCAACCTTAATGAGTCTGATTTCTGGAAGATCAAACCCTCCCTGCCCTTAGTGGTGGCTCCACATTGCAAGGCCGTGCTCCTGGAGCCCCCTCCCAGCTCTGGGGGTGCACAGAGCCCGGCTGGCTCCAGATGTTGCTGCACAGCCCCACCGACAGTTTATTTCCAGCAGCCGACCACAATGTGTTTGTAAAACAAACTCTGCTGGAGAACTGGCGGCTGTGTCTGAAGCAGGAGGTATTTGAGTGGCTGGCGTTCAGGCGGCTCCAGCTCGCAGCATCTTCACTCAGCCCCCACCCAGATGGACCTTTGAGCTGCAATGTAATTTCTGGGCAATTTACAGGCCTGTTGGTCAGTCAGGTTTCCTACCTGGATGTGGACTCTTTGTATCCACTGTGGAACACCCACTTCTTGCCAGTCACACTCCCCCCAGTCACAGGGCAGTTTTGTGACCTTCCCATCTTTGCCTGCTCTTCCTCAACCTCTCGTGTTTTCCCTCTCCACGGTGCCCTCATGAGACCCCACCTGCAGCGCCTCTTTGAAAAACCAAAGTTGACTTGCTGACCTCTCACTTTTGTCTCTCAGCACTTGTTTCCTCCTGAATATCCAGTCCCAGTGGGAGTTTTCCTGCTTGAGGCAGGACACGTTATTTGACAGGCTGACACGTGCGGCACGTCCTTGTAGCGAGGAAAATGCGTGTGCAGAGGATAAACCCTCGCCAGGAGCTGGCTGAGGGCTGTTGGACAAGCCCTCACAGGATCCAGGAGCCACCTCAGAGCTCCCTGCATTCCATTCAAATGCGAGCTGTGCTTCTCTGAGCCGGCTGGAGGAGCAGGAAGGGGAACAGGAGCAGCTCCATCAGCGTTCCCATGGAGGAGGAAAGAGGGAGAATGTCTCGTGGGAGATGCTGGGTTTGCTTTTTGGAGAATTGTTGGGTCATGCTTGGAAACTGTAAATGAGATTAATGCAGAAACCTGAGTGGAGTGGTGTGGGTGGAGACACAGATCTGCTTCTTACTACAGGCGTGTCCATCTAATCTTTCCATGCTTTCCATGTGTATCCTGGATATCCGTGGCATAAAAGCACACCCTGAGCACCCAAATCCTCCAATTTTTATTAGCTTTTCTAAAGCTTTTTTTTTTTGTTTGCAGTACCTTGCAGGTTGGTTTTTGGTTTAATTGTAATCAGAATTTCCAGCACGTGGGTAATAAATTATAAATATATAAATTGTAGCACCCTCCCGAATGGTTCTGGTGCTGTGTGCAGGGGAACTCCTCTGTCTAAAGGGAGCTTATCCTTTAAAACTGTGTAGATTTTACCTCCCCAGTAGGAGCTTTCTGTGTCTGGAATAAGAAGAAACTCCCTTCCTTCTGCTGAAGGGAACTTTTGCAAGCATATTTTGCTGTTGGGTTTTTAAATGAATTTTATGTTGTTTTTTATTTAAACAAATATCATGACCTGAAGTTTTTGGTGAAATCCTTCCTTCCTTAGTGTTTTTGTGTTGAAACAGAGAACAAAAATGAAAGTTTAGTGAAACTCTGGGGCTAATGGTTTTGTTCTTTGGCTTAAATTAGGTCGTTTCTGCAGCAATCCTGCAGTTAATTGCACTTAAGCCACTTAATAGCAGTTTCTTCTGGGCTTCCTGTGCTGCTGCATGTGTGGCCTGACAGGAGTTTCCTTCAAAAACAGCTGAAATTGCGTCAGAGAAAGCCCAGAATGTGGAAAGGAAAAGAGAAGTGAGGAAGAACAGCAGAACAATGGACAATAAGCATGAGCCTGGCATGGACATGGAGCTGGGAGGTGATTTGGGAAGAAAGGACGGAGCAAAAACTTCTCTTGTGGATTTAAAGCTCATGGTAAAAGCACAGGAGTCCCTCCAGTTGCTGAGGCCAAACGTGGAGGAGATGAGTGTGGAGGGATTTAGGATGCCTGGAGCTGTCAGCTTTCCAATTAAATCCCAAAATAGTGCTCTGACCATGGTAAAATACGCGGGAAGAAAGTCTACTGATGACACCATGTGATGACATGATGTGATGACATACGGCTTGATCTGGACAAGAGGGGATTAAAAAAACTCTGCCTGGGCAGAACTGGCAGCAGGTCTGGTTCAAAATTTTGGCATGTCACTGAAAAAGCAGCGTTTCAGGTTTTATGTGTGGAGTTATTTCTCTAAGCTGTGTGGCTGAAGAAAACAAGCCCAAATACCTGTGAGAAGTTTCTGGAAGGTCAGCCTTTTTTTCCTTGAGGGTTTTTGGTAAAATAACCTGTATTGGTTCTTTGTGGCTCTCAGTGCTCACAGGGATGTACCAGGTGAAGCTGTGGGGGTAAATGCCAAGGAATCTTGTGCTGGCCACTATTTCCTTCAGCATAACCTGGATAATGGAATGGAAACTCTGGAAGGAATTTATGAATGACAACAAGCTGGCAAAAGCTGCCAGAATGGAGGAGAATTAGAATTAAAATGACTGATAGATTAGGGAAAACCCTTGAAAGAGCAGCTGTAACTTGATAACAACATGAAAGATGATGGATTTGTGTCAGAAGGAGCATCCCCACGCATTCAGGAGTGGGAATAAATAGTCAGGTAAGGTCTATGGTGGGGAATTTAGGAGATACTGGAAGCTGAGCTGTGGGGAAGGAGATAAACCTCTGGTTAATACAGAAACATCCCAGTTTATGGATGACCGTGACAATCAGCACTCACAGCCTGTGTGGGATTCTGCTCCCCAGGAGAGGTGGGGACCACTAGGGGACAATCCAGACCAACTTTCAGCTCCCTGATCCCTCTTTGAGCTGTAAACATGAGATCATCCCAAGATATCTCCTGCATATGTCCTACATATGTCTCAGATCTCTGCACTGTGAACTCTGCAAACAAATACTGCAAAGATGAGTATAAAAGCACAGCCCAGATGAGGTGATACCAGAATGCAGGGGGAAAAAAAAGCGCTTAGGATCCAGCAAAAGAAATCCAAGTGACAAAAGCAGGATGAATCTGGAAATCTGCTCCTTCATAGCTTTGTGATTAGAATCCTGCTCTCTGTCTTTCTGTGGCTGCCCTGTTTGATTGCTCAGAAATGTGGGAAGTCTAAACCCATTCCCTTGATACTCAGAGTCAGCAGCTGGGTGTCTTTTCTCCAGCTCTCTGGTAGGTGACTTCTCCTGGAGGTTTGTGGAAGGAGGTGATTCAGGATGCCTTTGAAAATTATTGTTTGTGGTGCTGTTCAAGAGCTGTTGGAAATCACAGGATTTCTGGTGCCTCTGATTATATTTGGTTTTCTCTTGTGACTTTCACAGGTCCTTGAGAATTAAACACCTCTTGGCTGTTCTGCTGGAACTGGGGTGGTGTGGGAAGGTCCCCCTTCCCAAGTCACTGGTTCGGCATCCCACCCACAGCCCTGCTGGGTGTTTCTGCGCCTGCCTGTTGTGTATCACAGCCATGCCCTGTTGCAAACAGTTGGGAAGATACAGATCAGTGGCTGTTCTGGCTCAGGATGCTCCTCTTTTAATGCTTTTAAAGTAAATATGATTTTTTTTAATGGTGAAAATGGGACCATCCACCCGCTTTGACTTAGCTGATGACTGCCAGCTTCTCCTGATCCTGCACATGGACAGGGCAGGGTTAGATGGGATACTGGGAAGAAATCCTTCCCTGTGAGGGTGGGCAGGCCCTGGCACAGGTTGCCCAGAGAAGCTGTG
>JAWWEU010000076.1:1997617-2018105 GCA_035583155.1 Acropternis orthonyx | reverse complement strand
GGCACAGGTTGGGCAGAGAAGCTGTGGCTGCCCCATCCCTGGGAGTGTCCAAGGCCAGGTTGGACGGGGCTTGGAGCGACCTGGGCCGGTGGGAGGTGTCCCTGCCCGTGGCAGGGGGTGGGATGGGATGAGCTTTAAAGTCCCTCCCAGCTCAAACCATTCTGGGATTCCGTTGAGTGAAGAAATGGATCACATCAGAAAGCAACTGGTTGTGCGTCTCGAAAAGCTCTTTGTTTGCTGGACCTGTAAGGGCAACAAGTGCCAAACAAAACAAGTGTAGGGAATTCCCTTTTTATTGAAGTTACGCACAGAACCTGAGGGGAAATGAACAAAAAGCGTGTGTTGCCTGGAAACTTATTAGGAATGAAAATTTAATAAATTTGCTAAATTAATTGCTTCCAATAAGAATAGCAGTCAGTGCAGCCTTCTAATTGCACATTGACCTGATGCCATAAAGTAGCTCCTGTTCTAGTGAGAGAAAAGACAAATTAATGCTCCGTTTGGCTCAAGCAAACACGGCAATCACAATATTTTCTAAATAAAAATAAACATAGGCAATAAACATAAGCATAGAATGTTGTAATCTAAAGCATGCTACAATTTGGAATGTTGTTTTCTGTCATTCTCAGAGTTGTTGGCGTATTTTAGGGTTGTGCAAAAAATAAACAGAAGTGCTTGGCTGTCAGTGGAGCAGAAGGGATCGTGGAGGTCACCAAAATAAGCAACAAGTGGTGATTTAGTTTTGTCTCTCTGTTTCTGGTAGGAAGAAAGCCAGGAGGGAGGCTCCTGGTGCTGAAGCTGCTGGTAAAGAGAAGGTGCCTCTGGCACAGCTTCCTCCTCCGGGAAACGTTTGAAGAGGTCTATGAATTATATGAATTAAAATGTAGAATTAGGGATTCAGGGAAATGATTCCTGAACGCTGGGAGGCCTGGAAGGGAATCCTGAAGCCATAATGACTAAGAGCAGTGTCAGAGACACAGCTTTCCCTTGATCTTAGCTGGTGAGCAAGAAAATGGGAATTTCTAAAGGCCTCAACGTTTCATTCCTCTATTATATCTGCAGTGACTCAGCCTGGAAAGAAGAGGGTTATGGGTGCTGGAGAGCCAGCTGGAAGCTACCTGTGTCTCACACACTTCCTTTTTTTCCCCAAATGCCTCCAGCACTGAAATGTTCCTTTGAGGATTTCCAGGGAGAGCAGCAGACTGAGAAAAATGCTGCCCTGCAGCAAGGAGCATCGTGTCACCGTGATCATCGTCATCACAGGATGTGCAAGGAGTATCTGCCTCCAGATCTCTGACTCAGGTTCAGCAGAGGTAAAGATAATAACAGGGAGGCTTCATAGTCCTTTGTGCATCTGTTAATTCTGGGTAATTAAGGGAGAAACACCACTATGAGCCTTGACCCATCCCTGAAGGTGTTCAAGGCCAGGCTGGACAGGGCTTGGAAAAACCTGGTCTAGCGGAGTATTCCCTGCCCATGGCAGGGAGGTTGGAATCAGATGGTCTTTGAAGTCACTTCCAACCCAAAGCAGCCTGTGATTCTGTAATTCTGCAGGGTGGGGATTCACCAAATCAGAGACTGGTAAGGCTTTGGAAAACACTTGTTAAGGTTTATTTTATGCCTTTTGGGGCAGAAGTAGCAGAAATGGCTTATTTGCAGCAGCCTGGTCTCATCCCTTCTATCCTCCTGCCCCAGGGTATAAATATTTCAATTGCTGATGTCTCTGCAGAGAAGCCCCAAAAGAGGAAAAGAGGTTTATTGCCCATTCCCTTCATTGACACCCCGTTGCCTCAGAGCATGGGGTGCTGGGTGGAGCCACCTGATGGGAGAAACCCATCCTGGAGCCCCAGCTGGGTGTTCCTTACAGTAGGTGACAGCTCCTGTGACACCAGACAGGCAGAGCTCACCTTTAGAAGGCTCACTTTGTGACCCCCGAGTGGCAAAACAAAATCAAGACTTCTAAGGATGTTTTACAACTCAAATTTGGCTGACAGTGTTTGGCATCGTGATACTCTCACTTGCAGAACACGCTCAGGGGAATTTAGAGGCATCAACAGTCATCTAAAATGTGGTTCCTTTGGGGAAAAAGACAGGATCTTTAGGTCACAGTGGCCATACCAGTAAAGACTTGCAGTGGGATGCAGTGACAGATTGGCTGTTAGTAAGTGGTCAATGTGCACAGAAGAGAAAAGTTTATCCTAGTTAAGATAACAAACTGACAGTCTTTAAATAAAAGATAAATAAATTGTCACTGCCAAGATAAAAACCCCTGTAAATACAGTGAAGAAAAAATGGTCACTTATAAAACTAGTGGGAAATTGCTGAAAATAAATAACAGAAAACAGCCTTTGAAGGAGCATGTGAATGTGATTCTCCTGAAGCCAGTGACCTCAATGGCAAAAAGCTGGTAAAATTAAATGAGCTAGGAGTAAAACTCCTGGCTAGAAATAAGTTCTCTGAGCATACCACAAGTTGTATATCATCCCTATATTATCATCTATAATATAATCCTAAAATGAATGATTGACATGTGGTGATTACTTTGGAACTTTCCATACAGCCTCGAAGCTGGATATGTATTTTATAGGACCCCAGGGTTTCATATATCCTAATTCACAGGCACAAAGGAGTGACTAAAGAGCTCAGGCACTAACTGACAGGAAAACTACTGCAGGAGAAATGGGATAAATCCATCCCACTCATGTAAAGTTGGATTCCTCCATCCTACCCAACTACCAGCCAGCAGGAGGGATTGCTGCTCCCTACAATTCCTCTCCAAAAACAGGAGGAGGACTCATTCCCCAGTTTCTGTTTAAACAGTGTGTCCAAAGATCTCAATGAGGCTGGTGCATGGCCTGTCCTTCTTCCCTCTACACCCTTCCCAAATGGATTTATATTTGGGAATAGTTGGCTTGCTATATTTGGCCCTGAGGTTTCCAATACAAAGTGACCGGGAATGAAATAACTGGAATTTCAAACTTCACGAAACTACCAACATCAAACTGGAATTCATCTGGGAACAGAAAGTATGAGGGCAGTCAGACTGTGATGTTACTATCCCAGCTTACAGCCAAAAGTAGTTAAGGCAGAGAAAATACAATATCT
Organism: Acropternis orthonyx; assembly: GCA_035583155.1. Classification (NCBI taxonomy): domain Eukaryota; kingdom Metazoa; phylum Chordata; class Aves; order Passeriformes; family Rhinocryptidae; genus Acropternis; species Acropternis orthonyx. Next base: position 2,015,000 of record JAWWEU010000076.1, on the reverse strand, counting down.
TTAGGGCCAGTAAACTTTTCCAACTAGTGATCTTATTCCAGCTATTCAGAAGGGAATATAAATCCTGATTCTTTTCCAAACCCTGATTAATAAGAACCAGCTGAATCCCAGCAGCAATGCTAGCATTTAGTTTTTATTCAGGCTCATAATTTTCATTTATATTCTCCTTTTTCACTTTTCTGCGACTGCACAAGTAAATTTGAAACAAAGGAGACTTTTAGCGACTGGACGTGTCGGAGTGTGATGCACAAAGTGTGGTGACCCCAGAAGGGAGAGAGAAAACAAAAGGGAGCTGGGATGTCCTGATCAGATTCCCAAAGGTAGATTCCATCATCTGCAGTGTTTCTCTAGGTCTTGAATTTTGGGAAAAAAAAAAACAAAACACATTATGTAAGGACAAAGAGCATCCATAAATTACGGCCGAGCTCCTCACGACTTCTCACCCTCCCCTGTTCTATTAATTATTTACATCCAAAAGGAATTTTATCTCCTTCAAATTTCCAGTGCATTTATAACTATTTTAAATGACTCAATGATATTTTAACGGGGCAAGAATTCTGAAAAATACCCAAGGGAGTCTGAAGTGTGTCTGTACTTGGCAAGTCAAAGTACAGAAGGAAGAGCAAAGAAGGCAGGAGTTGAGAGGACTTTGAAACCTTCATTCTACTGAAGCTGAGGATGTGGCTGCACATGATAGAAAAAAATCCTGTGGCTGGAGCTGTTCAAACTGAGGTGTTAGATTTTTTTTTCCCCATTAAATAAACCAAATCCTTCAGGACATAGTCAAAAGTCTACAAAATAAAACCTTCTGAAATGGAGATGCTCTTGTGCTCGCTCGGATTGCTGAGATAGCGAAGGAACAGTCAATACTGCAACAGAACATTGCCTTGCCTATGCAGGATTTTCCATCCAAAAACGTCAAGTTCTTCTTCAAACACTCAATAAAATGATCCTCCCCACTCACTTATGGTCAGTAGAATTTACTTCTGCAGCAAGTGGAGAACCCAAAGAATAACACAGGATTCTTGCCAAGCAGTAGCCATGTTCCCCTTCTCCATTGCCCCCCTCCTTTTATTTTTTTAAGTCTTCCAGGATGTTCTTTCCTATTTCTAAATCTGTTTTACCTTCCTGAGACCTACAGAGCTGAATTACTTTCCTAGTGACTGAAATTCCCTCTCATGATTTACTTTACATGGCAATATGGAAATAATGAGAATAAAGCTCAAATGAGACCTTTAGAAATGGAATTCCTTGTTTTCACTGCAGTTGGAGGTGGGTATTGACCCCACACCAGTCACAGTCATTCTGTGCCCTCCTTATTGTAACTCATGAGGGATGGGGATAACACTTCTAATTGCATTTAAATGTTAATATTTTTCTTTAAATCAACATGCCCCAAGTTGAATTGAATTTATAAAAAACTAAGTAATTGGGCTGCTGTTCATTATCGGTTTGACTTCCATAATCTTTGACATGTCCTGTAAATTTGAGAAGTTTGTTTCCATGATTTCTGGATGACTGGACATTAAGCAGTGGAGGGCAGGCCCTGCTGTGGGTGAGGTGACATTAAAGATTTGAGCAGATATTTTTATATCTCCTCATTGCAGAACCCGAGTTTGTTCTGCAGACTCTAAAGATGGAGTGATGCTCCAATCCTTGTACTCCACCTGCCTTTCCCCTTTAATTTGGGTTCAAAACAATTTCTGTAGAATTCCTAAATAGTCCATTACAGAGAAGTGAAATACAGTGGGTTTTGCCACCTAAACTAAACAAATAGCTCTGTTGGGTGCAAGAAAAACTTTCAGCTTTGAAGGTCTTTCACTCCTTGCCAACGATGTAAAAACTTAGTTTCTAAAGAGGTGGAAAAGAGAGGTTTGTTCCTCTGCACAGCAAGACCCTTTTAGATGTGGTGCACTTTGAAATGAGAGGGGGAAAACCTCCTAAGAAACAGGGTTGTCGTAGAGCTGTCCACAAAAACTCTGGAAACACCACCAAGTAAAACAAAGCAAACCACAGAAACACTGAACGAGTTATCACGTTGCAGTGTCATCTCTGCGGCTCTCACAATGTTCTCCACGAGCACAAGTAGTTCCTGCAGGAGAAACAGGAGTCTCCTGACATCTAGAGTAGTTTACCAAGAAAAACCACGAGACTTTTACTTTTAAGGTGCTCATTGTAATACTTTGGCTCATCTGAACACGACCAGAAAAAGGAAACGAGCCAGCAGGATTTCACCTTCGAGTTCCAGCACTGCAGAGAAATGCTGTGTGTTGTTTCCTACGAAGAGACAGAGCCGGTTTGTAAACTGTGGTGCTGCTGGAATTTTCCCCCTTGGGCTCTCATACTTTGTATGTTTGTTCTCAGCACTTGCTGAGGATTAAAGGACACTTTCTGTGGAAGTGTGTTGACACTGTGCAAAACGCTCCGTACCTACATTTTTTTCGCTGTATGTTTCTCTGAGTTCAGCCTGGAGGATTCTCTTGATTAATTGGCACCAGAGTAAACCACTGCAGAGCATAAGTGGCCAGGGAAACAGATCCTATTTCTTCACATGCTTTTATTTGCCTTATTGTCCTTATTTGTTCATCGTATTTTACTGTGTGCGTGCCTCAAGTGGTCGAAAAACAAGAGTGGTTTTGCCAATGTTTGTAATCCATATGAGTACCAGCTCCTTCTTTCTTTACCAAAGTCCTTTTCTGCACCTTTCTTTATGGAATGAATGGATTAAAAAGCAGGAGGGTGGGATTGCCATCCCCAAGTGCATCCCCAGGGCCAGGCAGAGCTGAGCATTCCCTGTGAGAGCAGAACAGCACTGGTGCTCCTTCGGTGATCATAGAATCATGGAATAAACAAGGTTGGAAAAGACTTCCAAGATCATCGAGTCTGATCTTTGATCCAACCATGATGCTTATCAGACCACGGCACTGAGTGTCACATCCAGTCTCGCCTTAAAAACCTCCAGGGATGGTGAATCCACCCCCTCCCTGGGCAGGTCATTCCAACTCCTGATCACTCTCTCTGTAAAGAATTTCTTCCTAATATCCAACCTGATCCTCCCCTGGCAGAGCTTAAGCCCGTGCCCTCTTGTCCTATTGCTGGTTGTCTGGGAGAAGAGACCAACCCCCACCTGGCTACAACCTCCTCTCCTGGTACAATCTGCTGTTCTCTGGGTGCCAGCCCTGCCCCTGGTCGTGCCCATGATCTTGACATCCTGTGTTTTGTTTCCTCTCCAGCTCAAAGTGCTGCTCCACGTGCCTCTGACTCGTGTATTTGCAAGTCTCTCTGCCTTCTCCTGTCACACATTGAGACCAGCTGCCTCAGAGTTCCTGCCCCACACAAGCAGCACACGTGGAAACTCTTGTTTACTTCAGCATCCTGGCTTTCATCTGCTCTGGAAGGTATTTACTCAGTGCTGTACGGTTGCTTTAATTCATTACTGTATTAATTCACATGGTTGCAACACCAGACAACTGCTGGCGGCCCTAAAGAAGGGTGGTAACAGAATGTAACGGGTTCTGTACATTAGCAACAAAATTTATCCTCAGGAAAACTAATTCCCACAGCATTTTATTGCACTGAATAAATACAGAGACTTGATTTAGGAGTTACCTCATTCCTGTGCTCTGAGAATCTCAGCTCTGTTTCAGTCAGGACCCGGGCACTAAACCTGTGAGGCCAGAGAAGCACAGCCCAAACTTCAGCACTCTCAGCATCCCGAGTGTGTCAGGCAGCTGCTGCACAACAAATCTGCTCGTGCTCCCAGAGAGCAAAGCCAGCTTGAACTGGGTCCAGCTTTCAGCTCTGCGCTGGGGGCTGCTGGGCTCAGACCCAGGCAGAAGTGGGGAGTAGGAGTTTTCCATCTTCCTATTGTGTCAGAGTTTGAGGGGAGGCAGCTGCTGCGGATGCTTTAAAGACAGGAGGTTTTTATTCCCCACTCAGCCATTTAAGGTGAAATGAAATTTAAGGTAACATTTACACGTGGGAAGGGGTTTGTTTGTCTGGATATTGAATTGCAGGAGCCTGATGGCTCTGGAATACCCTCACCTCACACAAAGCTTGAATGATGATCAGTGGAATAGGCAGAGAAGTGGATGGTGTTGCAGAGTGCAGGACGTCCTCCCTTGCTGGGAGCCTGCAGCTGTCCCCGAAATAAATGCCTTGCCTTTGAACAGTTGTCCTGGGCACAGAGTCACTCTGTGAAAAAGGACAGTTCCACACAAAAGTGGTGGTAAAGGAAAGATCTGATCCTTTCTTCTACTGTGGGAATCCTTCAAGCAAAGAACAGAGCTCAAAGAAGTTTAAATGAAGTTCAGCAACCTTTGCTTAAGAACAGGAAACAGGGAGTTGGACTGACCTGGCAGTCTCAGCAGTTCTTATAAATCTGTGTTTGGCAACTCAGTTGTTTTAGGAGCATTTGAAGGGTCTTTATATGTTCTGTTTTCTGGCATCATCTGGTTGCTGAAAGCATTTTTTGATAAATTCAAGAAGTATAATGGGGGAGATGCATCTTTTTGCTTTAAACTGTGCTCTTCCATGTTTCTGCCAGGTTTTCTGGAACTCTCTCTGGCCCTGCTCTAAGACTGAGTAACTCTGAATGCCTGAATTGCAACATGATGCTGATGGTGTTGGAGGTCTTTGTGCTGTTCACACTTCAGCTTTCTCTGGGGTTCACTGACTTCCCTGATATGCAGAGATGGAAATGTGGGAATTCTCATAAAAGTAGGCCAGGATTAGAAGATTACTGTGACTGTGTTTGCCAACATGTTGTTTTCCTTTCTGCCTTTTATTATATTAGATGTGAACCTTTTTTACATTTCCAGAGCGAGAGCAATCAATAGATTGATTGTGGGAACTCTTGGAACTGGGAGGACTAAACTGCTGTAACAAGTTTCCTCATCCTTCATTCATCAAAACATCGTCTTGCAGGAGCTGATTAAACAAAGCCTTCCCTTGGTGCTTTAGCACAACCTTACAGAAAATACAGGGCAAGGAGTGAAAGTGGGAGGAGGAACTTCTAGAAGTTGTGGAGTGGGACTTTCCTATAGGAAGGAGAAGCTACAGAACTAATAACTTGGAAATAATATTTTTAGGCTGCAGTTGGTAAGTGAGGTTCACAGGATCATGAAGGTTGGAAAAGACCTTTAAGATCATCGAGTCCAAGCATTAACCCAGCCCTGCCAAGTCCACCACTGAACCAGGTCCCTCAGCACCACATCCACATGGGTTTTGAACACTGGCAGGGCTGGCGATTCCACCAGTGCCCTGGGAAGCTGTGCCAGTGGCTCACCATCCACACAGGGAAGAATTTCTCCCTATTACCTGATCTAAATCTCTCAGTTTGAAACCGTCCCCCTTGTCCTGTCACTACCTGCCTGTGCCAAAAGTCACTCTCCCTCTTTTTCTAAGCCCCCTTCAGGTACTGAAAGGCTGCAATGAGATCTTTGGGCACTGGAAGGGGCTCTAAGCTGTCCCCTTCCCCAGCTCTCCCAGCCTGTCCTCGCAGGAGATGATGGTGATCCCACTACTACAAAATAAAGTGTGTTATTCAAATCAGTGTGGACGAGAAGTCACGGCCTGCATGGAAGAGAACTATCTTTGTGCAAGCTTTGATGTTAAAAAATAGCAACTTAAACTCACAGATGTACTGATTACCCTGCTAAAAGAAGATGTGGAATCTCTTCCCAGAATTACAGCATTTTAATTAGAAGAATGTGAGCAAAGTCTTAATCTTGTTAGTAGGGATAGATACGGATAAGGCAGAAACAAAATCCACAGCAACACAGCCCAAACATGAAACCCAGTGTTCTGGAGGCTGGGAACAGCAACACAACTCCCTGTCACTGCTTTTCCTGCAAGACTGAGCTTGACAGTGACTAAGTTGGAAAAAAATACTTCTTGTACCTTGTAACACTGAGCTCCATCACACACAGCTGTTTGAAAATACACGGCTGAAATGCAGGGAAAGGCACTTCCAATCTACAGACCAAAGCCACTCATACACGATTGCTGTCTTTAAATGTGCTTTTAGCCCTCCCTAAATTCTTGTGACATTCAGGGATCAATAAGAATCTCATCTGTAGCTGGTTCTGACAGATGTTAATCTTTGCCTTGGCTCTGCAGGCTGCTGGAAATAGTACTTGTTTCTTCACGTCAGGCCTCTGGCAGTGCTTATGGAGTCAGGATTACAGTCTCCAGTGAATCCCACTTTTACTGTCATTAACTTTCTGAACTGTTCCCCCATAGCTGGCAACCTTTCCACGCTTGGAGACCTACTTAGTGGGAAGCTGGGAGAGTGATGGGTTTTGCCTGTCTAGAATCATTTTGCTTTTAATTGAGATTTGTTTCATTTTGCCATGAAGCCCATTTACATTGCAGGCATTTCATGACCGTGATCACATACTGTGCCTGTTCACTGACTGCATTTTGTTGTGATTTACCTATTAAAAAAGGAATCTTTATCTTAATTTTTACTTCAGATTTTTACAAGTAGCCAGGTTTTTTTTCTTCCACTAACTTAGTTCAGCCAATTTTTGGGTTGAGAATTAGAGACATGGCTAATCTGCAGACTCTGTGCTGTGTTCTAAGGAAGCGACCAGATTTATTTAACAAAATACGGGTGTGGGGTCAGTATCTACTTGTCTAGAAGGAATTGATGCCACTGTCAGAACCCTTAAATCTGAGGTTTGGGGACAAGTCTTGATCAGAAAGCAACATGGATGGAAATATTTCTCCTAGAAGTGCTGAGGACTTTGTGGTGAGCAGAAAGCTCCGGGTGCAGCATTGCTGAGTGTGCCCGTCAGTCCCAGAGATGTGGGACAGCTCTGAGCAACCTGGGCTAGTGGGAAATGTCCCTGCCCATGGCAGGGGTGGGATGGGGTGAGCTTTAAGGTCCCTTCCACCCCAAACCAGTCTGGGATTCTCTGATTCTATGACAGATCAGGGATTGCAGGTGACTTTCTCTCTCCTGGGATGAGTCAGGGGTGACCAAAACTATGTGAGTTACAACACGAGCTCGATAGTGATCACTTCAGCAGCTGGGGAAGCCAAATTCTTGCTTCTTAAAAAGAAAAAAGAAAGCTGATTAATCAGCTGAGTCATCCTGCTCTGCCTCAGTGTTGGTATGAGTGGCATTCCCCATGGATCAGCCTATTCTGAGGGAAAAGCCAAACCATAATCAAGGCTAATTGACTGAGCTCAATCAAATGTTTCAAAATACCACCCATGAGTTTTAGATCAAATAAAAAGCAGGGCTTTTTCTCAGCGAGGCAGTTAATTGCTTCCTGAAAGCTTGTTCTTTGCAATAATTTGATGATTTTCTCTAGTGCTCCCTACAAGTAGGAGAGTTTTGTTCTGTTTTCTGGGTTTACAGTAGCAATGTACAGAGTAACAGACTGGAACAAGACACTTGTCCTCTCTTGCCTTCCTCTTTCGGAATGATGCTGCAGTTCTGCCTTGTCTCTGGGACAGAAAGTTTACAGCCTCTAGAAGTTAAAACAACTTTTTAGAAGCTTTTAGAAATACAGATAACTCTTGCAGCAAAACCCACTCTACATCAGATTTAAGCCAGCGGGCTTTTCAGTTGTTACATTTAGAGAATTAAACCCAAAAGGATATTTCTCTGGGTTTTCTTTCTTACATCCAACAAAGATAGTTCCGAAGGGGAGCTGAAATGTCAAATTTTTTTTTTGCAAGAGTTTCTCTGGTGGAAAATAACGGTGGTGTTTGAAGTGTTTGTCTGGTTCCTGATGTGCCCCAGGTTGTGTTGCAGCGATGAGAAATTTATCATCTGCACATCTGTAAGTGAATCATCTTTCCCCCTGCACGCACAGGGTTGCACAATTTTATCGACTGCCTGCTTTGACGAGTATTTGATATTTGTCATGTGAAGCTGATCCATCACATTTGTAATCCTGGAAATTCCAAGCACACTTAACAACTTAATAGGATGCCACAGCTGATGAAGTCGAGTCGTTTTGCGACACGGGGTGAGAGGGCCCAGAGTGAGACAGCCCTGTGTAATCACCAGTGATACCGAGATAAAGGTGACAGCACTCACATCTGGCTGCAAATCCTGCACCTGGACTGAACATTTTCTCACCCCTGAAGCACAAACGGTGCAAAGCAGGTGGTGGGACCTCAGGTAAGAGCCAGGATTATGAAGGATCCTCACGGAATTATTTGGGTTGGAAGGGACCTCAAAGCTCATCCAGTCCCATGGGCAGGGACACCTTCCACTAGCCCAGGTTGCTCCAACCCCTGTTCAACCCAACCTTGATGATGTTGGAGGTATTTTCCAACCTTAATGATCCTATAATAAATGTCACAATCCTTTCCCCACCTAATTATGACCCTACTTTGTGATCCCATTGAGAGCAGGCAGGACATGACCCTTCCCTTCTCACCTTCTGCAGCTCCACAAAAAGCATTCAGGAAAGTCTCATTTCAAACCTGAATTCCCATGGGGTTTGTGCCCGTATTAATTAGCTCAAACAACCTGATCTATTCAAAATTCACTCTCATTATTCCTCTTAACCCCCATATGTAACCACGTATTTCCCTGTCTGGGTGTTTGACGTGCACCTTGTATTTATTACAGTGTGATTTGTTTGGTGTGGTGAAACAATTCTGAGGAAGAATCATAATGGTCACAAGAAAGCAGTTTTGTTCTGAGTTGGAAGGAAGATAATATGGATGAGCACAGAGGGGAAGGAGACAAAAGATGACATTTGGAGCCAGATGTGGGCTGTATACGACAATATTAAATGCTGTTGAAGAGTGGGGCTCCACAGATTATTGACATCATTGTGGCAAGAGGAATAGCTTTTTCTTTGGCATTTTCCTATTTTTGCCACAATTTTCATCAGATAATGAATACACGACCATTGTACATTGTCTAACACAAGAAAAATACGCTTTTTCTTCTCTTTTTTTTTTTAAAATAACATATGCCTAGCAGATTTCTGACTGGAATATCTTTTTAAAGAGGCCTATTGTGTTTGAATTTAGCATCTTTCAACTTTTCTCCGGGGTTTCTTTGCATTAATATTAGGTTCAAAGCAGATAATCAAGGTCTAAACCCTACAAGACCATTTTTTGCCTGCTTTAAAATGAAAACCAGAGGGAAGTTTTGATGATTAGGTGTGTCCTTCATTTCTGTGCACAGTGCCAGAGTTTAAATACATGTCACTTGGAAATGAGCTTTTGCAAATGCATTTCATTTCAAAGGGAGAGAGATGAACTTTAAATCTGAACTTTAAACATTACCTCAGTTTTCCTGTGGCATTGGAAATGTGTTATTTTCTTAGAAAGCATTTCCCTTTGCTTTCAAGTGATGGCACAATCAAGTGCTGAAGGCTGAATTCAAACGACTTGAATTCTTTTAAAAAGTTGAAATATCGAACAAAAGGGAGAAATTCTGCAGTTCATTAAACAGTTTTCTCATTTCTTTGCTTTCAGATAGGAGGGGAGAAACGAGAAGGAAAGGGCCACGTGCTTTTGTCTCTCAGAACACACAGAGAAAAGAAGTGGTCTCCAGTACAGCCCTTCCCAGCACCAGTTTGCAGTGCAGGACGTGCATCCAGGGAGAGCTCGTGGGTCAGGCTCCCTCTGACGCTCTGGGTTCTGGATGCTTTGCCAAAACCAGAAACTCACACTTTTGGCATATATGAAGTGTCCTGGAATGTGAGGCTGAGCAGTGACCCTTTGCACTCTGCTCTTTACAGCACGTGCCTGAGCAAAGGATGAGAGGAAGGTTTGGCCAAGAGAGGGCTCAGATCCAGAACAAAACCATGGATGTTGGATATTTAGAGCATCGATAACGTCGGGATGGTTTGGGTTGGAAGGGACCTTAAAGCCCATCCTATCCCACCCCCTGCCATGGGCAGGGACACCTCCCACCAGCCCAGGGTGCTCCAAGCCCCGTCCAACCTGGCCTTGGACACTCCCAGGGGTGAGGAGTCCACTCCTTCCACCAGACCAGGTTGCTCCCCAATAACAAGGGGAGGAATGGAAAAGATTCTTGACATGGAAAATAAAACCACACCTCGTTTCTGTGGCTTATTCTGGGCTTATTTATTTCTCCTGACGCTGTTCTTGCACTTTGTCCTTCCAGTTACTATGATCAGTTTTGCTGAGAGAAATGGATCAGATTTCTAACACTGAGCAGAAGAAAGAATAATCAATTTATTCCCTGTTAATTAGAATCCCTTTAACACCCTCTCAAGAGGAGTGACGAGGTGAAAGGCTCATCTTGGTGATCCTCTCTCTGACAGAGGCGAATAGAGAAAGATAAGCTTATTATGGTACCAATAATTCAAATTAACGATTTGCATTGCTTTGGGAACGCGTGTGCCTTCAATACCCTGCTGGCATGGGACTGGGACACAGAGCATCCCAAAAGGATCCTGGAATAATGGGCAGGAAATGATGAATTTTGGAAAATGCAGGCTGTGTCATCCACTACAGGGCAAAGCTCTTTGTGAACAAACACAGGTCTTTTTTCATACCTGAGTCATCCAGCACATCAAGTCGTCCAAAAAAAAAAAAAGAAATCCAAGAAAACCCTATTTCAAAATAGAAAAACACATCTCCTCTGAGCCAGAGCTGTTAAATGTATCATAATCAAAGTATTACATAGCAATGAGGTGCCTGGTAAATCCCCACTACAAAAATTTCGGATGAACTCCTTTTTTTTTTCCTTTTTCTTTTTTTTTCTTTTTTAAAGAGCCTGGATCACATATGGCTGTGTCAGGAACAAAATAAAATGGTCAAAGTAAAGCAGCGAACCAGACCACAAAAATAAAAATCTGTGTCACCATTGCACCTATACAAAAGGGGAAAATACAAACTGATCAAGAACAGGGGGAAATCAAAATAGTAATTTTTTGCCTAGCAAAGCCACACTTAGCAAACAGAATGTTATCAAAGGCATAATCTGCTTCGCAGCTGTATTTACACTGAGTTCATTTACTCATTGTAGGTCAGAACTGTCAGAATCAGCCTAATCTTTATACATTTTCTGGGCATTTAACAAGCAACTGAGCCAAAGTAATTTCTTCTGCATCCTCTTTGAGGCAGCAGCACTTCTCCCAAGCGTGACAGTTCAAAAAGAAATGACCGGCCCTGAGTGTAAGAACCAGATTCATTTTATCAATTGTTCATTCATTTCGTTCATTTTGTTCTTGGAAGGAGTTTCATATTTGCATGATATAAACAGTTCTTATGGTTTAGTGGGCGTGGTGGTGTAAAGTCAAATTGGTGAGTCTGGAGGGCCTTTCCCACCTTAATGGTTTTGTCAATAATATGTAAACCATCAAGGCCCAAAACAGTCAAAGAAGTTGTTTTACCTTCTGTTGCATTATTTTTTTTCCTGTCTCTGTGCCTGAATCTTTTCCCACTGAAATCAGTGGGAATTTGGATTCTTAACAAGTCAATGGGAGAAGAATCTGATCTTTTATTAGCACATTGTTATGGACCCTATGGGAACAGGAAATTGGATTTTGGAGCCAGGAACATAAATGAGGGAAGGACTTTTTGGAATCAGTTTAATTGTCTCTGTTCAACTTTCAGGTTTAGAAAACTCCCTGAATAAAAAGAGTCTTGAGCCACATCAAGTGTTCTGGTCACTGCAGGTTTGACTTTTGTCAGTCTGAGGGGGGATCTGTTTGGGTTGCAAAGTCCAGGCCAGGTAATTCCTCAGGATTTTTGCTGTGCATCGTCCCCATCTCACAGTTTCTTCCAGGAAATACCACTATGAAAGGTGGAAACCGTGCCCATGAGATAGGACAAGGGAGAATGGCTTTAAACTGGGAAGGGGCAGGTTTAGATGGGATATTGGGAAGGAATCCTTCCCTGGGAGGGTGGGCAGGCCCTGGCACAGGGTGCCCACAGAAGCTGTGGCTGCCCCATCCCTGGGAGTGTCCAAGGGCAGGTTGGACGGGGCTTGGAGCAACCTGGGCTGGTGGGAGGTGTCCCTGCCCATGGCAGGGGGTGGGATGGGATGGGCTTTAAGGTTCTTTCCAACCCAAACCAACCTGTGATAAAACTGATCCCAGCAACAGAGAACGTGGGTCTGATACATCTTGATTTGGGTCATCTGGTGGTGTCAATTACTGTGCCATAAAATCTCAAAGCACAGTTGTAAATGCAAGAGCCAAGGGGGAAAAAAAAAGAAGAATGGAAAAAAAAATTTTCTCCAAGACAAGGAAAAGTCAAAGGTGGGAATTCCAAGGATGCTACAAAAGCCTGGCCATCAAGGATCTTATTTCAAACTATGCAGTCAATTGAATTTTGGATTTAGATAATGTGCCGCAGAAATCTCATTTCTCTGTGTGTGTATGATTTCTACAGGCATTGTCAATGCAATTAATTATGTATTTCCCTGCTACTTTTTACTAAAGATTTATGTATCATATTTTTAGTGAGAGCTGATAGAAATTGTTTTAGCTCAGCAATGAGTTTCAAGGTGTCAGCTCCACCAAAAGACCTCAAAGAAATTAGATAAATTTGTATTTCCCCATTTGCAGGATATTTCAGTGAATTCAACAAGATCCACCAGATCTGTTCTTTCACAGGCTCCAGTAGCTCGTTCATAATCTATTTAGACACTGATTTGCCTGAAGAGCTGTAAATCTCATCACTAATGTCTTTCTGCAGTGGTAACTTACATGAACACCTAATTCTTGAGCAAAAATCAAACTGAAGGATGCTATTTTACCTTTTCTTTTAGCCAGAATTGCCCTTCTATTATCAGAGCCCTGGCAACCTACAGTAAATATTGCACAGTCAGCTCTTTTTGCAAGGGTAGGTCAAGTATTTGCCCCGAGTAAAGCCCTGAAGAGAAAGTACTAGAACAGAAGCGCCTCCAGGTCAGTGACTCCTCCTGCAGCAGCTGATGATGTGCGGGGGGTGGTGTTGGAATAGGGAAACCACATGGGGATCATCTCCTTGGAGTGCTCTCCCACTCAGCAATCATCTTGGATTTATGGAACCACAGGCAGCATCTTTGCTTTCAGAGTGTCTGATTGCTCCCTGAACCCTCTGACCTACAATATCCCGTGGAAAGGAATTCCGTAGCTCCATTACACCCGGAGAGTGGAACCACCTTCTTTTGTTTGCCAGTTTGATTTCCCACTCCTTGATTTTTGATCTGGCAGAGAAGACAAGAGCCATTTCCCTTGAAACATCTGAAGGACAACTTTGACTATAAATATCTCCCTTACACCCCTCCTCAGCCGTCTCTTTTCCAGACTGAGAAATCAGAATCTCTGTGGTTTCTCTAAAAACAGAAAATCTCCCAGGCTTTCATCATCCTGCACCTTTTCTTGGTTTACTTTATCCTTTATCCACGTGGACAGAACTACAAGCAGTGCCCAGGATTTGAGGGCAGGATGAGTTAATATTGAGGGTCTGGGGTTTTCTTTCCCCCAAATTCCATGGCTTTGGTATTAGTGGAACTGGGCAGACAAGAGTGCACATAACTCACAGTAATTCATACTACGCTCTCTTGGCAACAGCAAAAGTGATTTTGCTCTGCTTGACCACATAATTTTTGGTATAAATACACGCACACAAATATTTAATGGATTCCACAGAGTGCACAAAGGGCATTGTGTCAGGAGAACAAGCCACACACGTCCCACAGGACATCTGTCCCCGAGCAGGAGAGACGCTCTGCTTGGGGAAATGTTCTTAAAAGCGTTGCCCTCTGTGACCGGGCTCAGGTCGGACCCAGCACAGGGCCAGTTTCCTCCTGGCTGGGGAAGGGACACAGGGACAGCAGCACTGGTACATGTGCCTTTGCTTGCCATAGAATCATGGAATCATTTGGGTTGAAAACGCCCTCTAAGGTCGTCGAGTTCAACCATTAACCAGCACCGCCGTGGTCACCACTAAACCACGTCCCCAGGTGCCACATCTAAGCATCTTTTGAACCCTTCCAGGGATGGTGACTCCACCGCTGCACTGGGCAGCCTCTTCCGATTCCTGACCACCTTTTCAGCAAAGAAATTTTGCCTGATATTCAACCTAAACTTCCTCTGGCACAATTTGAGGCCGTTTTCTCTTGCGTTGCCTCTTGTTCCCTTGCGAAGAGATCTCGATCCCCACCCTATCAGGGAGTTGCAGAGATCAAGAAGGTCCCCCCTGAGCCTCCTTTTCTTCAGGCTGAGCCCCCCCAGCTCCCTCACCATGAAGTTTGGTGGGAAGGGGTGTTATCCCACATTTCTGTGAGTGTATAATCTGATTTAACAAGCCCTTTGGCCCGTGGTCACTCGCTGAATAAGCCCCCAAATCCCAGCTGCCGGCAGAGGTCACCGTTGCTGTAGCTGGTCTGGAAGGGGTTGAGTTTCACCGGCTTTTATTGGCCTCACATTTGGGGTTGACAAATATTTCTAACCCCACCAGTCCAGCACTGGCTTTTGGTGTTAGAGCACTGAATCTTTTGGAATGAAACCATGAATTTTATTAACCCTTTGTTTTTTATCAGCGGAGTTTGTTCTTAAAATATAAACAAAAAAACTCCCACAGATTTCTGTTACCTTCTTAAAATTACAAGTATTTTTTTCCATTTGCCTTTAATTTAATTCAATTAATGCTTATTAATATGTATTCAATATACTGTTAGTCCTAAAAGCATATTGTGTGGAAACAACAAAAATAACTAATAGAGTTTGCATTTAAATGAACATTTTTATATGGCCAAAGCCACGGAGCAGTAGGGGAATTTATGGCATTTATTCTATTGACTGAAATAATCTAGTTTTTAATGTTCTATTTGACCCCTGTTCTCAGCACCCCATTAAAGAAACCCAGTTTACCCTTGAAAATGCTAATCCGAATACATAGTTTTGGTATTTCTCTAACGTGACTTTTTAAATTAATATCTTATGGCGATTCCATAAACTGCCCAGTTATTCTATGCAACTATTTGGCACACGGGTTAAAACAATGTTCATGCTCGTTGTAATTCTCCACTGAACTTTCATGAAGGCATTTAAACGATAATTTCAGAGAGAAGGGGCGCTGCTTAGCCACGAGGACGAGAAAAAGAAAGTCACAGTGCCTTTCTTTCCCACCTTGCTGTGAGTGACAGATCCCTTCGGGCTGAGTGGCTGGGACTGATCAAGATGTGAAATCGCTCTTACCCTCCTGCCCAGATGTGTCACGGGGGGGCTCCTCTCCAGGCCTCACTGAGATTTGTTTAAAAATGATTCATATGTATGATTATTAATCTATTTAAAGGCCAAGTCTTTCTTATCATACTTGAGAAGGCTCCAGTATATTTAATTCTTCATTCCATCCCTGTAATCTCTTTGGGAAAGTGCAGAAAATATTGTAACCCTGATAGTTTCAGAGAAATGCCTGAAATGGCAGTTGTCAGGGGGATTTTAAAGGCTTGTTTTCCACAATATCTGAACCAGCTCGGAAGTGCCAAGAGCGGGAACGTACAGATAAATCAGCTCCCTCTCTATCTTATTGCAGATAATTGTCACATTTTAGTTTGGCTTAGCAAAAAAAAAGTGCCCAAAAAACTTTATTGTGATACTTTAATGCATGAAAACACCCATAAATTATCTGTCTAACAGTTACAATGCAACTTCCAAGCTGTGACAACTTGGAAAACCAGCCTGACAAGCACGCTCACTTTTGGTGTTTTTCTAAAACTTCTTGAGCATATAAGGAGAATTTAAAGCGAAGAAAGAACCAAAGCACAAACACTTTCTGTTCTCCAGCACACAAATTCCTTTTGTCTCCCTGACTGGGGTCCCCGTTTTCATCTCTGAGCAGTGTCTCAGCTAAAAGAGTGTTATAAATCAATAAACATTGTCAGCTCCATCCTGTCACTACAGGATGGTCGCGAGCTTTTCCAAGTGGACATCCTAGAGGATACACAGTCTCTGGAGAAGTGCTGCTCTGTCTGCAGCTGAAAGGATTCTGCCTTGGGCCGGTCACGCTTTGATTTAGCAGAATTCCTATTTATTTATACTAGTAAAGGAAGAAAGGAGTTTTTATCCAGAGTAGAATTATCACAGAAGAAGCAAAAAAAAGAAAGTCTTAATATGCAGAACAAAGCAAGTAAAGAATTCTCCTATAGGTGTAACTGCTGTAGAATGCAAATAAAACTAAGTTCCCACATACCTGGATAAAAAGAGTAAGAACACTTGCATTTCCCTAAGATTAAGCCGCTCTTGCTAAAGATGTTTTTCAAGCTCTAAGCTTATCCACAGCTGCTGCAGGAACACCTTCCAGATGTGAGCGCAGCCAAACCTGCTTTAGCAGATGCGACGTTCACCTTCCCCAGACCGCTCAAAAGCTGCTTTTAAGCCCCCCTGTTTCAGAGACATCCCAATCTTTGCGAAACCCCCACCCACCCGGGCGGCAGGAGCCACGATCGCTCGCGGAGAGCGCGAAGTTGCCGCGCGGCGGGTGCGGCTTTGCGGGCTCACTCACCTCAGAGCCGGGGGCACAGGGGCTCCTCCGGGCCGCTCCCCGCTCCGCAGCTCCCCACTCCGCGGCCACCCCGGCGGGCCAGCAGAGCCATTCACATTCCCTCTGCCTTGGCAGCCTCATTCAGCGCTCGCAGGGCTCAGCGCCGCACTGACTCACGGCGGTGCGGCTCCCGCTGGGTCCTAGCGCTGCGGACGTGTGGGAGCTGCAGGGACTCGCAGGAATTCAGCCCCTTGGCTCGCTGCCGAGCGCAGGCGAGGGATGCACAGATGTGCAGTGAAAGTTTCAAAGCGTGGCTGGCTGGCTGAGTGCGCACAGAGAGAGCGCCGGGAGAACCCTCCGGCTTCGCGGTGCCGCTGGCAACAACTGAAAACCCCAGTGTAAGGGATGTTTTGTTCCCCCAGCCTTTCCACTCTGCATCCTAATCCTTGCCCTCGGTTTAAAGATGAGAGCTCGCGGAGTGAAAGTGCCGGCTCCCCGATGAATGGGTCCTTTAGAAAATTATCTCCAAGAGCCCTTTGCTCGGGTCGGGAGGCTCGAAACAAACCTGCAGGAACACCAAGAATTAAGTGGGGGAGCGGTGCACTGTGTTCCCTGCAAAAGCCCTGCGGTCCCCGTTATCAGCTGTCTTTAACTGGGGTCAGCCAAGCACTGATCTAGAGTAGCAAAGAAATATTTGACCCTGACTTGAGGCAGAGGAAAAGATTATATAAGTACCCTTGCAGCTGTAACATTCCGTGTTTAACACGCTTACCTTAAGCAACAAACAGATCTGGAAATGTTTCCCAGTATGTTTGAGGAGGTGCATTAATCCCACCACAGTGGGGTTTAGGCACTAATAAATATAGGAAATGTGAAATGTGAAAATGAAAAATGTCATTATATGTGTGTGTATATATATATATATATATATATATATATATATATATATATATAT
>JAWWEU010000076.1:1950855-1993482 GCA_035583155.1 Acropternis orthonyx | reverse complement strand
GATGGGCTTTGAGATCCGTTCCAACACACACCATTCTACGGTTCTATTATTAAAGCTCGACTATTGGAGGATCAAATGAGATATTTAATTCGTATGCTATTTAAAATATTCAAGGAACTATGGATTTTGAAAATCAGTACTCAGATGTTTTTTCCATGCTCTTCTGTGAGGAGATGAAACATTTTAAGATATTCCACTTAGTATCTGCAAGGTTTTTTTCCCCAGGATGTGGCTTTTTGTGTTTGGCTGAGGCAGACTTGGGTTGAAGTCTGAATTCTCCTCGAATTTGTCAGTCAAGAGTCCATTAGTGGTGGACTTTTTCAGGAGGTCTGTCTCCTTGGACAGAAGCTCCTTAGATGGCTTTTCAGAAGGAGCACACATGCTCTGGTGTACTTTTCCCATTCATTTCTGTGACAGGAGCATTTCAAGAGCCAACAAAACACATCCTTTCCCTGCTTTGGGGTTGGGTGTTTTCTCCTGGTTCTATGCCACTAACACAGTACCAGCACTAATCTCCCAAAGATCCCCAGTCTGAGAGTGTATCCTCTTTTGGGGGTGTCAGCACTGAAGTTCAGCTCTTCAAAGACAGTGTGAAATGAGATCTTTCTTTGGGAGCTCTGGACGTGCCGCCTGTTGAGGGACAGCAGGACCATCATCTCCAGAATCCCTGAGAATCTCTGGCACCCAGCATTGCTCCTCTGCTTGCTGCAAAAGATTTGGGACCAGAGAGGAACATCAGCTCTGGTCTAGGATGATTCCTGATCAATGAAATGGGCCTCAGGTTTTCCCTCCTTGCTGTCTCCCACTCTTCCACCACGCTCTAAATAGGAGCTGTGCCTCCTTCTCAAAGCCTGCCCTCATCCCTTGTGCACAGCCACGCTGAGATAATGACAATAATTTGCCCCTAAGACCATGATTTGCTCGTGACCTCTGGGAGCTGGCAGCTGCTTAAGGGATTTTATATCCACGGGGGATGAGTATGATAATCTGATCCTTTTTGCCATGTTAGTGGGCAAATGACATATGACCATATCACAATTTTTCCTCCTTTCAGGCTCACAGGACTGAATTTTAATGTGCAGCAGCAGGTCCCACTGGAGGCACAGTCTGAGCTACAGGGAATGCCCACATGGCATCAGGTTGTGCTTGTTCCTAAGGGAGCCTTTGGTGGCCCTGAATTGCAGATTTCTATACACACCATCACAGGAGCTATGGCCACTGTGCCAAAGATTCTCCCCCACAAGTGTCTTTGTTTCAGAGTGCCCCAAAACTTCTCCGGGTGCCCCCTGACCCTCTGTTGTAGAGCAGATCGCACCAGGAGAACTCAGTGCTGTCAAGAAAGGTGGTGCTTAAATCTTGTGGGAGAGGTGGGACAAACTCTCTGGCATTTGAGTTGCTGGTATATAATTTTTGAAGTGTAGAATTAGGCTTTTCATTGAATAGCTCTTTGGTCTGAACATGGTCTTTTACTAGAGACAGGCTGCTTAAACCTTCCTTCTCAGAGGTACCGGTTCTGTTGAAAGTTTTTAAGGGAATATTTGTGGGGAGGGGACAGAAGGACTAACTGGCAAAATGTCACCAAGCTCTGGAGTTGAGGTAAAAAAGGTAATTTGGGAAAAGTAGCAATTATTCTGTGATAACAGGTATTACCTGGCTGCTTTTAAGTCCATCCAGGGTTTTTCCAAGCTCTGGTGCCAGGACAGGCTTTACAATATCAGCCAATTTCTTCAAAAACTGTAGAAGTTTTCAGGCTACCTGTGCTTTGCCACAGATCAGTTACCACGAGAGAGGCCAGACCTTGGGGAGAACCCCAGATTGCCTCGCGGTCATTCCAGATTTAATTTCCTTACGCTGAATTCCGACTTTGAAAAAGAATCCCATCTGCAGGAATCTCCCTGACTGGCCCTTCTCTGTGTTTCCAAGGAGGAGCACACTGAGGAGCTGCTGTAAAACACAGTTCTCTGTTCCTTGCACTGTTGCAGGGCAGTAATTAAAACCAGGACTGTTATTCACTCTTTATATACCAATGTCTGAAAGCGTGAGCTTTGTTAGTCTGTGCTCTGTGGGAAATGTACTGGGTTGGGTTGGGGTTTTGGTTGAATTTATTATTGTTGTTGTTATTATTATTATTACTACTATTATCATTATTATTATCATCATCGTCGTCATTATTATTTTTGCTGCCTTAGGAACAGAAAAGAGTGTTTAATGACTACAGAGATGAATAAAAAAATGTACTTTGTCCCCAGAAGTGACAGCAGGAGATAAGATTTACTCACAGTCATTGAGGGCACACCCCTACCCTAATTCCTCCTCTATCTGGATGAACCTGTTGTCTATGAACTTGTCTGCCTGCAGGCACTGTTTGCTTCCAAGCCTTTTCTGGCAGCAGGATCCAGAATTTCTCCACCATCTCTTGTACATGTTCTGAACTGATCTCATGTGAGCGTCCACAAGTTTCAGTCATGTCAGGGTTCTTGAACAGCAGTTCCACACTCACCTCCACCCTTTTGTAAACCTCCACCATGTCCTGCCCAAGCTCTCTCCCCAGGACGAAGAGCCACAGTTTTGTCTCACGAGGCAGCTGTTTCATCATTCTAATCTCTTTCCATGCCCTTCTGTGAGCCTTTTCTACATCCACTGTGCCCTTCCAGACTGGAGCTGTACATGGACTCAGTGGTGGGTGCAGAGAGGTGGCCCAAGGCGATTTCTGAGCCTTGCCTGTTTTCTGACACATTTGCAAGCAGTGGGGTTATCCAACGAAGCCACTTTTATGTCCGCACTATCAAGACGACTGTTGCACTAAATGTTCATAAAAAAACCCCAAGGAATCCCTTCTCCATGTGAGGAAATCATTTTGCTTTCCCACAGGAGTGTATTCCAGCCCCTTAGTGCTGTGTTTGCAAGTCCCTACAAGCTGATCCCTACAGTTGCCGTGTTGTCATTTACTCTTGTCACAGGGCAATTGTATTTTCAAAGTAATATTTTAATGAAGAAGGAAAATGTGCTTAAAGAAGCCTCTGGGCACACACAGAGAGACTTGTCTAACCTGATGGAGAGAAGCTGCCCAGCCCTAGACCCAGACTCACCCCAGTGCAGTGTGAAATGTGTGGCCTTTATTCATGGAGGAGAGCAGTGCTGGTGTTCTGTCAGGCTGATCCCCACTTTTCCTTTTGGTTTAAATTCTGCAGGGATTGGCAAAGCCTTTCTGCTTTCACAGGGGTAAGATCAGACCTGGCTGCAGTTTTCCTTCAGGCATGTGGGTGATGTCCCAGCCTGGACATCAGTCAGCCCTGCTGGACACAACTCACCTGGCTCAGAGGACCTGGTTCTATCTCTTTTGGAGGGCAGCAACCACTGATTTTTAAATGGTCTTTTTTTACTAATGATCAGAATATCAGCATTATCTTAAAGCATGAAGGTTGTCCCCTGCATTTAGAAGTGTTCTCTCAGTGTGTCTGACCCAGACTCCTGCACTCAGCTGTCATCCCTTCAGCACTATCTGGGGGAGGTACAGTGGATGGAGTAGGGAATCCTGCTATGGAATTAGGAATACAGACTCAACATCAATCTCAGAGTGAGACCTGTTTGACTATTTGACTCATTCCTGGAAGTGTCCAAGGCCGGGTTGGAGCAACCTGGGATAGTGGAAGGTGTCCCTGCCCATGGCAGGAGGTGCAGTGAGATGAGCTTTAAAGTTCCTTCCAACCCAAATCATCCTGGGATTCTGTGATTATGTTGATGGTGGGACATTTTAAAATAGTTGAAAGAACGTTCCCAGTTGGAGGGATCCTGCTCGGACACGAGAGACCCAAAGGATGGACTTGCTCTTCAGCATCTCTCTGTCCAGTATTTTCTTGTCTTTAGTGAGAAATCTTTAAGAGGATTTGGAGAAGACTGAAAAGAATTGCAAATGATTGCATTTAAAGCAATGCTCAAAGAATATTTTATATCCTACTTGCCTTCCAGGACCTGAGCTTTGTATTGTGTAACAACAATAGAACTAATGAAAGTGTAAAAAAGCTGGGACTCCCTGCCAATGTTACAACTTGTTTTTACTACTAAAAAAGGCTGCAGACTGGGAGGGTACACGGAGGAGTGAGTTGCTCTGCATTTGCCCTGTTTCTTACACTTGTTTTCTACACATCTTCTGGGCTCTGCTGGAGGTAAAACTCCAGGCCAGAGCTACCTTTGGGCTTGGCCAGTCTGGGAGTGCTCGTGTCTGTTAAGTTGTTCTGCAGGAAAACACACAGTTCTGTGTGTGAGAATTATTCTGTGTTGAGAACTGAATGAATGCAAAGCTGTTAATTTTTGCTATGAGGGAAAATATGCATGGAGTCAAGCTCTGGTAAGGGTGGAACATTCACACACCAGGTTTTTATTTCAATAATACAGACTTTGTCCTGTCCTCACCATGATTTTCACCTCTGTGTTGCTGGGTAAAGCTTCTCAGAGTCTGCAAAATAAAATCCCCCAGGTATCAGCAGTGAAGTGAAGCTCTCAACCAAATCCCTTTTGTGTGTCCTGGGCTTTCTCACCCTCTGTGCCAATGGGGGACCACAAGAATTAACAGGGAGGTGGAGGAGACTTTGAGGAGAAACGGTGGAACATCTGGAGCAGAGATGTGGGACACTGAGAGATGAAACAGTGGCGAGAGGCCAGGTGAGGTGGGAAGGAGGCACTTGGGAGAAGCAGAAAGGCCACCAGTAACCACCAGAAACCTGCTGCACAAATCTACATAAATCACTGTATTGCCAGTGGGCTTGCAGGTAAAAGGAGAATCTTGGGAAAAGGAAAATAACCTTCTTTTTTTTTAGGCCACATCATTGCAGTGGATCGAGCCTTGCAAACAGGAACAGCTTTGCTTTCCAGGGGCACTTTCAGGGGTGTCCTGAAGGGCATTGTCTGCAGACCTGCAACGCTGTAAAATGAAAGTCCACCTGTGCAAGTCTGACCAACACACACCCAAAAGCAGCTGCAGCATTAGTTGAAAATGGGCTTTGCATGCACAGGAGGAATCCAAACCAATTTGGGTTTGAGGAAAGCAGGGTTTACTCCAGGACACAACACACAGCGTTTGCAGATCATTGGACAGCTCAGTCTCGTAGAGATCATGCCTTTTTATGGGGACATTCCAGCTCCAAAGAAAGCAAATTCTTCTCAAACACATTGTCTTAGTTAAACTTTTAATATGTTTTGATTTTGCTAACAGCAGCTTTATATAATGTGGTCATGTAGTGCTCAGCAAACAAAAGCCACTCTGTGTGCTCTTGAAGAACTGAAGCCCACAGATGGAGTGGATGTTTCCCACTGTGGGATTGGAGTGTTTTACGGCTGGAATCACTGGGTTAATCACCTTGTCAGCGCTGCCTTGGGTCTGGTGAAGTACAGAGTGTTCTAGAAGCAGTGGGAGGGGGGCATGGTTTTGTCCAGCTCACCTTGAGCCCAGGTTGTGGAACTCACACAGACCATCCGGATGGCAGGAAAAAAACCCCACTTAGACCAGATGATCCCCAAACCTGGATATCCATGATATTCCTCCTTTCCTTAGTGCAGTGCACTGGCCATACCCTCTTTCCAAGAAGAAGACAAGACTGGAGAGGTCACTGCCATAAAAAGGAGTTTTGATTGTCCATCCTGTGATTGCTACTTAGAAAAACATGCAGACCATCAGTATTTCTGGAGGCTCTGCCCCATCTCCTCCGTGTCCCCGTGCCTGGGAAGCCTGTGCAGGGCAGTCAGTGACAGGACAGGGACACGAAGTGCCTCGTGGGGAGCACCATCCCTGGCTCCTGCACGACTGTCCAAGCTCCTGGCTCTGCAGGAGCTCCTGCTCTGTGTCTTGGCACCCTTCCCCTTGCTGTGCTGGGGTTCTTTTTGGAAACACTGCACCACATTATGTCCCAAAACTGCTCTTCATTATGCAAGAAGGGAGAGTTGGTATTTCGGGTTGCCGTCCTCTTACTATTCTCTTCAGGAAAGCAAATACAATTTTACGTCGCAATCGTCATTCCGTAAGCCTTTCCAAAATTTGTGTCATTCCGACTGCAAGCTGTCACATGGGTAAAGCAATTCTGCTTGGGAATTAACCTGGGAATTAGAAGCGTTGCTATATTAAGAGCTGAACTCAAACTTGTAAATCTCATGCCATAAATTTCCTTGATGTTTTGCTGCAAAGAGCAGCTACTCAGGGGGAACTTCGAGGATATCCAAAGAGTCCCTCTCTTATTCTTCAGCTCTATCCCTGACTTTCTGCCTGCAGCTCTTTAGTGGAACCTGAGTCATTGTACAACCTTGGGAAAGGTTCATGTGCCTTTCTGTTTTCCTCCTGGATTTTCTGTTTACACGTGGCCTGTCAGTTCCTTTGCCACTGGATCACAGCACTGTTCCCACAGTGCCCTTTGGGAATGACACCAGGCTTTTGTGGCAGCTCTGCTAAGGAGGAAGGGACATCCATGACCTGCAGTTTGCTGAGGGATTGGAGGTACCGAAATTGTCATCCATGGTTTTGGCTGTTAGCGAATGGTCAAACAAATCATCATCCATGACAGCAAATCTTAATTCCCAGGTTCTTCAGGGCGTTCTCCAGGTAAAGCAGAAAGAAAGAGGGATGCAGGACCACGTTCTCAAGGTGGTGGACAACACTGTTCCTTGCCTGAAGCTTAACTTTAGCACGGTGAAGGCAGGGAATGGGAAGACTCTGCCCAGGGCTGGAGTGAAAGTGAACTGTTCCTCTCTATTTTTAAAACGTCTCCCTTTCTTTTAGAATTATATTTGACATTGTAAAGCCTTTAGATGTCCAGCAGTTAAATTATTAGCACTTAGAGCACTGATGAGAGCCAGCAAAGCGAGCTGCAGCATGGCTGGCAGAGAAAGTATTTATGTAAGAGGTGACTGACAGCAACTTGTCCCCCTCTGCTAAGTTTCTTCTGTGACTTCTGTGTCAAAAGCGAGTTCTTCAAAACCTCCAGCTCCCTTAATTTTTTAACCTGTGTGCTGGGAACAAGAAAATGTCTCTTTCCCAACGTTCTCCTTTTCACATTGGCCTGTCTGCAAGGAAGAGCTGAGTGAAAAGGAGAAAAACCCAAACCAGAAGAACAAGGGGAAAAAAAAATAAAAAACCCAACACAACCTTCATTCCAGAGTCAAATTTGCAATGAGAATCTTTGAGTCTATTTTTGTCCAATTCCATTTGGACAAAATTCAAGAATTTGATTTTTCCCATTGCTTTACTTTGTACTCCAGTTGACTCGGAAAGCACAGGCTGAAACCAATGCTGAACCACAAAATTCAATTAAAACCCAGGGAGTAAGCTGGGAGGAGAAATCAATGGGTGGATTAGTCTATCAGCTGCTGTTCCCATGATCTTCTTATCTTATCCTGCACTACTAGAAGAGCTGTTGGGAAGTGGAGTTGTTCTAAAATCAGAGCAGACTGCTGGGTCCTCTCAGCACACAGCAGAAAATTGGATCAATAGCCTGAGCCTGTTCCTCTTTGCTTTCCTTCTAAGCAGCTGGACTGCCAAATCCACCCATAGGATGGAGGCTAATCTGGTTTTTAATCCTCTGCTCTCCCCCTATGGAGTGAAACAGCAGAGCCTGAAACAACCAGAGATCAGGACAGATGACAGGCTGCTTAAGGTTTATATGCATATTTTTTTTAATGTATAATTTTATATATTTTACTGCTGATATTGCGTCAAGCAACTAAGACATTTCAAACAGAAACGTTTATCAGTCTTGAAATGACTCGTGTGTCTGTTGAAAAAGGAGGAAAATGTTCTAAAATGACAGTATTTAATTTTTAATTTGTTCTTACTTCTATCACTCATGTCACTGTGGATGTAGAACACAATAGCAGCACTTCTGGAGTTTCCCATCAAGGCTCCAGAGAGCACGGAAAGGGAACAGAAAGGAGCAAATGTGTTCTTGAGCTTTCATGAGCTGCTTCAAAAAGTGTCAGTGATGATCTTAAGGGTCTTTTCCAGGCTTGGTGATTCTAAGGTTCTGTGTAAATTGATGGTCTTCATTTTGAAAAGGCAATTTTTATTCCTTCCCTTTTACTCGCTAGTAATATTAAATCAGTTTACTGATGGAAAACTGTGTGGATAGTCCTAAACGGGCAGAACCCTGGAGGAAAGAGGGATTGCTGGTGGCTCACGCCAAATAACTCACTGCTGGGCATCTGCCCGGTGCTCCTTTGGGGAGGAACAATCTGGAACATCTCACTGTAGGAAATGCAGCTCAGCCAGTCCACGTGCCTGGAATGGTTGTTGCAACACCTGCCTTGTGGTTACACAGTGCTGGTTCTGATCTGGCAGTCCTGCTGGGAACGTGGTCTCACTGAAAATTCGGGATTTTTAGCTGTGTTCGGGTGGGAAAAAGAAATATTTTGGTGTGGAGGTGGGAGCTGGAAGGTATTTGGGATGTGGGATGACCTGCAGCCTTGTGCAGGGATGTGCTGCATTCACAGTCTGTCCTGTGGACTCAGAGGCAGTCACGGGATCATGGAGAATCCCAGAATGGTTTGGGTTGGAAGGGAACTTAAAGCTCATCTCATTCCATCCCCTGCCATAGGCAGGGACACCTCCCACTATCCCAGGTTGCTCCAAGCCCTGTCCAATGGCCTTGGACACTCCCAGGGATGGGGCAGCCACAGCTTCTCTGGGCACCCTGTGCCAGGGAGACAAATATCCACGTCTGCCTCCAGAAACAGATGGATAGACACGATCAGCTTTGCTCTGGGTCATTCGAGCAGCTTCCTGAGCGTTCCTCCAAGGGCATGTTGTCTCCCTTAAGCACCTCCAAGCACCCATAAACTCATCTTCCTTTCCACACTTCACCCAGTATATTTATTTTTGCAGAAGGGAGAGGGGGAGATGGAAAATCCTCTGAGCAGTAGCCACAGAAGCTGATCCACCACTGAGCAGGCACATGGCCAACTGGATGCATGGGCATACATGCAGACAGCCGAGAGGACAGATGTATCAAATCAGATTTATGAGGTCAGTTTTCCCAGCCAATAAAGTCCAGATTGCTGTCTGCCCTGTTATAACCTTCCTGTGTTTAAATGGATGTGAAACAGATAATCCAGCCTTTGGCGGGAACAGCGCTGATAAAACACAAACATTATTTCTGTGGCCACATAAGATTATTTTTCCAATTCAGCAGAAAGTATTGGCTTGAAGATTGTTAAAGAGGTCACAGTATTTTTATACTGGTTGTGTGTGAATCAAAATTTTCTCAGTCCAGGAGAAGGGCCAGAGGATGGTTATTAATTATTATGATATAGTGGAGTAGAGCAGGAGGGAAATGTGTGTCTCAGTGCAATGAGATACGGCCTGAGCAAACCTGGGTAAGTGATTTCTGCTCCTGAAACTCCAAATGAAATGGTCCTGAGCCCTGGGACAGGCTGGGGTTCCCCTCAGGTGTGAGCCTGAAGGTTGAATCTCGTCTAAGAGGTCCTATAGATTGGGACAATATTTTGAGAACATTTCATCCCACCATTTATAGTGAGAAATGAGCACGTTAGTTTCCCGTACCTATAAAATGAAATGCAAATGTGCCATTAGGATGGTGTTGTATCCATTATCTCCACTATAACTGTCTGAAAAAGTTGCATTTTCCTTTTTATTTTCAGTAAAACAAAGCAGTTTTCCATTCTATAAAATTCTTTATCTCAGCAAACAAGCCTAAATTCTTTTGATATTGTTGTTTGAATCTCTCTTTACTTATCCTATGGGAAAAAAATGCAAAATAAAATATGAACGTTATATGCAAGACACTTCAAGAAGATATTGAAATTGTATAGTAAAAATAGCTTTCTGATGGGAATATATTAAATAACACTGAACATAAAGGCTCATTGGCAGTGTCATTTGCCAGCTGCAAAAACAGTATTAGGATGGGAAACATGCTAGGAAGAAGCAGGCACTTGGGAAGAATACATTAGTAAAAATGCTATTTTTATTTAAAGTTCTATACAGTCAAAGTTCATCTTCCAGTGTTTTCTAAGGATTAGGCTTTCAGTGACATTGAAACTTCTGGCCCAAACGTTCCTGGAATCTTATTGTCCTCACTAGAATTGAACGAGCAGAAAGTCGTATGTGATATTAAAACTTATCCTTGTGGACTTCATAAACTACTATTTTTTTATTCTCCTATTCTTTGTTCTGCCTTGCAAAGCTGTGGAATGAAGTGATAATTAGTGCCCCTAGAAAGTGGGTGGTCGTGTTGGTGGTTAAAGCCAAGAGGTCACACTGGAAACTTCTACAGAGAAGAAACAGGGGAGAGAGAGGATTCAGAAACTGAGTTTTACGGAGGTGCCACTGAGGTGAGATGTTCCCTGTGGAACCAGCAGAGTCCAAAGGCAGCTTTGGGAGAGTTCTCAGATGGGACTTTCCCCATATTCTCTGAGAGGAGCTTTCTAGCATTTGGAGTTCTTTTGTACTGACATAGAGATGGGCTAAGTTGAAACATTCCAATTTCTCGATCAGCTTTAGATGAAAATGTGTTTATGTGAGAAATTAGAGCTCTGCTTTGATTTCCCAGGCTGTGCCTTTCATCACCCCAAATATCACCTGGTCCAGTGCAAGGTGTCCCTGCCCATGGCAGAGGGTTGGAACTGGATGGACTTTAAGGTCCCTTCCAACCCAAACCATGCTGGGATTCCTCCAGCTGTTCCTCTGCCTCAACACTTACCGCTGTGGAAAGCGCAAGTGTTTGGGATGTGCTGCAACAGTTGCATCAAGAGAAGTTAAAGACAGTGTCTTAGCAAACTTCAGCTCGAGGCTGGGGTGTGGAGATAAACCTGATCCCAGAATGGTTTGTGATGGAAGGGATGTTAAAGCCCATCTCATCCCACCCCCTGCCATGGGCAGGGACACCTTCCACCAGCCCAGCTTGCTCCAAGCCCCGTCCAACCTGGCCTTGGACACTCCCAGGGATGGGGCAGCCACAGCTTCTCTGGGCACCCTGTGCCAGGGCCTGCCCACCCTCCCAGGGAAGAATTTCTGCCTAATTTCTAATCTAAATCTCCCCTTTTTTTAGTTTAAAACCTTGTCCTATCACTGTCTTATGCAGCTGGGAAAAGAATCAGAGACGGATTCTGTGTGAGAAGGTGGTCACACCCCAAAGGCAAATGATCTTCTGTCCTTCAGCTCCTGTGCTTGTGCTTGCAGTTATTCCATTCCCTCCTGTGATGTAAATGTTAAGCACATGGTGAAGATCCCTTCAGAAGTCTGATGTTTTCCATTCTCTTATTCCCCTTCCTTAACTGAATGGGGGGATAGTTCTGGAACTTCCAACAAGCCCTGCGAGGAGCAGATAACAATGAGGTGATAGTACACAAATGTCAGACTTCATCAAATTAATCCCAGGACAGTCACCCGGATGCGTTTACAGCAGATAATCCAAACACAAACATCACGTTCTAATCTCTGCCCTGGTGACTCACTGACAGATGCCGAACACATCCATTTCACCCTCCAGGCAAAGCATCAGCAGCTGTTCCGGGGATGTTTGAGGCTGTTTCAAAGGTATTGCTTTTATTTTCATTGCTGTTGCAATCCCATTGCACACTGACCCTTGAAATTCTTAAAAGTGAGAACAACAAGCAGCGGAAAACATGCAGGAATTTCAGATGCAGGCAGGGCAATTAAGGAATTCTTCCCCCAGAGGGTGGTGGGCACTGACCAGGCTCCCCAGGGCACTGGGCACAACCCCAGGGCTGCCAGAGCTCCAGGGGGGTTTGGGATTTTGGGGTGTCCTGTGCAGGACCAGGAACGGGGCTGGATGATCCTTTTGGGTCCCTTCCAGCTCAGGATGTTCTGTGATTCCACGAAGTTAAGGATGTACAGCATTCACTGCTTTTCTTTGGATGCTTTTTCTTGGAGAAGGAGAAGTCTGTGGTCTACAGGACACCCGTGGCTCTTTCAAACATTTTTAGACTGATGTGTTATCACCACAGGTTGCTGGAATCTGTTTATTTTCCCTCTTTTTTACTGTGGGTGAAGCGGTTCTGTGCAGCAACCATGGGGGTTTCATCCTTTTCCTGGCTATTCCAAGGTTTGGCTGCTTTGGCACAGGGTGTTGAATGACGGGAGTTCTGCAGGGTCTTCCAAGCAGGAAAACAAAGGCTGATGGCTTCTGTTTGAACCTGCCCTCATGCTCACAGGCAGGGAACAGCCAAGCAGAGAGTGACATTTCTGAGGAATTAATATCCTGAGGAGCAGTGATTTTCCTTCTACAAAATTAAACTGCAGATCACCAGGTTCAAATTTTGATAGACTGGTATGTTTTACATCTATCATTAGCAAATTACATGATATTATTTGATAATATGACATTTTAGCCATCTCGCATTAAAAAATAATTCCCTATAGTCATTCCCTTGGAAAGAAAACTAAGATCCACTGACTGGCACCAGGAGATGAGAACAAACTCCACGTAGCTCCTGAAATGTTGCCAGGTGTGCAATACAATATTTATTCTCAGATAGTGTCACGTTTCACCTTTATTGCTCGTTTGATTTCAAACTCTAGACTTTAAATACACCGGGATGATCAATCTGTAGCCTCAGAAAATTTATGTCACATAATAAGTTCTCCAAAAAGGGGTGAAGAAATCCAAACCTCAGTTTGGGAAGGGGGGAACATGACTCCATGACACGAAAAAGAAGCTGAATGTTCATGCAAATACCGACCAAAACCACGGCAGAAAGTTCTCAGACCAAGCTCCTCCCAGAGGACACGGACACACAACTACAAAATAAATACTAAGGAATCTGGGACATAAAGAAGTTCTAGAAGAAACTTAATGCTGCCAAAAAATGCCACCTCCCATCCAGCCCCGATAGAAGGTGACATTTGTACGTGGTCTCTCGTATTCCAAAGACTTTCCAGAAAGGGATTCAAAGCCCAGAGAAATCAGAGGGCGAAGTTTAAAATAGCGATGTGGAACACCCTCTGCTTATCTACTGCTCTTCCATCAGCTCTCATCCTGCTTTTTCATTTCCCAGTTAATGAAGTCCCTGGAGACTCAGCAGTCTTGGAAAGGCTTTACCCTTCAGCACTCAGAGCCCCATGGAGGGGCTGCCTTCCCTGAGCCCCTCGGGAGGTAACTTGGATCTGGTTCCGGGAGTGTGTTGATCATCCCTCCTCATCCCAGCGGGAATGAATCCAACAAGCGTTCCCAGAAAACTCCTGGAGGTTGGAGTTCCAGCCTCATCATCACTCTTTGGACAGAGCTGGTTAAACCTCCCCCCACGTGGCCAATCCCTGCTCTGAGGCTCTCATTCCCTGCGTGTTTTGGTGCGTGTCATCCCAACGGGTCTGAAATCCACATTTGAGATCAACCACGGAAAACTTCAGTGTTCCAGTCATTGATTTCAAATTGTCTGGAAGGATTTGAAGTGATGACATGTAGAATTCAGTAAACTATTATTATTTACATCAGCTGAGAGAGAAACTGCCCTGGAGATTATTTAATGATTCAACTGCCTTAGAAAAATGGAGACCCTCTTTTCATGGTCTTCAAACTCCTTGAGGAATTGCAGGAGAATGTTACTACATTATGTGTCAGACAGAATGAAGGTTAAAAGTCATTGGAGGTAACAGAAGGTGATGCACATAATTAAAATACTGGGGGAAAAAAAAAAAAATACAGAACTCCCTCAAAAACCTGCTGTTACATTTATAGTAATTGGCTTCAAGCTATTCAAAATCTGGAAAAATCCCTGTAAGAGTCATTGGGGAACTGGCTTTTAATGAGTGTGTAACGGTGAATAAAAGCAAGGTGAGTTGTAGAATAAATTCTGTCACTGTTAAAATCCCCTGTGCACACAAGTGCAGTCATTCCGCTGCTTCAGGGGGGAGAGAATGGAACTGGGAGAGGTTTAAAGGAGGGTGAGAATGTTTTTCATGCAGAGGTAGAGGAATAAATGGAACACCTGAGCCTGGAAAGGGGTAAAATAATGAGGAAAATGAGTTAAATAATGGGGGGAACGGGAGAGCTGTGATGGAATTTGAGGGAGGGCCGTGGCAAAGGTGGTGCTGTGTGATTTTACAGCGTGGGAAGCAGGGGGCAACAAAATCCACTCTCAGAGAAGGGCATGGATGTGTTCTTCCTGTCGCTGGAGAATGTTGTGAATGTGGGAAATGCGTTTGGATTCAAGGGAAAACAGGCACATTCCTGGGAAGGAAATCCAGGGAGGAGCAATGCTGACTTCTGACTTAAGAAACACCTAAAATGCAGCTTTCTGGAGGGAAAGAGAATATTCTGGAGCACTTTGATATGTGTATGTCTTAATCTTATACCCTTCCACGTCCTTCGGATGATTATAGGAGGGAAGGTATTTAACCAAACAGATGTTTGATCTAATCCACTACTTACGTGGGGGCACTTTGTGTTGGAGGGAAGTTAAATATTTGTTCCATTTACTTGCCACACTGGAATACAGAATTTATTGAAAGAAGAAGCCAAGTCATGAGTTTTGCAGTTTTTAAGTGGAACAAAACAGGTGAAAATGGACATTTTCTTTCCACTCAATTTTTTTTTTTTTTTGCCTCAACAGAAGGTTAAGTGGAGGAGGGAAACTTGTTTTTATGTTGTTTATTTACTGTATGTGGTTTCTGTACTATTCAGTTCTGGACAAAGAGTGCACTTAAAGCAGTTGCCTGCCTGAAATACCTTTGATGACAGTGTAGGCACAAAAAGAAGTCAAAGGGTACAGAAAAATAGTGGATAGTTACTGTAATACAGAGATTTCTAAAAGTGAAAGAGACATTTTTACATCCTGTTATATTTCTGGTGAGTGCATTTATGGATATGTAATGTATTGCATATCTCATATTATATAATAATATTCACATTACAGTAAATTATATATGATATATCATGTATATGTTTATTTATTTATGCTGTTAGTCATATGGTTTAGTTTTAGATATCCCTGCCTGGAGCAGCAGGGACTTGGACTCAATGGTCCTTATGGGTCTCTTCCAATTTGAGATATTTTATGATTATTTAAGGAAAAATATTATGACTTGCATGGAGTCAGAGCCCAGGGCAGGGTCATGTCACGGCCTGTGTTCCCTCCCGGCCCGGGGTGGGAACCCAGCGGGCAGAGCACATGGGCTGGGGCTTTTGTCCTCTGTCTCCACACATTCCCTGCAGGAAAGCCTTAGAATTCCAGATTTCTGTACAAAATAGAGCACGAGTCTGATGAGGAGCAGCTGAGGGAGCTGGGGGGGCTCAGCCTGGAGAAAAGGAGGCTCAGGGGGGACCTTCTCCCTCTCCAGGATTCCCTGCCAGGAGGGGGGATCCGGGGCGGGTCGGGCTCTGCTCCCAGGGACCAGGGACAGGAGGGGAGGGAACGGCCTCAGGCTGGGCCAGGGAAGGTTTAGATTGGGAAAAGGGGTTGGCACAGGCTGTGGTGGAGGCACCATCCCTGGAGGTGTCCAAAAAATACGTGGATTTGGCACTCGGGGATGTGCGTCTGTGATGGATCTGGCAGTGTTGGACTCGCAGACCACAGAGGGCTTTTCCAACCTTAACAATTCCATGATTCTAAAGTCACTGTGGGACTTTACGAGCCCAACACAAGCCCTTGGTGGGTCTGGCAGCACCAGCAGAAGTGGTTTCAGGGCACGCAGAGAAGACGCTGACGGTGTGGAGGCTGGAACTCTGCTGAACAACATCAGCACCGCTGTGTTTCTGGCACAGCAGCTGCCAAAGCTGCTGGGAATTTTGTGCTGAGAGTGTGTTTTCCCCACCCAAAACACACCTGGAGCTCCCTGGGAGCAGCTGCTCTCCCTCTGGATGATGCAGGCGGCGGGTTCTGCACTGTGTGGTGCAAAACCTCCCCCAAACCTCCTGTCCTCCCAAAACCTTCCAAAATTCATGTCCTTCCAACCCCCCCCCAAACCTCAGATCCTCCCAAAACCTCCCCATAATTCATGTTCTCCCAACTCCCCCCCCAAACCTCACACCCTCCCAAACCCTCCCCAAACTTCAAATCCTCCTCAAACCTCCCCAAAATCTCCTGTCCTCCCAAAACCTTCCAAAATTCATGTCCTCCCGAAATCTCCCCAAACCCCAAGTCCTCCCGAAATCTCCCCATAATTCATGTTCTCCCAACTCCCTCCCAAACCTGACACCCTCCCAAAATCTCCCAAAACCTCCTGTCCTCACAAAACTTCCCCAAAATCTCATGTCCTACCAAAACCTCCCCAAACTTCAAATCCTCCTAAAACCTCCCCAAAATCTCCTGTCCTCCCAAAACCTCCCCAAAACTCAGATCCTCCCAAAACCTCCCCATAATTCATGTTCTCCCAACTCCCCCCCCCAAACCTCACACCCTCCCAAAAACCCCCCAAACCTCACATCCTCCCTGGGCAGAATTTGGGACTAGGATTAGAAGTTGTCACAAAAATTGGACAAACTCTTTTATAAGTTTCACTGAAAAACCACTAATCATAATGTGACAATTAGTGAACGGAATGGGAAAACAATAGTGTGCTGCAGCTGGTTATTTGTAATATCTGTTTTCCAGTTTATTGGAAATATCTGATTTTTAATTTATGGAAACATCTGACTTTTAATGTATTGGAATATCTGATTTTTACTTTATTGGAAATATCTGATTTCTAGTTTTTTGGAATATCTGATTTTTAATTTATTGGAATATCTGATCTTTAATTTATGGGAATATCTGATTTTTAGTTTATTGGAAATCTCTCCACATTTATCAGTTTCACCTTGCTCTGTGGTGACTTAAGAGAAAAAATGGGACTACACTGACCAGGTTTTTTTTCCCAAGGAACAACACCATTATCATTAACCTTCAAAAATCCTTAAGTAACAGTCCTAGGTCCATAAAATTTTGGGGGGAAAAAAATGCTCCAATCGCATTTGTGTGAGCAGTGGGGATGAGTGGACCTCGACGCTCGCTGAGTGCTGGTGTTGGCTCAGCCTAGCCATGTTTCCCTGCTCCATGGATCAATCCGTGAATCCCCAGGACACTGCTTGGCTCTGCTCCTACCCCAGGCCAGCGTGTCGGGGCATTCCCACTGCGCTGTGGGAAACCCTCCGTGAGCCACACACGCTCTTTGAACTCCCTCTTTCCCCTCTGCTTTCCATTCCCTGTTGGACTGAGGAGCGGTTTGGTGAAGTGTCCCTGGAGAAGATTTCTAATTTTGCTCCCTGGGTGAGCTGAAGCTTTTCCAGAGCTGGCTGATCCGGGTGGAGGAGGGCTGGGAAAGGTCAGGGATCCCATCGTGGCTCCTCTTGCTGGTAAAACCCCCTTTCAGACATTCTCTGGGCTTGTGACACGAGACAGACCATTTCCCCCTCTAGATTTATAAGGCTCTTTGAGGTTGTGGCATCCTCAGGACCCAGGAGGCAGAGCCAGGATCCATGGAAATAGCTGGGAAAGCTGCAGCCAGAGAAAGTGAGGGAATGGTGCTGGGCTGCTCCAAGCAGTGCCAGTCCCAGCTGCTCTCACCAAGCTGCTCGGGCACAAATCACGCCCGGCTGCTGCAGGAATAAGCTTGAACAATCTATACTTGGAAGGCAACATGCTGGAAATTTTGTTCCTGTAACTCCAAAATATTCCATTTTTTGCTATTTGGTTTTTAAAAATAATATGGTCCTTTTTTTGGGGCACACATAAATATAGTGATGGTCCTTCTGTGCCTCAGATATTCCGGCAAACGGGCTGTCGGATTCCGTAAGCGAAGGGTATATGTAGCAGGAGATTTATGAAATTGTTCCATCTCGCTTTTAAGTGAATTAAAACCCGTGGTGGTTTTGGGAAATCAAAGCTTTCAGAGCAGCGTTGTGGGTTGTTTCTTAAATTGGTGAGATGAAGCATTTCATTTGAAAAAAATTCCCTCTTCTGACAATTGTCGGGGAGTTCACACAAACGGAGCGTTTCTTTTTCAAGCGCAAAGCCTAAATTGTGTAAGTGATGTCATCTATTTTCATGCTCTGTTTAGACAGCCTTGCAGGCTACAAAGTGCATTTTCTGGAATGTGGATCTTTGTTTTCTGGGGGGAAAACCTCAGATATCCTCTGGGAAATCTTGGGGGGGGGGGGGGGTTGTGCCCCTTTCTCCCCACCACAGAGCCGGGGTGTTTGTGGTAGTGGAGCATCCAGGAACCCCAGGAACGGCTTGTTTGCAATGCAAGGTTAGAACACACCAAGTTTAACTTCATATTCCAGTGTTTTTTATGGAAAGTGGAAACAGATGGACTAGACAAAGGGATAGTAATCATGTGTCTAACGCTAACCAGAGGGAAAAAAACAAAGCAACTATTCCCACATTGGTGTCTGCCTTTTCTTCTTGAACATGTTCGTGCAGCTCAAGATTTGTTTAAAAAACCTTAATGAGCACATGGATATCTCCTGGCTGTTGGCCTGGCAGGGAATTCCAAAGGGGTGGCCCTGCAGAGGGTGATGGGCTGGTGTGGGATCAGGAATGGCACTGAAAGGGGATTTTAGTCCAAAAGCAAATCTCAGCTTAAAGCAGGAGAAGGAAACCCAAGGAACTGACTATAAGGGTGAAATAAAGAAAATAGTATTAATTTTGTCTGAGACTTTTCATGTTAGAGGGGAAATCTGGTAGTGCCTTTCTTGGTAGGTGACACTGTTCTGCACAAGTCTCTGTGGACACAGAAATAATGTTCAAAAAGCTCAAACAGAGGTCAAAAATAGCAATACCAAATTATACTAGGCAATAAATAAACGATAAAAAATTGCAGTAAATACAGAAAAAACAGTAATACAAAAAAACTGTCTGCAACTGAGAATCAGTGAATGAATTATAGTAACACTTCAGTAGTGTATCCAAGTGACGAAAATGCCAAAACTTTGTTATTGAAGGAAATGCTTTTTTGGCACATGCAAGGCCTGTATCATAAATCAATGGCTTTGGAAAAGTCCAGCTAGAACTGGTGTCTTATTCTAAATTATTTGTCTTAACCCATCTCATTGACTTGCATTGTTCTCGGTGTGTTGATATTTGAGCTCAGGTTTTGTTTCAGAGGATTTCTTTTGCTTTCACCTCCTGCTTCTCCAGTTCATCCCTGAGAGCAGGACTCCTTCCACATCCAGAATATTTCCTGGGAACAGATCACTCCTTTGTACCAGGTGGGTCCTGACACACCAATCAATTTCTATTGATTCGTTAATTACTAAGACAAAACTTACAAATTAACCAAAGACAAGACTCCCATCCCACTTTAATTGTCTATTTTGACTTTTTTATTAACCTTTCCATGATATCCATCCTATTGCTGTTCATCAGTTCTATATATTTGGATTTCATCTGACCAGGAGTTGTTTGATTTGACAGATTCTCTGTCTGTGACATCAAAATATGTTGCTATGGAAAAAGTTACGAGTTCTAATTAAAAATGCAAAGGTCACAAGTTTCCCAGAACCAGGAGGGCATAGATCCTAGGAGGAAAGAATCACGACATAAAAAATCCAGAGATATGTCAATCTGCAGCTTTCCAGATCTGAAAAGGGAACAGCAAGTGTCCAGGAGAGAACACGAGGCTGAAATCCATTCAGATGCTGAATTCTCCCTTCCCACTGGCACAGGGTGCTCATGGAATTCATGCAGGGCACTGAGATTTGAAACGTCATCCTAATGCAACTGAAAAAGAGGACAGAGAGCAATTAGATGGGCATTACTAGAGAGAGAAATCAGACCTGCCAGGCCATCCTTTTGAATCCAATACCAATATTGCAATAATTTTCATGTACTGGTGTTCAGTGTTTGGTCAACTCCCTGTGTCCATCACATCCTTTGGAAGATCATCCTTGTTGGAAAACACTCAGGCACAGGATGGGATTTTGGGGTTGTCCTGTGCAGGGCCTTGATAATCCTTGTGGGTCCCTCCCAGCTCAGGATATTCTGTGATTCTCTGGTTTCAGTTGTCACATTGATTTCTCTTCAATACCTCTTCAGTTGTTTAACAGTTTCCCCTTTCATAACTCTTTATTTGCAAACAATTATTTTGGTTTCCTTTTGCTGCGTTTAGCCAGACTACAAGAATTATCAACACAAACACAGGTTTGAGTCACATTGAGCTGCCCCCACCTGTGACAAGGTGTGGCCACACAATACTCAATATCTCAGTATCACAATATCAGCATCTCCATCAGAGCACGGATTTAAGACCAGCTCATCTGTAACAAACCCCTGCTCTGGTATGAACACCCCTGTTCTGTGCTAGGTTGGACTTCACTGCACTAGGGTGGTACTTGAAATATTTAAGACATAAAATCACAGAATCATAGAACGTCCTGACTTGGAAGGGACCCACAAGGATCATCCGGTGCAATACTTTTACTCCAAATGCATTTGGCTTCTTATCCTTTGTGGTGATGGAGCTCTCAGTGCTCTCACTTCAGTCACTTTTTATGTTTAAATGATGAATATTGTGTAAATGTCTCCCCAGTTTGTGCTCCCTGCCCTGCAGGGGGAGGGCAGAGCACTTTGTCCCTCTGATCTCCCTCCTGCAGCTCAGCAGTTCCTGCCACACTCAGTGCCAAGTGATCTCCAGTTCCTCCTGGGACAGCTGTGAAGTGTGTTCCTGTCTTAGGGAGATGGGAAACCTGTGGTCTGATGGGTCCTGCTCCCCAGTTCCTCTTCTAGAGTCAAATTAATTAATTCATTTATTCATTAAATGTCATTTCACCCACAGTTGAACAACCCTAGTGGAAGTTGTCCCTGTCCATGGCAGGGGTTGGGAATGAGATGAGCGTTCCCCTTCCAACTCAAACCAGCCTGGCATTCTGTGATTCCATAATTCTATATTTTGATAAACAACATGAGAACTTTTGCACGGTTTTTCAGTTCTCTGCTGAAGTTCCTTCCAAAGGAGAAGAGGAGCCGGAGACTCCAGCAGTGGACTCCCCATGTTTGAGGCAGGGATGGATACGGGATTTTTCTGCCTGTTCCTACGAGAATTCCATCCTGGCTTTATTGCCAGAGTTATATATAGTTCCCTATCATCACTGTGGCCTGGGGCCACGTCCCTTAAACTGAGGAGACAGACAGTCAAGTGCAATAGCAGCACATGGAGCTGAGGCTGTTGTTGGCATCACTACAGAGGCCGGCACTGGGCTGTGTATTTCCAAGCCTACACACATCATTTCAGTCTGGTTAAAGATGCTAAAACTGAGAAATCAACAATAGATATCTCCCTCACCTTTTTTTTTTTTAGGTTTTAAACTATTATATCTAATTAGGATGAGGGCCCAGTGCCTTCCTGAGGGCTTACAAACGCTGATCTGTAGTTTTCTGAATGTAAAAAACATCATTCTGCTGCATTTAATGAGTCTTGTTTATCGTTTTGAAGTCTATAAACTGAGCTAATTACCATGACAAATTCCAGGCAGCTGCCTTGAAACTGTTTTACCAGCTATTTCCTTTTACCCTGCTTTGTTTTTTAATAAAGCAGGAAGTTTCCAGATAGTTACAGACTCTTTTCAGGGTCGGGATCCACGTTTAATGACATTCCATTGAACTGCAGCAATGTCAGATCTTAAATTCCTTGTTCTAATCCTAAACCAAACTAGATGGGAAACTGTAAATTCAGATGGCAGTTTAGAGGGCAAGAGAGTGCGCAAACTTCACTCATTTCTACAGTAATAATT
The DNA here is from genome assembly GCA_035583155.1 of Acropternis orthonyx. NCBI lineage: Eukaryota > Metazoa > Chordata > Aves > Passeriformes > Rhinocryptidae > Acropternis > Acropternis orthonyx. The sequence continues at coordinate 1,971,814 of JAWWEU010000076.1, read as the reverse complement.
TCCTTTATACTTTTTAATAAGTGTATGAATTGAGCTCTGAATTTAAAAGTAGATAGACTATATTACACTACATTGTACTATACTACAATGTACTATCATATACTACAATAGATTATACTACACTATACTACACTACACTCTAATATGCTATAATATACTACACTGCAATCTAATCTAATCTAATCTAATACAATACAATACAATACAATACAATATAATGTTTGTGAATGGAATATTTGCTATTTGCTACATAAATTTTGTAATTATTAATTTATATTATTATGATATATTTTGATATTTCAGGTACAATATTATATCTCATATCTGAGAGGGAAAAAAGCACAATTGTCATTTCTGTGTGCAGACAGTACACGTTTTTTCCCTATTATAAACAAAAAAACCCCCCCAACACACTACAGCCATTTTACAGAGGCTGCTATTCCCGTTTTCATTTAGAGGTATTTTTATTGTTATGAATATAGGAATATTTGCTTTATTCCTGATTTATATGAATATCTCCATGCTGCCGCGTTAATTTGGAGGTGTTTTTATCCCTCTCCCAGCTTTCCTTGGAATTTATTTATTAACAAAACCCCAAGCAAGGCACCCTGACAGAGCCGTAGCCCAAAGGGGAGCCGTGGGCATCTTCCCTCGAGCTCAGCCCCCCGAACAACTTCCCAGCCCTGCGGGTTTCCAAAAGGCAGGGAGCCAGGGCAGAACTGTTGGGAAGAGCGCGGGGGGCAACAGGAAAAGGCCCCGTAAACTGATTTTGCGCTCAAAATTCTGATTCACGGTGTTGCTAAGAGCAAACAGAAATATTTCTCCGGCACTTGCCAAACGAGCGGAAGACTTTGGGAGCTCCTTTTCACCGCCCGGAGCTCTGAAAAAGGCGGTGGGAGGGGATTTCGTGGGGCCTGGCAGGGTTTGGGTGCTGTACCAGGCTGGTTTTAACCCCGTTTGTGTTTCTCCAGGAGGGTGTAAAACCGACCCCCCCAAACCATTAATTGCAACTCGTTTCATTCCAACAGAAGGCAGAGAACAATGGGAGGTGCCGGGCAAGGCATTCCCAGAGACACTTGGGGAGATGCTGGAAGCGAAAATCAAATATAAAGCCACCGAGTGACAATTCCATTGGAAGAGTTTCGCGGTGACGTTGGGTCCGAGATGTTTCTCACGCGCCCCGATGATTTCGCTTAGCGAAGACAATTATGTGAAAATGTTTTTTACGTGATTGCAGGATGAATAAATAAATAAATAAATAAATAAATAAATAAAAATCCATGTAGTCATTAAAAAAACATCTCTGAATGAGCCATATAAGGCACACAGAACCCTGCCCTGCTGACACGGGCCAGGCTGGAGACCAACACTGAAAGCAACAGAGCCCTTGGAACAGCAGCAGCTCCTCCCTTTGGGTTTCCCTGACCCAACTTCCAGCACTGACCCTGTCATTGTTCCTTTCCTCAGGAATTTTACACCTCCGCTCTGTGACTGTGTGTTCTGACTATTAGGGCTATTAATACATTTTATGGCTGGTGCATTGTATATTTAATAATTATAATTAATAATTGCAATCGGTATTGTTACTATATAATTGTAATATTTAATATGCAGTATTAATATACATATTTAATCTACAATATTAACTATTTACTGTCTTGTGTTTGAGACAGAAAATAGTAAAGTTCTCAATTTTGTGTGCAGATGGCACAGCTCTGTTTTCTATCATAAAGCAAAAAAAACCCAACCCCAACATGCTACGGTCATTTTACAGAAGCTGCTATTTCCATTTTCATTCGGAGGTATTTTTATTGCTATGAATATGGATTTCTTTTTAAAAAACAAAGCAAGAAAGACACTCTGAAAGAGCAGTACCTCAAAGGAAGCTGTGGAGGTCTTTCCTTGAGTGGAGATAGATATATATATATATATACACACACCATGCTGGTATTTCCACTTAACCTACTTATATCAATAATATTTAAAGCTTTATATTATAAAATCTTTGCCAATAGGTACTGAATGGCTCTGGTTGCCCCTTATGGCAGCACCTGCAAGGAGCAGACACAGCTGGAGTTGACTGGCTCTTGAAAATTGCTCTGGAAAACTCATTTAAGGATAAAAAGTAGCTCTGGGTGGCAGGTTTGCACCTAAACAGCCCTGGGAGAGGCACCAGCTCCTGACAGGGCTTGGAAAGGGTGTTAATGGCCAGGGTGAGCTTTTTTTAATATTCAATTATTTAGTATCAAAGCTTCTTGGGGTTTTTCTTTTGACCTTATTAACGCTGTGAGTAGTTGGGTATGAACTGTGGCCAGAAGATCTCGTGTTTCTCCGCAGAGGAAGGACTCTGGAACGTGGGTTTATTTGAGGAGCCTCCTGAAAATGCTCTGGGATAGAGCCGTGCTGGGTTTGGCCTGGAAAACTGGCTTTGTGGGAGATGGTTGGCCTTGCTGCTGGAATGTGTGTCTGGAAGGTTGAGCTGTGGAGAACAGCTGTGAGGGCTCTGTCAGGAGTTGGGGAAGGTGGTGGGTGAATTACGAGGAATGTGTGGAAGGGGGAATTCTGGGCTCAGGAGAAACGGGCTGAGCGCCCGCCCCGAGTGCAGGGAATTGGGAGCACGGCAAGAGGTGGGATTTGTGGCACTGCGGGCTCATGAGAGGGGTGGTTAATGAAGGGAGTTCTCTGCAATGCCATGGAATCTCAGACTGGTTTGGGTTGGAAAGGATCTTAAAGTTCATCTCATCCCACCCCCTGCCATGGGCAGGGACACCTTCCGCCAGCCCAGGTTGCTCCAAGCCCCATCCAACCTGGCCTTGGACACTTCCAGGGATGGGGCAGCCACAGCTTCTGTGGGAATTCCATTCCAGGGCCTCCCCAGCCTCACAGAGAAGAATCTCCTCCCAAAATCCCATCTCTCCCTGCCCTCTGTCAGTAGAAAGCCATTCCCTGTGTCCTGTCCCTCCATCCCTTGTCCCAAGTCCCCCTCCAGCTCTCCTGGAGCCCCTTTAGGCATTGGAATGGGCTCTCAGGTCTCCCTGGAGCCTTCCCTTCTCCAGGCTGAACATTCCCAGCTCCCAGCTTTTCCTCATGGAGAGCTGTCCATGGCTCCGATGTGCATGATGAGCTCTGTCTGGCTGAAGAGGTGCACAGCTCACGTGTCAGCAGAGTCTTGCTCTGTCCATTGCCCCCATTCCCAACCATCCCACGGGTTCTCTCCTCCCAGACTCTGCGGAGCATTTCCATCCCTTCACCCCTGGCTCGGAGCTGGCAGCACAGCACGGACCAGCAAATGGAATCGACAGGAGCAGGGGTTTGCATCGATCCCTCTGTGCTGACAGATTGTGCCGGGGGCTACTGTCGCTGTAAGGGCTGGAAATAAAACCTGGGACGTTCCCTCCTTGCAACACGAGTGTGGATCCCAGAAGAATATCAGTTAAATATGTTGATATTAAGCAAGTCTTTGCCAGGATTTAAAAATGAAAACCTGCTCATGCAGAGCTGTAGCCAAACCTCAGGTTTTGGTTATAAAGCTACGAGTCAATTGAATAATGTCAGACTATGGATTCGATACGACTTGCCAAAAATAACTATCAAAGCAGGTCACCAAAGAGACAAGTTTTTCCAGAGGCTGTGCTGATGCTGTCGTGGTACTCTGTGTTGATTGTATGAATTAATAGACTCACTGGATTCAGGACTAATGAAGTTGTCTTTCCACTGTGCTCTTAAATACCGTCCCACCTGAGCCGACCCAGCTTTTATCCTGAGCTTGGGGCTATTAGTTTATAAACACACACTTCTAACAAACTGTGCACTTGCTGGATCCATGGCCTGTGTTCGGATCAGTTGAGTGGAAAAAGCAATTTAGCCTTGTTTTTGCTGTCTGCCCACGCTGCTCTGGTGTGCTGCAGCCAGGCTGACCTCCTCAAAGCCCCCCAGTGCGTTTCAGTGGAATCAATAATTTGGGTTTAACAAGCGTGCTGATCTTTGAGTTCTGAGCGAGATACAATTTAAAAGTGTATTTTTCTTTGCAGGGTTTGCATTGTGGTGCTCAAGCTCTTTTCTGCCAGTGACACTTACCCTTTGTCATCAATCCCTACAAGGAATTCTGAATAAATACATGTTTCCAGGTGCAGTTATCAAAGCACACACACCAGTTTACCAGTACACACCAAACTCCTGAAATCCCATTGCTTCCTGTGACTGTAACACTGACTGGGATAAAAACTACATGAAGCTTTTTTAGCTGCAGCGCTTCAGAAAAATGTCAGAGCCAAATCTCATACACCAAAGGTATTGAATACTTGTGATCCTGGTTTTCATCAGTGCCAGTTGGGCACACTGTCATAATCTGCAGCAAGAGACAAGAGATTCAGGTTTGTTCATTTGGAGGGGGGGTTGTTCTCTTATGCAGTACCTCAAAAAACTGCCGTGGAGTTACTACCATGAAAATGACGGGGGAATTGAAATAGCTCCTGTAAACATACTGGATTTGAAAATAGAAACCAAAGGGTGATTGTCTTCGTAAAGGAAGTTTATTCACGTATCTCTTATAAAACACCACACAGTAGAGTAAATTCTGCATTCTGGAATATGCAGCTCAACCTGTGCAGATGGAAAGCGAACAACTTGGGTTAAGTAGTAAGACTGACACAAGGGAAGGTGGTACTGATGTTCTGCAGGAATCACCCATCTGGGAGCTGGTCTCACAGAGCAGATACTCCAGTGAACATTTTGAGGTGGGTTCTGCCATCTGAGGGCCTTGTCCCAGCTGAGTTTGAGCACACAGAGGTTGTTGACTTAAAACTATTACACAGAGTCATAGATTAGAATCACAGACTGGTTTGGGTAGGGAGGGACCTTAAACCTCATCCTCTTCCACCCCCTGCCATGGGCAGGGACACCTTCCACCAGCCCAGGTTGCTCCAAGCCCTGTCCAACCTGGCCTTGGACACTTCCAGGGATGGGGCAGCCACAGCTTCTGTGGGAATTCCATTCCAGGGCCTCCCCACCCTCACAGGGAAGGATTCCTTCCCAATATCCCATATGTTCCTGCGCTCTGTCAGTGTGAAGCCATTCCCCCTTGTCCTGTTACTCCAAAGTCCCTCTCCAGCTCTCCTGGAGCTCCTTCGGGCACGGGAAGGGGCTCTCAGGTCTCCCCAGAGCCTTCTCTCCTCCGGGCTGGACATTCCCAGCTCTCCCAGCCTGGCTCCAGAGCAGAGGTGCTCCAGCCCTGGGCTCAGCTCAGTTGATTTCAGCTCTCCAGCCGGTCCTGTACCATCTCAGGCAGCACTGGAGAAACTCCTCAGCACCCACCGAGCCGAACCTGCCGGTGCTGCCCCTTGGAACCAAACAACGCCTGTGCCTCGCCGAGCTCAGGGGTGGCTTTGTGTGACAGACACTCGAAGGCTCTCAGAGCCCTCGGGATGCGTCACAAGCGTGGATTTACTCCCAAACTCCTGGGGGAACGGCAGCTCCAGCCTGGCAGAGCAGGGTCAGCTGTGAATGGGCTGCGTGCAGGGCATTGACTGCGGCTGACACTGCCCCAAAGTGCTCTTGTGCCGCTATTCAGTGTCATCCACATGCCTGCAAAATGTCACATCATCTTCCTGATGCCTTTTCTCCTTCCCTCATGAATGGGGCACTCTCCCTCCTGCCTCAATGAAGGCTTTGTTTCGGGCTTCAACAGTCAGCACAAACTTTTTTGGATGATCAGAATGAAAAGCGCTGGAGTTTTCTCCTCAGGCTGTCAGTTTGGGAACATTGCTGACTGAGGATGGAGCATTTGGATAAATCCATTAGTTCTGATCCATGTGTCCCACCAATAATGCTGTATAAATATTGTTTATGATAATTAATTTATAATCTTTATAGAGGTTGTTCTGGTTTTCTGTGTAAGATTTGGGACTTTGCAGTGTCCTTTAGAATGTTTGAGTGTGCGAAGGGTGTTTAAACTGCTAAAGTGTCCTTGGTAATTCAAGAGAAACTCAGGGAGAAACACACACTTACTCAAGGGACTTCTCAAGGGGATCTTCCCCTAAATGTGTCTCAAAAGCACTTTCTGATCATAAGATAAATAACACGGGTGACTGTTTCCAGGCTACACTGGTGTGATGAGGTGTTTAATTTTCTGTGAATATGGGCCACAAAAATAACAAACACAGTGATAAGAGGCTTTGGATTTTTTAACTTTCTGCTTCACTGTGGGTTCAGTCTGGGGCAGGAAAAAAAAAGAACCTTTTGAGGGTAAATAATTTAAACGTAAATATAGTGTCTGAAAGTCAGGACACTGTAAGAAGAAATAAGGACTGTCAAAGCAATGTTTATCTGATGCACTTTTATAAAATAACAATTTTTAGCAGAATAGAAAGATCTTTTTCATGGAAAAGAGGAGGGAGAACCAGTGTGACTGGAAACACTGAGGGCAACAGGTACGTCCTCAGCAAAGTGAGCAGGTGTCAGGAACCGGGAATGGGAATGGGAATGGGAACAGGTGAGAACTCTGTTGGGGCAGGGTTAGAAGTGGCTGACTATCAGCAACATCTCAAAAGAGGGAGGACAGGGGACAGCAGGAGCTTTAGACCTGTGGAAACTTCTATTTCCCAATTATCCCTGGCCTAATTGCACAACGAATCGTTTCTTCCGAGCCTCGCCACTGCCCAGATGTTACTGCAGATGGCACAGTCTCTGCCCGAAAGGAGCTTGGAAAGACACCCCAGGACCGTAACCAGCTTGGTTTGACTTCCACTGACGCTCCCAAACAAATAAAAGAATGCTGCATGCCTCTCTTTTCTTCCCATACTTTCCCCCCTTCAGCTGGAATTCAGGGTTCTCCAAAAGAAAAGGGTTTTCACCCATCATCCCATCCCCTTGCAGCAATTTATCAGGGAAAGCTAAGCATCTGCTCCACCAGAGATCTAGCAAATATTTTCTAAATTGTATCACAGTAGAACAAAAAGCTTCCTTGAGCTGTAGGGTCTAGGAGAAAGGAGGTTATATATGGCATTAATTTTCTATTCTCTAATGGAAACCATTGTCTGCCTTCGCTCCAGCCGTGGTTTTCTAATGATTGGAAGTAATTTGCCCAGATTAATGCTCTCTGTTCAATTCATTTAATGTGACTTAATTTCATAACACTACAGGCTTTATCAGGAGTCAGAGTAACCCCTGGAAAACCCCAGCAGGCAAAAATGCCTGTCGAGTTTCGCTGTTGAGGCTGGGTGATGCTGCTTGGTGAAAAATGAAGGAATTGTTTGGAGGGGAAGAACCACCAGAAAATCACTGGGGCTGTCCGGATTCTTTGTCTTCACCCGGCGTGTTGTTCGGTCATAACTCAGCTTTTATTTTCACAAAATTTATCACAATGTGAGGTTTGTGTCTCTGGCCAAACAGGAGCACTGTGAGAGTCCCCCAGGGCTGTGCCACACTGATCATACACCAGTGACCCACGGAAAATCCTCACCTCGTTCTTTATCAGGTTGAATTTGGGATTTGAACTCTTGCAAAGGTGCACATAAAGGCTCGGGTATTTCCACTTCAGCTTCATTTTGGAAGTGTCACCTGCACAAGATCATAAAAGCTGTTGTGTTGGTTGGGTTTTTCCCCCCATCATCTTTCCCTACATACCACACATAGGAATATCCTGTGATGTTTTTCCTCCCTTAGATGTTGTAACATCCCAATTCTGCCCCAAAGCCCATTAAGAGCTCCCAGTCAGGTGTCCTGCCTTTGGCCAACCCCTGTGCCCACTCTGAATGCCAAAGTAACCTTTGATTTGATTTAATATTCCCTCCCATGTCTTTCAGCTTTGATTTGATCCCTTTTTTCCTGAGACTGGTCATACTAAGCACCATTCAATGCCTTTATTCAGGACAGGAGAAGGGCCTTTGGAATTGTGAACATGTTAATTATGTTAGTAGTGTATAAGCCTTCTCAGAAATACTATTTTCAGCCAGAATGTACTATTCTGCCCTGTTTACCCCCCAAAAAATATCCCTCAAAATAACTGTAAAGTAACTATAACAGCATTTCCATATTTTCACCCAGTTTTAGTGCTCATTGCTTAGGGTTGATGGTTTTGCCAGGAGTTTTTGACTTATATATCATTATGATTGAGAGCCTATTGTTTATGGATCACTGTATTCCATTTGGGATTAGCATTTTTCCTAAAGCAAATTATAAACTCCTGGAAGACCCAACTCTGGAACTCTAAGCCTTAAATAACATAAATGTTCTTCCCTCGCTGTCCAAGCCTCGTCTCTCTGTGGTCTGATTCGAGGCACTCAAACTTCTCAGGGGATTGCTGGGTTGTTGGAGGAAACCAGGAGGAAATAGATATTCACGGGCAGACAGTGATGGCACAAGGATGGTTTTAAACTAAAGGAGGGAAGTTTTAGATTGAATATTGGGAAGGAATTCTTCCCTGTGAGCGTGGGCAGGCCCTGGCACAGGGTGCCCAGAGAAGCTGTGGCTGCCCCATCCCTGGGAGTGTCCAAGGCCAGGCTGGACAGGGCTTGGAGCAACCTGGGCTGGTGGGAGGTGTCCCTGCCCATGGCAGGGGGTGGGATGAGAAGCTTTAAGGTCCCTCCAACCCAAACTATTCCATGATTCCATGATTTCTACGAATCCATACACTGCTGAGCCACCCAAGAGAGTGGGAGCACAGACACATGAGCCTGAAACGGGCCTGGGTCACACCTCAAGGGTTTGAAAAAGAGGGTTTGTGGTGGTGACTCACCCACAGGGACCCACAGAAAGCACTAAAATAATAAAAATCTCAAAAGATTTTGAAGGAAAACTTGAGGAATTGGCAGCTGGAATGTCAGGTCAGAAAGAGACTCTCCAATCTCTCAGGATTCCTCTTCCAGTAACCACGTACCAGTCTATACTACGGTTTATTTGATCACCTTTATTCCAGGGGAGCACAAAGCACTCAAAACTGACCCTTGGCAGAGCCTGGGGTGAGATTTTCCTTGGAAAAGGGCCATGGCAGGCACGTTCCCCTCCATGACCAGCACTTCTCTTGCCCACCCACCGAGAATGACCCTGCCAGAAGGTGCTTGGGAAAGGGGAGGATGAGCCCACCCAGCAGTGGCTTCAGGCAGCCTCGGGTTAGCCTGGGTGGCCTCTTGGATCCTCCCTGGCTTTTCCTCTCTCCTTCTGCTCCGAGCTTCCTTCCCAGTATGGACCAGTGCCCATCTGTGGTCCTGCAGGGAGGGAGAGCCCCGTGTGCTGGGGAGGGAAGGGCCAGCAGGGCTGGACTGGCCTGAGCTGTCCCATCAGGGCCAAACAGGGCAGGAGGGGGAAGGAAGAACACGTGATGGAATACCAGGTGGATTTCTGCGCAGGAGTAGCTTCTTGGAGAGGGTGTGGAGGCAGGGATTTTGGGTTTGTTCAGCCCAGCCCGCCGGTGATGATTTCCTTATGCTCATTATTTCTTAAGGAGAAGAAATAAGATTGTATTACACGGAGATCAAAAGGTTTATGGTAATTTTCCTGAGCACCAACGACGGTGCAAGCAAGAAATACACTAAAAAAACCCACACCAACCTCAACTCAAACACGGAGGAAGAGATGCAGAATCTCATCAACAACTGACAGCAAATTCAAATTGCATTGTCTGGGACAATCCACCAGAACACTCACCTCTGCTAGAAAATCTCTTTCATTTAGTCTGTGTCTTATTCAGAATTTATTCAGTGTATTTCTTCTCTGCACTTACTTGAGATTTTTATTGCACAAGTTTTTCACGAGATCCGGGCAGAGCTGCTGTCCCAGTAACCCTGTGAGACGGGCAGTGTGAGGGAAGAAATATTTATAGAGTGTTAGTGGACGACTCCAAAATCAGGGTAGCAGGACACTCACCTTCTAAGGCCTTCAATTCTTCCTCCACAGGCTTCGTGTCAGCAGTAAAATCACAAAAACCAAGAATGGTAACACCGAGAAGGATGTTAGAACTTACTGGTGCCTTGTTGTCTCTTCAAGAGAAAGGCTGAAGACACTTTGGAAGCTTGACTTGCACTTGTATTTTTAATGTAATTACGTTTTTGGGTCTGGATTTTTGATTTAATGAAAAGAGATGCCCATCCAGCACTTGTCCTGCCCAGCGTTGTTGCTGATATCCATTAAAAATAGAAAGGAAGGGATCTCCCTGAGCGGGAGACACCGTGTTAGACAATCACAGAGGGATAAAGTGGGACACCTGCTTAGGGATTCCCCTCATCCCCCCACCTTCCACTAGCCCAGGTTGCTCCAGCCTGGCCTTGGACACTTCTGACTTCTGGTTAGTGTTAATACAGATTATTATTAATACAGATTAATAATTATTAATATAGATTTCCTGCACTGGGCACATCAGGTATCCCCTTAGCATCAGCATTACTGTTTACCAGGAGTCAACACCGGGATTTCTCCCGTTTTAGGCACATGTGGGTGACTGGGAAGGAGCCTCTTGCTATGACATGAACTTCTCTGTCCAAAATCACCAGAACTTTCTCCGCCTGTGGCACAGACGCCCCTCGGGTGCGGGTTCCGATGCCGTGTGTGAAAGTGTATTTCTAATAAACTTCAAATTAAAGCAACGGGAGCCCCTGGTGGCCGGAGGCAGCTCCGAGCTGCGCCCGCCGAGCCGGCTGGAAACGCCTGGGGGACACTTATTTACCTTTATTTGCCCTTGTTGGCTCTTATTTACCCTCATTTTCATTTATTGACCCTGAATTATGCGATTTCCTTGGGTGTTTTGGGGGGAACCAGCCCCGGGCCCGCTGCACGGCCCGCAGGATGCTGCGCTCGCTGAATGCAGGCTGGGTGTCCCCCGGTGTCCCTCCATGTCCCCAGGTGTCCCCCAAAGTCCCCTGGTGTCCCTCGGTGTCCCGCAGTGCTCCTCAGTGTCCCCAGGTGTCCCTTGAAGTCCCTCGGTCTCCCCCAGTGTCTCTCGAAGTCTCTCGGTGTCCCCCAGTGTCCCTCAGTGTCCCCAGGTGTCTCCCCATGTCCCTCAGTGTCCTCTGGTGTCCCTCCACATCCTCCAGTGTACCCAGGTGTCCTCCAGTGTCCCTCAAAATCTCTGGGTGTCCCCAAGTGTTCTTCAATGTTCCCAGTGTCCCTCAGTGTCCCCACGTGTCCCTTGAAGTCCCTCAGTCTCCCCCAGTGTCCCTCGGTGTCCCTCAAAGTCCCTTGGTGTCCCTCAGTGCCGCCAGGTGTCCCTCGGTGACCCCCCCCCATGTCCGTCAGTGTCCTCTGGTGCCCCTCCCCATCCCCCAGTGTCCCCAGGTGTCCCCCAGTGTCCCCTGGTGCCCCTCAGTGTCCCCAGGTGCGGCGGCTGAGCAGAGGCAGGAGGAGCCTGTGCCCCCCATTCCTGCTCTGTGAATAAAGCCGGGTCTCCGCGTGCACGGGGGTCAGGGGCCGATAGACGGAGGGGCTCCGGGGTGCCCGGGGCGGTGTCGGGGCCGAGGGACCGGGCTGGCCCGGGGCGGTGTCGGTGCCATGTGGGACCCACGTGGGGCTCGGCGGCACTTCCGCGTTCGCCGCCCGGGACGGTGTCCCCGCAGGGTCAAAAAGGGTCGAACCCGGCGTCACGCGGCCGCGTTGGGCGCGCCCCCTCCCCGGGGCATGCCGGGAGATGGAGTTTCGCCGCCGCGCCACATCTGCGCGTGCGCAGTGGCTCGCTGGCGCCGCCCATTGGCCGGCGGCGGAGCCCCCTCAGAGCCCCCCCCCGGCGGCGCCATCTTGGATCGGGCCCGGGACGGGGGGGGGATCGGCGGGGAAAAGGGATTAAAAGTGGGGGAAAAGCTCTGCCCAAACACAGGAGAGACCGTGGAGGTGTTAGAGCGAGTCCGGGGGAGGACACGGGGATGCTGCGAGGGCTGGAGCGCCTCCGCGCTGGAGCCAGGCTGGGAGAGCTGGGGGTGTTCCCTTGGAGAAGGGAAGGCCCCAGGGAGGCCTGAGAGCCCCTTGCAGTGCCGAAAGGGGCTCCAGGAGAGCTGGGGAGGGACCGGGGACAAGGCATGGAGGGACAGGACACAGGGAATGGCTTCAAACTGACACAGGGCAGGGAGAGATGGGATATTGGGAAGGAATTCTTCCCTGTGAGGGTGGGCAGACCCTGGAATGGAATTTCCACAGAAGCTGTGGCTGCCCCATCCCTGGAAGTGTCCAAGGCCAGGTCGGACAGGGCTTGGAGCAACGTGGGCTGGTGGAAGGTGTCCCTGCTGGAAGAAGAGCTGTGCCAGGATGATGTCCTCGTCCTGCCCCAAGGGGATGTCCCCACAGACCGTGTTGTGGAGCAGGACACCCAGGGACCAGATGGTGGTGGCAGTGGAAGCGGATCCACTCCAGCAGGCTGTGCAGGATACAGGAGGTGGTCAGTCAGAGCCGTGCCCCGGCATCCCTGGGGACGAGGGGGCTGCCTGGGGGCACGCAGAGTGACCTGCCTGCCTTCTTGCCCTCCCCTGGCTCTTGGTAACAACCTCTGGGGCGTAAAACGAAGGAACAGGACCCTGGGAAAGGCACGATTGTTACATGAGAGGAAAAAACCCACCCACGGGTGGGGAACACCTTGTGTTTATCCCAGCCCTGCAGTGGCCAAAAACCCCAATCATGAGCCTTCTGTGCCTGCAAACCGGATCTGGTGGGTGCTTGGGTTCTGAGCCCCACTGTGTGTGGGTGTTTTTGTCCCACTGGCTCCCCCTGAGCCAGCGTGGGTGATGGAGGCTCTCAGCAGGACCAGGAGCTCCTGTTTTCACAACATTCATCTCGTGCCAAACAGCAGCTTGAATTCCATCCCCTCCAGCCAAGCTGAGCCTGGTGGGCTCACCTGCACTGTGGGTGCACAGCCCAATTCAGTCACGAAGTCCTTGAGGCTGGAAAAGACCTCTGAGATCATCAAGTCCAACCTTTGACCGATCACCACCTTGTCAGCCAGACCAGTTGCAGCATTAAGTGCCACATCCAAGTAGTTTTTCGAACACACGGTTCACCTCAGTGATGTCCAGGTCACACAGCCCCTCGGGGAGAGGCTTGGAAAGCCTTTCAGGACTCGGGAGGGCCGGGAGCACTTAGGAAAGGGAAGAAAATTTAAAAATCAGGCTGTTTTCTTCAAACCCGCCCGTTTTGGGAGCCCAGAGCTGACAGCAGAGGGCGGCACGGGCTCGTCTCTGGAGCCTCAGCACCTGCGGGCTCTGCCCTCATCCAACCTCTCGCTGCTCTTTCCCTCTCCATCAGCTTCTCCCGGGGTACAGGAGATGTTTCAGGGGCCAGAGCAAGCCCTGGGTCTCACAACGAGCCCAGGATCTCTGACAGCGAGCCCTGGATCTCTGACAGCTTTCGATTCTGAACAAGACTGAAACTCCAGAGAGAAGAATCGGTTCCTTTTCTCATCCTGAAGCTGGAGGGGAGAAAGGAAACTTCAGAGCTGGCAAAAATAGCGCATTCCGGGGTCCCCAGCTGCAGGGAGAGCACTGCCCTCCTGGTCAGAAGGGCTGTGTTGGGCTAGCAAAGCTTCCAGGAAGGAACTGGGTGGAAAAGCTGCTCCTTCCACCCAGAGTTCAAAGCCTCTGGGGTACGAGGTGTGACAAACAGGGTTATCACAAATCCCTTCATCCCGTAACACGACTGCAAACTCTGGGAAATGGAAACTGTCCCACATGGGAGCGGGAGCCCCAGTGGAGTCCCAGAGTCACTTTTGGCATCTGTGCATCCCTGCAGAGCTCCTTTGGATACCTGATGCCCCCTCCACCTAGGCAGGGTGGGCTGCCTTGGCTGTTCCTCCCCACCCTAAGGGCTAGATCCTCCCTGGAATTTTCTCTCCCGCTTTTCCATGGCAATTCATGCATCATTTTCTGGTGCTTCATGAATTGGCCTTATCAGGACTTTGTTTGGAAACACCCTGCTACAGCAACAGAGGAGGGACCCCTCCGCCCTGGCAAGGGAAGGGGGCTCATTGTCTGCTCTGCCCTCATCCTGCTCTGCTCCCAAAAGGTGAGAAAACCCACCCGGCGGGTGGGGGAAAGGATGAAATCCAAGTCCTTGGCATTCACAGCTGCAGCTTTGATTGCATCAGGTCTTGATTAGCAGTGGTAGGAGAAATGGAGCCAAATCGATGTGATTTGGGAAGGGATCTACACGCACCTGGGCATCTGTGTGCGCCCCTGCACACGCAGGGGATGCTACAGCGAGCAACCTACTACAGGGAGTATAGCCTGGCGCTGAGGTTAGAGCTGCCATGGCACATCCGTGCCGTGCTTGCCAGAGCGGGGCTGGAGACCCTCGTGGTCCCTTCCAGTGCTGAGGAGCCCAGCCCCGCCCGCCCGTTTCGGGGAGAGAGATGAAGAATTTGGGCAGAGGATGACCTGAGATGACATTTTGCTGCTTCTGTTTTTCTCACAGCTTTAGTGGCAGGGTGAGAACTTTGTTCCCGGCACCCGCTCGCCCCTCTCATTCACACACGTGCCTCTGCGGCGTTTCACGGCCACTGAAGTGGCTGCTGCGCTTTGAAACAGGAGGGGGTGTTTCATTTTGGGGGTTGCTTAACCCCCTCCTAACCTAACCCGGTGAGTAAGGACACAGAAACACTGCCCTGGAGGAAGGGGACCAAAAGTTTGGAAAGGGATGAAAGAAACACTCCCATTACAGCTTTGAAAATATGTTTCTTTAGCTGAAGCTGCTAAATTTAACTCAACTTTACATGCTGGAAAGGTTTTGCGGTCGGTTTGGGGTTTTTTATGGTGATTAAAGTGTTTTTTCCTCTTTAAAACCCCCACCAACTTGCAGGCTGAGTGATGCAGTTTCGGTGTGTCACGGAGCAGGGTTGGCACAGATCCACTCACGAGTCTGTCGTGTAAACTCCAAAACACGAAACTCTGGTCTTGAGGGGGCTCCAGGTGCCTGAAACCAGCAGCTGGCCCTCCTTGGTGCCATGTCACGGTGGGAGGGTTTCAAGGGAAGCCTGGGGAGGGACACGTTTCACCCCAGGTTTGCCCTGAGAGGGGTGCAGGGCTTTGGTCTGGGCTCCTGCAGGACTCAGTCCCCTGCCCAGGGGATGTGGGGACATCGTGGGGGCTGAAGGTGGGAGCTCCTGCAGCTGATCCCACCCAAGGAGGGAGAGGGCAGGGAAAGGAAAGGCAGGTGAGCCCAAGCTCCACCACAAAACATCTCCAGCGAATTGGGTCACTGCGCTTCGGTTTCCCCACATGCCCTGTGGAGATAATGCTATTGCCACACAGGCAAAGCACTGGGAGCCTGCCTTCCACAGGGATTCATCCCCGGGGAGCTGCAGCCGTGGGACACCTGGTTTGCTGATAATTCACCTCCTCCTAAGGCAGGAGTTGAAAATAGCTCCTGTGACTCACTGTGCCAAGAAGGCCAAAGGGTTTCAGACACCGCCTCAGGGGCAGTTGGATGTTTTCCTTGGGACAGGGAGGTGGTGAGATGCCACCTTCGAGTCTCCAGCTCTTCAGGTCCCTGCGGCACCTTCTCCCCCAGGTGACTTTTGTCTTCAGTGCTCATCTGCCTTTCTGCAGCCTTGGCAGATGTTTGGCTGTTGCTCATCTCCCATTCCCAGAAAGGGACATGGAAAATATAAATATCCCTTTTGCTGTGGCTCCAGGCTCCCCTGGCTGGTCCTTCCTGCATCACCGAGCACCTTAGCTGGGGATGGATGTGTACAGGAAGGCACAGGTGTGATGAGTGCTGGCCCTTTGCAAGTCCTCTGTCATCTGTGGGACTCCAGTGCTCCCAGAACGGGAGATCCAATAGCCTGAAATCTCATCCCGGTCCTGCTTCATCGATTTTTTTCCCATTTCTGCATTGTGAGTACTTTGCTTCCTGACACTGGGGAGCAAGAAAAATTGGTGAAAGGGAGGTGGGAGAGCAATGCTGGCCCTGAGTCACTTCCCATTATGTATCTCCTGTTGTTTCATCCCCTCCTGTCATAGCTGATGGCCCCAAAGTGCAGGGAACATCCCCCATTGAGGAAAAATAAGGGGTGAAAAGGTCGTGCAGGCCCTTTGTGCAGCACCTGTGCCACGAGGGAAATGGACAGCCTGGAGAGGATGCTGTGAGAGCCCCTCTTGGAGTCTCCCATCACATCTCCCATGGTCTTTTTCCCCGTGGCAGAGGCCTGGGATATGGATCTGGTGGCTCTGGGAAGGTCTTACTGCACAGGCTGGTGCACATGGAATCAAACATACACTGATCCTTTTCCAGAGAGTCCTGGGACACCAATCTGGTGGTTGTTTGCCTCGTGAAAGGAAGGCTGGTGCACTGGGGTTCAACCAGGCACCAACCCAACACCCAAGCCTTGGATGTCACCCTGGCAGGGCAGGACAGGACCCACCAGTGGGATCTTTCCAGGGGGACGCCACGGCAGCGTCCCCCTGCTGCAGCACGAGCCTGGTGGTGACAAAATCACCAGGAGCAGGCAGAAGGAGCGTGACTATCAGCACCCAGCCCCACGCAGGACCTGCTCAGCCTTTCTGCAGCGGGTTTTCTAAGAAACACCGCAACAGTCGCGGAGCGTTTACGGGAAGGGCGGGACGGGCTCAGCCCGCGCCGGGGCGGCCGCGATAGCATTTTGGTGGTGCCGGGGAGGGGGACAGCGGCCACCCCAGGGGCTCAGGTGCTGGGGCAGCCTTGTGTTCGTGTAAGAGCAGCTTCCCGGATGGTCTTGGCAGGGGGGGGAAGAGAGAGAGAGAAAGGTAAATACAAACCACATCTCAAAATAGGCTTAAACTTTGAACGTGTTTGGAGCTGCGTTTCCTGCTTCAAGCAGCCTCCAGGAGATGAAAGATGCAGCTGAGTGAAATAGAAAAAGAAAACAAGAAAAAAAAAAAAAGAGTAACAAGCAAAACAAACAAGGCAATTTAACGCTTTCTGGTGAAGGCAGAGGCACAGTGATGACACCAGGTCACTCCACAAGGCTGGGATGTGGTCACAGGACCCCCCCCATTCCCTTTCACAGCAGCACCATGGCTTGGAGAGCAGCACTGGCAAACCCAGGGTGAGCTGGGGAAAGGGATCAGTCACTGGACACGGGGATATTAAGGAAAAAGCCCTGGAGCAAGCCAAGAAAAGGAGGGTCCTGCTGTCTCAGGCCTGGCTGGAGGACTTACAAAGTCACCTGCAGAAAGGGAAAAGTGCCCCTTCCCTGGGCACGCAGCAGCCGGCCCTGCAGGAGGCCACGCTCAAAACAGGGCTACAAAATCCAGCATGCTACATTGATATCAAAAAAATCTCGAGATAAAACCAACCAAACCAACATCCCCGAAGCTGAAGTGGGGTTTGAGAGTTTGGAGGGCAGACACTCGACCGCTGCTGACTGACAGCGACCGACTTCTCGTAATCAGAAGATCGGCTTCCTCTGCTCGGCGCTCTGGCCACGGCTGAGCCAGAGGTGGGACAGCCCACGGGCGGCTTCCTGCACCCACGAGGCACCCACCCGGCATGCAACACCCAACGGAGCCGGAGCAACAGGATCTGCCTTCCCAAAATTTAATTGGGCTGACAACATCTGGCCTTTCGTAAGGTGGCTTTGATGTTTGTTTACTCGCCGGCCCCAGCACATGCTCCGCTCCAGCCTGCGGATGAATGGGAATGAAAAGGGCTCTGCACCTCTTTGATCTCTCCCAGGAGAGCTGCCAGGAGCTGGAAACACCCCGTGGAGGGATGGATCCGGCTGTCTCCGTGGTGGTTTTGGCTGGCAGGTCCTGGTTAGCACTGCTTAATTCCACCTTTGGAATTAGTCTGGCTGGAGATAAGCCGTCAGTCCCTGGAGTAGCCACAGTGCGGTCACCGGTACCCCCACGCACTCACAGCATCCCTCATCCTGCCCTGTCACAAAGGAATGTCTCCAGCACATCATGTGTTTTGTTTTTATTTAAAACCGCATAAAAAAAATAAGATTTCTCAATTCCCCTGTACAATATCAACTATTAACAAACCCTGCCGGCTACACACTTGGTTACAGGTACAGACTGGACAGTGCAGACAGCCCGGGCCAGCTCTCCCCCCTCCCCAGCCCCGAACAGACACCCGTGGAGAAAACCAAAACTCATCTGCAAAGTGATATTTGCACGTGGCAAGGAAACAAACAGCACCCAGAACTATGTACACAGACAGCTGGGGGGCAGCAGCCACTCCACACCTATGCCAGACACCCGACAGAAACACCATGGGCCCGGGGGTGGACACGGGACAGACACGGAGGGAAGACCCCAATGGAAAACCAGGGGGATCAGCAGCTGTAGAAGCAAGGCATGGGTTGGAAACCCAGAGGAATTATAAATAAATAAATAAGTTATCCTAGCGGCTAGGATTCTTCCTTTAAAAAAGAAAAAAACAAAATGAAACAAACAACAACTTCATGAAAATAAATTAAAACCCAAAAAAACCTGGAAACCAGGAGAAAAAAAAGGCAAAATGTTATCACTATTCACAGCTGTACATCAAGCTTTGCTCCTGTAGAACTATGTACACATTTACAGCTATTGGTTTGCATTGTTTGTGCATTTGTGAGGACACAGAGAAGCAAAGAACCCCAGAAAATCCACGTGGGATGGAGGCACAGGAGGTGAGGCATCACTCACTTGGCTCCCAAGCATCTTCTGACCCATTTTCTTTTTGAAAAGGGAAAAGGTACTTTAGGCCCAGGCGAGTCTTGCAGAAGCAGCACTGTAGGAAAAGTCAGGTCTTTCCTCCAGCACAGCCCAGATGGAAAGGGAAGGCACTCGAGCACGGGGGCAGCGAGAGGGACAGTCACTCAGCCATGGGCCCTGACCTGCCCAAGATCAGTTTTCCCCCATTGAATCTTTCCTTGCAGTCAGGTCTCTGATCCTCTCACTGTCCCCAATTCAGCAGGTCAAGATTACACTTGAGAGCCTCCAAAACCAGAACTAAAACTCCCCCCCCACCCCAAAATTACTGGCAAACCCTCAAATGAGAGACAAGGTCATTCAGATCGAGTCCAGGGCAGCTGGTTTGGATGGTGGCCACCAGAGCTTGGAAGACCAGGTCTCCAGCCCAGCTCCAGGACAAGATGTGCGTGTTCCCATCTGAGAGGATCCCTGCTCAGTGCTGTGATGAAAAAGTCTGGTTTTCTTTGCTTCTTATGACCAGGAGCTGTGTGGAACTGTTACTTGCTGGGCTCCTGGATCAAACTGTGCAGGTGGATCTCTGCTGGCTCCAGGTGAATGTCCTGCAGCCAAGAATGGTTGAAAATGTCTTCCAACGACGGCCTGTCCGAGGGGCGCATGGACAAACACCACTTGATGAGGTGTTGGCACTCTGGGGAGAGAAACCAGCAACCACAGGTCAGTGGGAGAAGGCTCCTGTGCCGCCCTGTCCTGAAGTGCCCAGGCCATGCTGAGGGTGCTCCAAGCTGCACCCAAACCTCCCCATCCATCCTCTGGCTGGGAGGAGAGTGGGATGGCAGGACATCTTCCCCCTCCTTCAGCCAACTGTGGGAGAGCAACCACCTCCACAGCTGTAAGAAAGGGATTCTCAGGCGCCCACTGCCACATCCCAAAACCCATTACCCCCCCACCATGCCACAAAGCCAGGTACCCACCTAGAGAGACCCGCCGTCGGAAGAAGAGCTGCCCCCGGATGATGTCCTCGTCCTGCTCGAAGGGGACGTCCCCACAGACCATGTTGTAGAGCAAGACCCCCAGGGACCAGATGGTGGCTGAGTGGCCGTGGTAGCGGTGGAAGCGGATCCACTCGGGCGGGCTGTACACCCGCGTTCCTGCGGGATACAGGAGCTCGTCAGTGAGAGCTGTGGCCGGGCATCCCTGGCACGGGCGTGACCCGCCGCCTTCCCGACAGCACGTGACTCTTGTTTACAAACTTTGGGTTGTAAAACCAAGGCTCCGGTGCCGGAAGAGGGCAGCAGGGCCCGGGGAAGGCACGGCCCTGACATACGAGGGAGGATAAAAAAACCCACCCACGGGTGGGGGGAAATAAAACCACGCCTTTCCCCCCCCTCCAACCATCCACCCGCCCACTCTCGCAACGGCAAAAAACCAAAATTTCACAAACCGAGGCAAAACAAGGGGAAGGGAGCAGCCCCAGCCCTTCCGCGCTTAAAAACCAAACCAGCCGGTGCTCGGGATTCGCAAAGCCCGCTCTGTTATTCCCCACCACCACGAGGTGTTTTTGTCACGCCGGCTTTCCCCCGCCCCAGCCCGAGCCGGGGGAGGGAGGCTGTCAGCAGGGCCGGGAGCCGGCTCCCGTTTCACAACATCCGCCCCGTGCCAAACAGCAACTTGGCAGCGGCTGCTGAATTCATCCCGTCCCCCTCCACCCCCAGCAAACAGGGAATGTCCAGAGCCCAGCCCAGCCCAGCCCGGAACCGGGAATATCACCCGGGTGCGGGCTCACCGTCAAACTGGGTGTAGATGGTGTCCTTGAGGAAGGTGCCGGAGCCGAAATCGATGAGCTTGAGCTCGCCGGTGGCCAGGTCGAGGAGGATGTTCTCGTCCTTGATGTCGCGGTGCAGGACGCCGCAGTTGTTGCAGTGCCGCACGGCCTCCAGCACCTGCCGGAACAGCCCCCGCGCCATCTCCTCGGGCAGAAACCCCCTCTCCGTGATGAAGTCAAAGAGGTCCTGCGACGGCTCCGGGCGCTCCATCACCACCACGAAGCTGTCCGGGAGCTCGAACCAGTCCAGGAGCTGGATGACGCCGTGGAAGCCAGAGCCCACCTTGTTCAGGAGCACGATCTCCAGGGGCACACGGCTGCCGCCGGGCTGCGGGGGGACCACGCTGCCATCAGAGGGGCTGAGGCTGCGCCGGGGGGCCGGTACCCCCGGCAAACCCCGGTGCCCCCCTGCCCAGCGCCGCCGATGCCGGGCATCCCCCCTCCAAAGGGATATTACGGTGCCCCCCTGCCCAGCCCCGCCGATGCCGGGCATCCCCCCTCCAAAGGGATATTACGGTGCCCCCCTGCCCAGCCCCGCCGATGCCGGGCATCC
>JAWWEU010000076.1:1913711-1950231 GCA_035583155.1 Acropternis orthonyx | reverse complement strand
TGGCCGCGCCTCAGCCAATCAGGAGCGAGCCCGCCCGGCCCGGCCGCGGCATCGCCCGCCGGGGGGAGCGGCGGGGCCGGCGCGGCGAGCGGGGAGCGGCGGCCGAATTAGGAGGGGTTTTTAGCCTTTATTAGTTATTACCGGCAGTCCCGCGACCTGCCCCCCCTCCCGGTGATGCGCGTCCCCCCCTGCCCCCGGTGCCGCTCGGTCCACCCGTGGCTTCCCGGCGGGGTCAAACGGTGTCCTGAACTTTTATGCTTCCCAGTAAAAGTGGCCATATGGCCGTTCCAGCTGTGGACTCTTCCCTAACATCCTTGAGTTTTGGGTGTTTTCTTCCCCCTTTTAGTTGGATTTTTGTTTGTTTCTTTTTTTTTTTTTTTTGTTTGATTTGGTTTGGTTTTTGTGTTCTTTTTTTTATTTATTTTTGGGGGGGATTGGGTTATTTGTTTGTTTGGTTTTGGGGTTTGGGTGGTTTTTTTATATAAATTTTTTTAATTTCCTTTTTTCCCCGCAGAAGTCGCTGCCTGAGACACCTCCCCGAGTTCCAGAGATAAGATAAATAATTTACTGGATGGAGATCTCTGATTACTCATTCTATTAGCATTTAGAGCAAAGAGCTCCAGCCACCGGGAGCTGAATTATTCCAGACGAAGCCCATCTGGGCTCCCGCTCCCGAGCAAGACCGAGGAGTTCCCAGCATCCCACACATACTTGTGGGATGATATGCTTGAAATCGAGTGGGGCTTACTGGAAATGCTGGTGAGACCTCGGCCGCTGTAGTATCAAAAATAAAAAAGGATAAAACACAACCAAGATGCGCCCTCCCAAACTGGGGTGCAGAGCTGTGGCTCAGCCCTCCCGCCAGCCGGGAAGGACCCACCACCACTGCTGCCTCTTTTAGATTTACCCAGAACACTGCACATCCTCTTTCAGGGGCTGAGACAGCTAAAAACTGGAAAACCCACCTTGGGCTTTACCCAGAAAGTGACGTTTTATTTCGGAAAACGTGTAGAGAATCTGCTGCAGCGCTTCCATCCCTTTTTTATTTTAAAATATTTTTAGGGTTTTTTAATATTCTTCTTTTTCATATACTGTTGTTATTTGGACTGAATGCAAGCTGAAGGTGGAGGAGAGGGGCAGGCAGCGCCTTTCTCCTGCCTTATTCCCACCCGACGCCTGGGCATATTTGGGACAACTGGTTCTGCCAGTCGGTGCTCAGCCGTGGGATGAGGTGACTTAGCATCTGGCCCCAAACTCATTATCAAATTCTTTGCCAGGATGATGAAAGGCACCGAAGGGGCTGCCCTGGAAACCTGTTGACAAACAGAGCTCGCCCGGAGCGGCCGGGCTTTCCCGGGGGCTGCCTGTCCCTGACTCCTCGGGAAGGCTCAGCCTTGTCCTCGCTCTGCCCAAACCTGCTCATTAGCGTCGGAGGGCGCAGCGTGTCTTGCAACCGGGATGATCTGGGGCCAAAATCATCCTCGTGCGTAAACCTGCCCAACTGCTCGTTTCCCCAGCGGGCTGAGTCAGTGTCCGCCTCTTCCTGCCGGCACGGAGGGGTTGTGTCCCCTACGGATTGGGAAAAAAAACCCGGTCTTGGAGGCTACGGGAAGACATTGCTCCATGCCCTGGGTGTGTGCAGAAGGGAGAGGACCACACTTCCTGGCCATATCCATCTCTTTCCAGAATAACCCGCCCAGATGCATCCCTGTTCCCCAAATGACCCCAAACCAGGGCTAAGAGCCACCTTTCCCCCAAGCCCAGCCCATGTACTCATCTTTCCCCCCGGCAGCCCGCACGAGGCCATTGGGATGTGTCAGACATTCAAGCGAACATGAAACAAACCCCATCCTGCTTGCTACCCACCCAGCCCTCATCCCTGAGGACCTCCTCTTTACCCAGCCCTCTTCCTCCGGGATGAGAGCCGGCGGGTGCGGGAGAGCAGCACACATCCACAAGCACGCCTTGCCCTTCCATGGACACAGGGATGTCCTGCAGGTCCTGCCCTGGTCAGGGCTGCCTCTTTCCACCGCTGGGGCAAACCTAATTCTGGACATGAGCCCTCGGGGAGCAGTTTGCAGCCCAGAAGGGACCACACAGGGCTTGCAAGAAGGAAAAACCCAACCGGAGCTATGCGTGGGTGCAAAGAGGACCCTGGGGTGGCACATGGAGCTGGTGGCAGGCCTGGGAGAGAGAAGCTCCCAGCAGACATCAAAAGATCAGTTCTGAGCCCCGCAAACAATCCCGGCAGCTTTCAGGCTCTTCAGTGGCATTCCAGTCAAACCGGGGCTGCCTTGCATGATAATCAGGCTTAATTACTGCTTTATCGCTTGATTGCTGTGCTGGGCCCTTGGAGCTGCAGTGTTGCTTTCGCAGTTTACTTTTTGTATTTCCTCCCCCTCGCCTTGCCCGCCAGCACAATTAGCAAATAGGTGAAAATGGGGAGGGCCAGGGCGATGCCCAGCGGGGAGAGAGGGGCGATTTGCAGCCCTGGAGCCCCCGGGGTGGAGGGTTAAAATTCAGGTTTTCCACTGATGCGCTGAAACAAAACAGCAAGGTCAATGCCAGCGAGGAGCACAACCCCGGCTCAGCCCCACGAGCATCCCCCGGCGGAGGGGACACGGCTGGAGGAGGGAGGGGAGGATGCGGGGCCATTAACGCCGTGACACACAAGGGCTGTGGTTTTCCACCATGAGCTTTGAGTCATTGCGTGACCTTGGCTGAGTCCGCCCGTGGCTCCCTCGGCTCGGGCTCGGTCGCCCGCGGAACCGGCTGGCCCAGGGCGTGGGGCGAAGCAGGGAAAAGCCGGGGAAAGCCTCAAACCTTCCTCACCTCTTCCTGATGCTCAGGCGGGCACCCGGCCCTCTCCATCTCCCCTTGCTTCCTGCCAGGGCCTGAAAAAAAAGGGATTTGAGACATCTCAGCAACGCCCCACTCTCCCGTGAGGAGAGAGCAAAGCCCTGTGCCCACCCAGGGCTTGTCCCAACCTGGCAGTGAGAACCTGGAGGTGGGAGAGGTGAGGACAGTCAGGAAGCAAGGATGCTCCCACCTACACGCAGTGAGCAATCGCTGGCTGTCCCAGCCAGGAAGCAGGAGCTGGCCTGGGCCAGGCAGAGGGTGCCGCGGCTGGGACATCCCCAGTGTGCCATCACTCTCTCAAAGCCACCTCTGTGACCACAAAAAGGTGTCCCCTGGAGTCTCATTTCCAAGTTCTCTTGACTTTGGAAATGCAATAAAATGCACGTTCTCTGGTGCAGGTGATGGGCAACCCTGCAGGATGCGGCCGATCCTGGAGTGCATGGAAGCTCCACGAGGGGCTAAGCTTTCCCCACAGGGAGAGGAGGGCTGGGATCCCGTGGGTTGGGACCAGGGATGCTGGGAGGCAGCGCAGTCACAGGGTGCTGGCTGGGTGATGCTTCTCCTCCCCTCTTCATCCTCAGGGTCCCTCCAGACCTAGCTGTGACCCCAACGCTGCAGTGACAGCTTGGGAACCACATGCCCCATCCTGGGGCTGGAATCGCCGGGGGACAGGGAGGAGAAAGGTCCTGGCTGGAGTGCTGGAGCACCCCAAAACTTCTCTAAACCATAACCCAGTCCTGAGCCTTTGGGTGCCAATTCCCACCAGTTTAAGAGAGTGATGGGACCTGCGAGTGGGGCAGGAGATGCAGGGGCCCATCCTGCTCCCCGGGAGGAGCAGCCGCGGCGATTTCTTCTTATTAATTGAATTTTGTTTTAATCTTTTTTGTGTGTCTGTGTGTGCCTATGTCGGCTTTTTTCGCGGGCTTTTTGGGGCGAGGTGTGCGGGGAGGCGGCAGCATGGCTAATCTGCTTTGTGAATGGAGCCTCCCGGGGGGGCGGCGGAGGGGACCGGGGAGGTGGAAGGAGCCACATATTTGGGATTCCATCATCTGGGTGGGCTCCTTCTCCCCAGACTCTCAGGATGTGGGAAATGGAAGATGAAAGGAGCTGCATTTCCAGCCTCTCGGGTTACAATGTCTAAAGCAGAAAAGGGTGGTTGGGGAAAAGAAAAAAAAAAAAAAAAAAGAAGGAGGGGGGCAGTGGGATGCTACAGGGAAACCTGGTTTGGGAAATGGCCCGGGTAGGTTGGGGCAGGGAAGGGGGCGGCAGGGGCCGAGCTGCTCGTGTTTCACATCACGTCAGGGCTGAGGAATTTCCTCTGCTCTGGGGGTACCTCACAGAGAAAAAGGGGGAGGCTTTAAGGTTAGCTGGGGATGAATAATAGCCGAGAGGAGAGGGATTAGAAGTGTTACCCAGGGGCTGCTGTTTACAAGCAAACCCTCTTATCGAGCAAGAGGGGAAAGCGGGATGCTTTGGGGTGACAGAGGGGACCCGGGGACTTGTGTCACCCACGTCCGTCCCTGGAGGGCACAGCGAGATGATCACGCCCAGCCCCTGAGTTCCTTCCTCCCTGACATCAGCTGGTCCCAGCAGCTGGTCCCCTGCACACGTGGCGTGTCCTGGGGTGCCTGCTCTGGCTTCCCTGCTGTGTCCTCCCGTGGCCCCAGGAGGTTTCCCATCCTTCTGTCCCTGTGAGTTGCAGACACCCAGGTCATCCCTGTGCTCAGGCAGGAAAACCCGCCTGTCTGTGAGGGCTTGTGGCACCCTCTGGGTGTCCCCGGGAAGGGGCAGGGAGAGGGGGCAGGAGGAGTGGGGAGGGGCACGAAGGCACAGGGCTCTGTGCAGGGGCACCGTCTGGGTGCTCTGCCTGGGCACGGGCCTTGTACCCTGCTGGGTGACAGGAGCAGCTCCAAGACATGGGCATCACCTGGCATTGTCCCACCACCTCCTGAGCTGGTGCCCTGCTTTCGTCCCCAAACACTTCATTTTTGTTTCCCTTTTATTGCTATTTTGGGTGATGCAAGGTCAAGGTGGGGAGGAGTGAAGGGAAACACATTTCTCCTATATTATCCCATGTTATCCAACCTGGACAGCCAGGAAAGGACTGCCACAGGGTGGAAGTGCAGCCCCCAGCCTGTGCCCAGGGAAGCTGCAGAATCCAACCTGGCTGCCCAGTCTGGGATGGTGGCAGAGACACTGGCATGTGCTGTGGGTAACCGGGCTCCATTCCCTGGGGGAGTGTGCTAGGGACAGGCTGTCCTCCCTGATTTAGCCCAGGGAAACTGAGGCACAGGGAAGCCACAGAGCCTTTGTGGAGCTGGAGGTGGAAAACAGCCTTATTCCACCCCAAAAAGGAGATGAAAGGGCAAAAAAATGATCTTTTAGGAGACTGTTCAGAGGAGGCTGAGTGGGTGCACCCTCACTGTTGGCTGCTCTGGGAGAGACCCCGGGCCAAGGTGAGACCCCTGGCCATACCTGGGGACTCGGGATCTGTCCTGGTGACCAGCACCATGGGCTGGCACCGCTTGAGGGACACAAAACACTTCTATGCCCCAGGCTCAGGCCAAATCCAGACCCTCACCTGCCCCAGCTTAACAGGTTTCTTCCTGCAGAGCATTTGCACAAGAAAAACACCTTTTAAAGGTTATAAAAAGGATTTTGGTGGCTGACCAGGGACAAGAGGGTGCTCAGCTCTCCTCTTCCCTGCAGAACCCTGCCTATTCCCAGGTACATTCCTGGCATTGCTCGGTCCTGGAGTGCCGGGAGGGCGCTGACCCCCTGAGCATGGGAAAAATGCCTGTCTGGGTGCGGGAAAGGAGGTGCAAATAGTGCGGGGTGAGGAGGTCAGCCGGGAAATCCCTTTCATCTCTTCCCGGGCCTTTGCCGACACGCGGCCGGGGAGCGCGTGGGGCGAGCGAGCGGGGAAGGGGTTTGTCTGCAGCTGGAAAAGAGGAGGCTCCTGTCGGGACGGATGCTGTTTCCAAGCTGGAGGAGGATGGATTGCTACGTGGGGTGGACGATGTGGAGATTGGGCTGGACAGGTCACTGCGGTGAGCCCAAGGGGTGGGTGATGGGCAATTAGGTTTGGCCTTTGTCCCCCTGTGCAGCTCAGCGGGTCGCTGGGACCCCCCACGCCCGAGGGCGATGGGGCAAAGGGACACCCCCACACCTCCCAGTGTCCGTGGCACACAGGCAGGGGTTCTCAGTGCTGGTGGCTCAGCCCGGTTGAGGACACAGAGCTTCCTGGGTACCAGTCACTCTCCCAGCGTCACCCCCAGTGAGCTCTGGGTGCTGTCCCCAACCTGGAGAGATCCTGGTGCAAACCCATCCCATGAGACCTGGCTCTGCTGCAAAGGCTGGGCCTGCCCAGGCTGCTGGGGCAGGAGATAGACCATAATAAAGGGTAGGTCTCCCCCTCTGCTTGGCTAAAAACAAGTGGAGGATATGGGGGAGCCCAGGAGACATGGGGCCATTCCCTCTGACACAGACCCCCTGCATGCCCTTAGTCCTCTCTCTCAATCTCTTTGTCCCACCTGGACTAGAATAAACCTCTCCCTGTGGTTGGAACTGCCATCTCCCTCCCAGCAGCCCCCCGGGGCCATTGTCCTCATCATCCTCATCGCTGTCACCTGTGCTTGTTGGCCAAAGGAGGAGTCCCAGCACAGCCCTACCCCACGCCGAGCCGGATCCAGCCTGGTTTCCAGGAATCAGGGCTGTGGGTGACAGCTGGTGCCTTGGGTGGCATCCACTTGTCCTGATGTGACAGGACCCGATCCACCCGTTTCCTAAAGCACCCACTGCCCCGTGGGACTCCAGCTCTCCCCAGGGGCTCCCGTCACCTTTCCCCATCTGCGCTGCAGGGCAAGCGCTTCTCCTGCCTGCACAAAGCAGATGGTAAAACACAGACTAACAAGATCAGAGATTAATCTGCACTTTGCTTCCAAATCGCATAATCACATAATTATTCCCAGTATTGGGGAAGAGCAGGCTCCAGGCTCCTGTCCCTGCTCCTTCCTGGGACACTCTGAGCGGCAGGATGGTGTCAGGGGGTCGGATCCTGTCTCACTGCTCCTCCAGTGGCCCATTAGTTTGGCGGCGCTGCCCAGTGTCCTGCTGGTTTACCAGCCTCTGGAATGATGTCCGGTGGGAGGTGTTGGGACAGGACCAGGCGTGTGGGAGCAGCAGCTCCCCATTGCACCCCACATCCCAGTTTAATCTTGCACTGGTGTTACCAGCCTCGTGCCAGGGCAGTTTCCCAGCAGGAAACACATCCCTGAGCACCTTTCCACACCCTGTGGCACAGCGGGAGCAAGCCCAGCCCAGTGACTCCCAGTTCCTACCAGTAAGAGTCACTGGGGTGGAACTGGGGCACTGCTGGTGCTGCTCCATACCCCACACCAGAGCTGGGCAGCGCTGGCACCATATCTCGCTTTTGCAGGAGAGGAAATGGGGGAAAATCCCTCATTTGGGGCTGTGTGTGTTGCTGGCAGCGCTGAATTCCTGGGTGGCCGATGGCACGGCCACATTATCAGCAGGCTGGGGCTGTTTGCTGGAAAAGGGCGGCAGCAGGGCTGGGTGACCCCACACTTCCTTCCTTTCCTGGAAGCCGCTCACCCTGATAACCAGCTGCTTTCACAACATGAGCGCGGGGCCGGGGCTGGGTTTGCTCCCTGCTCTGTCACTGTCCTTCCAACCCGGCTTCCATCGCCCCGTGGGCACCTGCTTGCCCTGCCTCAGTTTGTCCTCGTCTCCTGAGATGGGAACACAGCCCTGAGCGCTGCAAACCCTGACTGCAAGAACAGGGAGAGCGTGGCAGGGTGTAATGAAGTGTGTCAGGCCTCAGACTTGCCCTCTATGCATCCATCCATCCATCTGAGTAGCGAGGGCTGTGCTGGAAACCCGCTTTGCAAAGCTTGGAGCAGGGGAGTGAGGAGAAGCAGAGAGTCCTTCACCTCCTTGGCGGCACCCAAGAAAGGGCTGGTGGGTGCAGCGATGCTGAACCACAGGGCTACATGTGTGGCCACGCACTCGCTGGTCCCCCTGTTCTCGGGGGTGGATGTAGAACCTCAGTGCAAGGTGCAGGACAGGACAGGAGGGGGTTGGGGCCTTCTTGGTCCCCCTGTGCCTTGGGCAGAGCAGCCAGTGGCTCCTGTTTGTGCTGAGAGGCTGAGCAATCCCGGTGGATTTGAAGTGGGTGGCAGGGAATGGCAGGCAAGGTCCTGCCTGAGTCAGGCGCCCCCGGCACGGTCCCCTCCCTGCGTGGTGACAGGTCCCTGCATGCCACAGGAGCCACTGCCGCGGGTCAGGGAGGGACAGGAGAGCCTGGCTGAGAGGGAAACTGAGGCAGTGATGGGGGTGCCACAACCTGCCAGAACCCTCCTGGAAGGAGACCCAGTAGCTCTGCCTGCTCCTTGGACACTGGTTTGCAGCCCTGGGGTCTGCTCAGAGCCAGGTTGGCGCTAACAGGGTTTGGCCCTCAGCTCAGGGACCTGGCAGGGGCTGGTGCTGGCTCAAATCCCCCCAAACCCCATTGCCCTGTGGAGGGTCAAAGGCATCCTCAGGGGATCACCATCCCCCCCCAGGACACCCAGCTCAGGGCCTGGGGCTCCAGGGTCCCTCCCTGCAAGGCTAGTGCATGGCCAAGCATGGCTCCTTGGCCTTATCTGTGCCATCCAAGGAGGAAGTTTGCAGGGTGGATTCCAGCGGGCAGGTAAACAGCGGCCAGATGGGACCCAGATACCTGCCTGGAGTCACCCGCCAAGCCGGGTTTGCACAGCCCGGGTGCTTATTTGCTCTAGGGAGGGCTTTTCCCTCCATCAGACGTCAGCAGCAGTGCCAGGACGTCACCCCAGCAGCCCCGCTGGGCTCCTCCATCACGCTCCTGGCCAGGTGCCTGCATCCGGGGCGCGGGTGCTGCTGTGGCACGGTGGGCATGGCAGGGTCTGCTGCTCCCTGTGCCACCCACCCGGGCACCGCGGCCTCAGCCAGCACAGCCGGGATCAGCACATGCCCAGGGGCCTTGGGTGCCCAGCAGTGCTGGGGTTGGGGGGCAGGATGCACCGTCCTGGCCCCGCCAAACCCCCTTGCTGCAGGGTGAGGGGCTGCTGCTGACTCCGTGGGTGGCAGAAGTGGCTGGGCAGGGCCAGGCTGCAGGCAGCGGGTGCAAGGCATGCTCTGGCACACGTGCGGGTGCACCTCGCACCCAGCCCTGGCCTGCAGTGCCACCAGGATGCTCCCTGCCCTGGTTGCAAGATCCTGTCTTGGCTCATCCAGCTTGCCCAGCTCACCTTTCTGCCACCACACCCAGAAAGCCAGCACCCTTCCCTGTTCCTGGGGGAAACTGAGGCACGGGGATGGCAGGATTGATGCAGGGACATGGAGGAGAGCTCAGTGGGAGGCCACTGAGCATCACCCACCCATGGGACCACAACACCTCCATGCCAGGGTGCTGCTGCCTTACCCAGAGCCCCGGGCCTGCATCACTCCCGTCCAGTGGATGCTGGAGGGCTGTTTCTTCTCCCAGGTTTCCATCTCTGCCCCCATCACTTCCCCATCCCCGCAGCCCAGGTCCCCGAGCTGGAACAGATTCAGGGCACAGTGCCCACCACAGCATCACCCACATTTCCCTGCCCTTTATGTGGTGATGAATAATGCAGAGCCCAGAGGGTTCCTCGCTGCCACAGGACCAGCACCCGTGGGATGCTGCTCCCTTTGCCTGCCAGGGCGTGGAGGGGAAATGCCAGGTCGGGACCCCACCAGTGTGTGTTTACTGTGCCAGGAGAAGCTGTAAATCCGCTTGGTCTAATTGAAAGCCGGTGCTGTGGGTTTGGCTTAATCCACCCTCCTCCTCCTCCTCCTCCTCCTCCTCCTCCATTAGATAACGTCTCGCTGAAACCACTTTGCAAACTCAGGGCATTCCTGTGTGCTGAGCACCGGGCAGCCGGCGGGACACGGCCACGGCCACGGCGGGGGCTCAGGAGCTGCGGGGCCACTTCACTGCCACCTTCTCTGCTCCTCCACACTCATCCTGCCTCCATCCCATTCCCTCTCCCGGCTGGGAAGGGGTTCCTGCAGCAGCGAAGAGAACTGACCCACTCGTGACACGTGATTTGGATGGCAACAGAACGGGATGGCCGGGGGTGGTGGGATGCAGCAAGACGCAGGGTTGTGCTGGGGGGAACACCCCGAGGGTGCCCGGGAGTGGATTCAAAGGGGTCAGGTTGTAAAAAGATAAAGGGAAGTGTTTGGGGGAGGGAGGAAATCCAAGCAGTAAATGGGCTGGGATGTTCCCAGAAAGAGCCGGAGGGGAGAAGCAACAGGAAGCTTCTCATCTCTGAGCATCAGAGGGGGCAGCGCCCCTTCTCCTCTCCCCAGCGAAGGGAAACTGAGGCACAGAGATGGGCAGGGCTTGGGGGAGCGCTCAGAGTTGGGCTGCACTGGGGGTGTTTGTGGGAAGCCTGTTCCTCTTTGGGGTTCTGCAGAAATGCCAAAGAAGAGGAAACACGCAGGCCACGGAGAGGTCAGTTTTCCAGCGCGAATGCTCACACGAGCTCCCTGGCCCCTGTCCCCACCCTCACCCGGGGACACCTGGGGGGACCCCGCTGCCTCCCCCTGCCCTGTGAGGCTGCGGGGCCCGGGACCCCCGGCCTCTGGCGCGGGGGGAGGTTTGATTTGCCAGTGGAGTTCAGGCAGAGGCCAGGAGCGGCGAGGGCTGTCGGGGTGTCCTCCGGCCGCCGCTGACCTGCGAGGAATGCTGTGAGTCACCGGCAAAGCATCCCCACGCCGCCGGCCCCTCGCCGAGCCTCCCGTGCCGCTGGAGCCCGCAGTCTGCGAGCCCTGCACCCCGCGTTTTGGGGTGCGCGGTGCCCCGGGACACCCCCTTACATCCCGCAGAGCCCCCCCACCCCGGGGGAGACGCAGTGCCCGCCCAGGGTGTGGACCCACTGAGATGCTGACACGGCGGTGGTGGCCGTCACCCCGGTGTCTGGGCACGGGCAGGCCAGAAGCAGTCCCCAGCTCCGGGGAGGCCAGACATGAACTCAGCCTCTCCGAGAGGGAAGAGATGACGTGATGCTGGGAGGTCACCCGGGGCCGGGAAGCCGTCCCAGCCCAGCGCTCAGGGCTCTCCCGCTCGGCCACCTCCAGCCAGCGGGAGGGAAGGGGGAAAGATGCTCCCAGAGGCAGCTCCTGCTCTGGTCCTTCCCCCAGGGAAGCCGGTGTTTTTGGCTTTATCAGCTCACCGCAGCTTCGTGCCCGGCATTGCAGAGGAGAGAGGCTTTTCCCAGTGGTGCCTTATCGGGGATGCTGCTTTGTTTCAGGTCGTGTTGCAATATTAAAGAGGGACATGGCATTTGGGGGAAGAATTGCAAATTCCTGAAAGATTATCTGAGCACATCACCTGCCCCTGGTATGGGGCAATGGGAGGTGGCATGGGGCCAGGAGTGGGAATCCCAGGAGGGGCCAAACCCCAGAGCATCCATCCCTCTGTAAATGAGCACCCAGAGCTTGCCCAGCTGTGCCCTCGCAGCCTCCACAGCTGGATACATCCTGAACTGGGAGGAACTCAGCTCTAGGCTTCTCCTGGGCACTGGGAGGACACTGGCTGCAGGTGGGAACTGTGATGCTGAGAGAGGCACCAGCACCGGCCGCTTCCTCCAGAGCAGTCACTGCCTTTGCTTCCTCCTAATAAAACACAGCAGGTTATTGAAGAGACAAGTGTGGGACAGCAGGACCCTGGTGCCACCTGCCTGTCCCCAGTGCCAGGGCAGGAGACTCAGGAGGTGACAGGGAAAGGGACAGCCAGGCAGTGGCAGAGGGCAGAAGGATGGTGACCTCCAGGAATGACAGTAGTATCATGAGCTCCTACTCTGGGAGCGGAGCCATCTCCCCTTCCCGGGGCATCTCTGGTTCTGAGTTGCCATCCCAAGGGCCACTTCACCATCCCATGCCACTGCTCATCTTCAAAGGAAGAGCAAAGACCCAATGCTCTTGTGACACCTAATGGCAGTTTCTGTTATCAGACCAAGTGCTCTCCCACGAAGGCTCACCTTGCCATGGAGCCATGGATTGAGGGATATTCTGCTATCCCACCCAGGCTGGCACCCTGGACAGGGCTGCCAGAGGGGTTTGGAAGAAGGAGATGTTAGCCCCTGGAAAGACAAGCCCAGAAGCTGTTTTTCCTTCCATTCCTTATGGAAACACAGGCTGTGGTGTGCTGGTTGTCCTCTTGCCTCCTCCCAGGGACTTTTGAAGCTGCTGGCCACTTCCAACCCCAACCTGAGTGGTGCCTGCAGACCTGAGAGGAACCAGACAGGAGAAACTCTGACTGTTGCTCCTCAATCCTTCCCCCCCAGGGAGGGAGAGGCAGGAGTGTGCCCACAACCACAGCACCAGGCATCAGAGAATCCACAACTAAACACTCCAGAGCAGCCCTGTCTCCCCAAATCCTGGTGCTGGGGGAACGCCCTGATAAATCCAGCCCTGTCCCTGGGGAGAGGACGTGTCCCCTCGCACCACGACACCGAAACCTCTGCTCAGGGCTTGCTGCAAGGTTGCATCAGCTGGGATAGAAAACTCATGGATCAGCCCTGAATCCAGCACTGAAACCCTTTTAGTTACCCAGGACCACCAACCCCAGACCCTCCTATGCCAAGTCACATCCCCCATGTTCCTCTTCACTCAGATCCTGCAGTGCTCTGGCCACTTTCCAAACTCTCATCCCAGCACACACCGGGACCGGACCTGCAGCGTCTCAGACCCCACCAGGGCAATGGGGGCTCCAGGAACCCCTTCCTGCTAATGGCAGAGTAGAATCCTGCCTGTCAGATCCTGTTATTTTTTTCCTGGTTGCATCCAGCCCAGGGATTGGCATCCCAAGGGGTTGCAAGACTCTTTACCACCCCCCCCCCCACACACACACACCCTCCTTCCGTCAACCCGAGGCCATTCGGGGTGCAAGGGGTGTGGGTGGTGCAGGGGGAGGTGGTGGCAGATTTCTGGGAATTTAGCTGCCAAACCATACACCATGCTCACCACTACTTCTGTTCCTGGGAAGAGAACAGATGGGGACACGAGCAGCACCCATGGGTGGCCCCAGGCAGTGCTACAGGCAGGGTGGGGAAACTGAGGCACGGAGGAGGTAGCTGGGCTGGCCATGGGAGACACCAGCCAGTGTCACCACAGCTCTCTGAAGCAAACACGGCTACTGAAGGAGGCAGCAATCCCAGGAGCTGCCCCTGGAGCTGGGAAAGCATCTTTTGGACTGGATCAGACTCCAGAGGATGCATCCCCGGAGCTTCCTTGCTGCCCGCCCCACCCCTGAGTTTCCACCCACCTTCAGGCTATTTTCCCTTCCTGAAGTGGCTCTTTGCAAGGCGGCTGGCAGAGGGGGGCACTGGCTTTAAGTGTATTTGATGGATAATTCCTCATTACTCTAATGCATTTGCAAGCTGGGATAATTGATGGATGTTTAACAGGATGCGTTTCCGACACTCGGCTGGAGAAATGGACTCCCATTACTCCGCAAACGTTTCTTTTCAACCATTGAACTCCTTTGTTTCAATTGATCCTGCCTTTCCCATCACTCGCTGCTCATTAATAATCCCCAAAGCAGCTGCTTCCCCCCCTCCAGCTCCTCCCGACCCGCTATGCCGGAGGCTTTCGCAGGGGTTTGCAGGGGGATCTGGGCATTGCTGCAGGTTTTATAATAAACAAGATTTTTTTTCCCCCAAAAAGTGTGATCAAACTCTGAACAGGGGCAGGGAAGGGCACACCTGGGGTATCGCCCAGGTCAATTAGAGAGATACAAGCTGCTTATCACGGGGAATTTGGGGTGAAGAGTTGGCCGGTCTGCGGGGCTGAGCCGAGCCCAAGGGAGAGGTTGCTCTTTGGGGCCAGTATCAGCCCAAGCCAGGCCTGGAGCTGAGCCCTGCTCTGCCTGCAGAGCTTTTATCTGCAGCTCCCTCTGCTTGGGAAGGGCAGCCAGGGGTTATCTGCCCTGCCTGTCCCCTGACCAGGTCCCTGCGTCCCCACCCTGCGGAGCCACCCAGGGCTCTGAGGTGTAGGGGACCACCCGGGATTCTCGCACTTGTCAGGAGCAGCCTGACGTTTAATTCCCCTGTGATTTCCTCAATAAAGCCCTTGGCATGGCTGCAGCAAGCTGTGCCCCTTCCTCAGCTGGTGCCACCCCAGGCACGGCTGAGCCCCTGCCCCAAAGCTGGGGTGCACTGAAGCTCCTGTGTTCCCATCTGCCAGGAGCCAACAGTGCTGGGGGGATCCCAAGGGGCTTTCCCCCACAATGCTGAGCTGTTCCCATTCCCCATCCAGGTGTATCCCAAACCAGGGTTCTTCCTTGATGCTTCCCCTGCACCCTCAAGCTCCCACCTGTATCCTTGCTGCAGCCCCATCCTTGGCCACTCTCACCCCTAAACCTGGGTTTGGAGCTCCCTCTCCATTCCCCAGCAGACCCCAGGTCCTGCACAACCATCCCTCATATCCTACCTCCTCCTTTCCTGTTCCCCTCTCAGCTCAGACAAACCCCTCTCAGACAAACCTGCAGCCCCTTTTATCTCTCACTCCCTGACATCATCCAGCCAGGACATCACCAGGGCACGAGACCCTGCTGCCTCTCACACCTTTTACTTGCCATGGTTTAAGCTGACCTTGCAGCATCCTTCATCCTGCCAGCCCATTTCCCATCCACATCTTGCCCAGGATGAATCAGAGGAGCCTTAGCACAGGAGATGAGCATCAACAGGCCTGGTTCAAGGCAGAGTTAAAGAGAAAAAAGGGTAAAAAAGAGAAGAAAACACAAAAGGCCAGAGAGGAGAAAATCAGCTGGGGCTGTTCAGGGTTTATAAAGATGCCAGGGGGTGGAAAAAGGGGGATTGGGCTGGATCCAGGCCAGCTGGGACAGGGTTGTGGCACCTGCAGGGATGGAGATGGCTGGGATGGAGGGTGGAGAACAGGGGGCCCAGAGGAGATGTTCCTTCCCTGGGGTGCACTTGGAGGGCCTGAGGGGCCAAGGCATGGACCCACCATGCCACCAGGCTGGGAGAACAGGAAAAACCTCAGTCCCAAATGTGCTGCTGCTGTGGCTGAAGCATGAGATTGAGTCCCAGCGTTCCCCAAAACATGGGTGGGGAGCAAATGGATCTGGGTTATGTGGCTGATCAGCCCAGAGCCCTGTGCCAGGGAGCACCTGGCTGCAAACACCCCCTTGCTCATTTGCACAGCCTGGGGAGGCAATAACCTGCTTTTGGGGGGGCTCTGCCTCTTGAGCTCTCAGCTCAGGAGGATCTAGGGCTGTGAGAGGACCCCACAGGCCATCTCCACCCTCTTCTATAGGATTAACGCTCTGGCAGTAAATAACCCTGTGAGCAGGGATGAGCTCTGTGGGCAGAGATGGATGAAACCCCTCTTGCTGCAGAGGAGGTGCTGAGCAGGTGGGGGCAGGGCCGGACAGCAGGAACCAGGGCTCACCATCTCTTCCATAAAGCACATCCCAGGCCAGATGCCTAAACCATGCTCGTGCCCTGGAGATGCCCCCCACGACTCTGTAGCTGCCCCACAAACACCTCCAGCCGGTCCTTGCCCTTCTGGGGCATTTCTGCTCCAGGCCCAGGAAAACCCCGGGCACACCTGGGGGGTCCGGCCGAGCTGCCAGACGTGGCTCTGATCCCCTCCTGAACTGCAGAGCCTGTCTTAAATCATCGCGGGAAGGCTGGTAAAAGCCTCAGTGCCTTCAAGCATGAAATACAAAGCACTCACCACCCCCTTTCAGCCTCTTCCCTGAGTGCCCGGCTCACCGCATGAAACCTTTTATATCTCCCCTCCCCATTTCCCCCCATCAGCCTGGAGAGCGCCGGCGCGCCGCCAGCAGCACAATCCCAAATTGCTCCCTTTATTAGTGAAAAAAACCAGAAAAAGGGAGAAAAACCAAAGCTTCAATTTTCTTTCTCACCTCTGAAATGGCCTGGAGGGTTAAGGAGAGTGGGGGGGCCAAAGCCACCCCATCCCCAGTGTTGACCCCAAACCCAGATGTGCCGAAGGGTTTGATTTTAGCAGGAAGGGATGAGGGAGGCATTTTGCAATGAGGGAGGGAGCGATTGCAGATGAGCTGTGGGTATGTGGGAAAGATCCCTGTCTCTGGATCAGCCTCTGGCAGAGCTGGGACCCACCAGTGATCACAGCGGACCCTGGCGATGCTTCCCCCACGCAGGAATTGCATCGGGATGCACATCCCACCACAGCCCGGCGGGGGTGGAGGCACCAAGAGTGCCTCGGGGTGCTGGGGAGCATCACTCCCCCATCCTGGGTGGGGTGTTGGGGTGGGAAGGGCTCCGTGGGGCGGTGCCGTGGGGGGCAGATGGGGTTGCGGGAGGGCGGGTGGCGCGGGGCCGGCCGCAGATGGCGCGGGGTGTGATGCTGTCGCGCTGCCATCAATCAGCGCCGGCTCCGCCGAGCGCGGCAGCGTCTCCGGGGTGTAAATCAGACCTGAACCAGGCTGGGGATTTCTCTGCGAGATCTGCCCTCTCTGCTGGCATTTGCTGCGGCAACAGCGGCGAGACGGGGAGACCTCGTGTCCCCGCCGGCTCGGGAAAGGGCGCCTGAGGACGTCTGTGAGAGGATGCTGAGCGTGCCACCACTCTGCTATGGGGGAAAGGGGCCCAGCAGAGCCCAAACGGCAGCTCCTGGCAGGCCGAACCCCTGCTCAGGGTCTCCTCTCCCGTGTCCTGCTGATGGAGTCCCAGCCAAGCAGGTGTCTCCCCACCAGCCATGGCCCTGCAGGTGTTTGTAGGGAGCAATGAGGCACCTGAGGTTCTTGCACTTGCACCCACTCCCTCCCCAGACCAGGATTTCTCTGTATTGGCCCCCAAGCTGCCCCAAAGAGAGACTAGCATAGGGACAGGGGCCCTTGGGTGTCCAGAGGCAGGTTGGCCTCTGCATATGGCCCATGCCCTTGTCCTCATCCTGCCTAGGACAGGAAAGGAGATGTCTGGTAGCGTCTCATTCCCCCTTTTCCCGAGCAACCCTTGGGGATGACGCAGTCCCAGGTAGCACAGCCTCCTTCCCATGTGCTTTGTTCTCCCTCCCAGTGCTGTAGGTGTTCAGTGAGTCCGGTGCTGCTGAATTGCTTCATCTCCTTCCAAACTTCTCCCTCCTGGAAGCCAGCCCAGGCCTTGAACTGTGCTGTGCAGGCATCCCCGTGCCATGCCATGCCATGCCAGGTCCGAGCATCACTGGCTTTGCTGCAATTCGCCCAAAGGCACCACTCTTTGCCATCAGTGTTTGCTTCACAGGGTTTCACCTTCCTTCCCCTGCTGCTTGTCTGTTCTGCTCCAGGTTTCCCCCACCGCCCCCATGCTCCCTGTCCATCCAGAGCTGGGTCACGTTCCCTGCTCCCAACAAAAGGTGGCCGGATCTGTTCCTTCCCTTCAGCAGGGGGGAGGGCGGGCGAGCTCCCTGCCTCAGCTCATGTGAGCATCTTTCATCCCTGCACGAACGTGCTCACATTTAAGGCGTAATTACTGCGTGACTCAGCCGTTTTGGCAAACACCCGATGGCTCCGTCCCCGTGCGCTCCGAATTCCGCCTGCAGCTCCCCCCGTTACCCACCCAGCCCTGGGGGTGTGAGCTCAGGGCATCCCCACCGGCAGCAGCTTTATGTAAAAGCAGAGCGGGGGGTGCTCTGTGTCCCCCATGAGATATTCAACCCCTGGGGACAGCGATGCTGGAGAAGGAGCCGTGGTCCAGCATCCGCCCGGCGCATCCCAGGCTGGGGCTGCCAGCGAGCGCCCGGGAGCAGGGGAGGGCTGGGCGGCTGCGATTATTCAATCTGGAGCAACCCTGACCTGCTGACAAAGGCAAAGTTATTTTTAAAAAACAGCCACTCAGCAAAATTCGCCTCCACCGCCTGTCCTGCTGCTGCTGCTGCTGCCCGATGCTCGGGAGAAATCCATCCCGGGAAACGCTGCTCTGGGATGCCTGAAACGGGGTAGGAGTGTGGGCACTGCTCCTCAGCATCCCGGCCCCCTCCCCACGCCCTGCTGGTGTTAGGGCTGCTGAATCCTCCATGGAGCAATGTGGGAGTTGCAACCAGCTTTCCATCACTAATTATAGCCCCACGTGTGGTGAGCCCAGGAGTCCTGGCACGGTGGAGGGGAGGGCACCCCACATGAATCCCCCTGGGAATCCCCAAAGCATCACACTGCTCCCTCCATGAGCAGCAGGACGGATCCTGCATGGCCCAGGGACATTTTTCATGGCAGGATGATGCTCACTGCAGTGATGGTTGTGAGGCAGGGACAGGAGCACCAAGACAGCAGAATTACCCAGTCCATGCCCTTGTACATGGTGGGAACATGGGGATCCTCCATCCTCACTCCTCCCTGAGCTCTGCCTGTGCTGGAGGGTCACCCTCTCCATGCCAGGGTGGGTTGACATCACAGAGGGATGCAGTCAGAGGAGAGTTCAGTGTTTGCAAGGGAAGAGCTGGACCTGCTCCAAATTTCCAGGGTGAGAAAATCTCCCCAAGTCACGCTCCAGCTCCAAACAAATGCTCTGCTCCAGGGGCCGGCAATGATTCACCCTGGCGAGACCTCAGTGCTCCCACCTTGCAGCCACCCCCTTTCCATCTGAAAACACCCAGGGGGGTCAAGTCCCAATTATGGGGGTGGCTGCTCCGAGATTGCCTGGCTGTTGCCCAGCAGAGCTTGTGCTCCCAGCCCCACTTGCCTTGGGTCCCTCGAGGTGGCTGTGCTGCCTGGGAGCCCTCCTTCCCCTTTATTGCCACGAGGTGAATTAATACCCATTTCCTGAAGCTTTTATGATTTCCTCCCAAATGGCTCTTACATCAGGGGCATATTGGGTTACAACAAATACCAACAGCAAGGAATGAGCCCAGACTCTGCTGCTTCCGAGTCCACTGGTGCATTTGGGGATCATCATCCTCCCATCCCACTCCCCCAAACCAGTCCCTTCCCCCAGAACCGTATGGATGCTCCCAGCAACAAATAACCCTGTTGGAATGGTGGGAAACAAGAAGGAACCTCGTGAACCTTTGCATGGGGAGCACAGGGCTGGCTGAGCCCCTGGGGCAGGGGGATTTGGGGGTGGCCCTTGGTTTCGGGCTGGTTTCGGGGTGCCTGGTTTGACTGCTGAGGCTCCTCTCTCCGTCTCGCTCGGAGCGCACGCACACCTCTTGGGCTGGTTACTGTAGAAACGAAATTAGCACGGGGAGGGAATGCAATCCCAGAGCTAATTAAGGTAATTACAGCTTCACACCAGCTGCTCACGAGGTCCAAGGACCTTCTGTAACTTGTGGAGGGGATCAACCGCTCGGGGTGTGGGTGCGACTTGGAACTGCAGCTCCCCAGGACCACACAGCTTCAGTGGTGGCACTTGGGATGGGCTGTGTCACTCACCAGTGTGACACTGAGCTGGGGGGGATGCACCGCTCCAGATGTGCCTTCCAGATGTGCTGTTCTCATTGCAGCAGTGGGTTTCAGGCTGTGTTTGGGTTGTGAGGTGGTTTTAGAGTGCCTGGGGAGTTGCTTTGGAGGGGGTTCAGTGCAGGGGGGCTGGCAGGAGGTGCTCCCCCAGCCCAGGGAATCCTGCCAGATGTTGTGCTTTACAGATGTGTCACTTTGGCTCTTCAGCCAGGGACACACTGACTTGGCAGGGAGGGAAACCACAGCTGAGTCGGGGTCGCCCTCCATCTCATGGGGACCATCTGTCCGGGGCCAAAGGATGGGTGCAGGCAGCAGAGATGCAGCAGGACTGGGATCTGGGGGGGTGTCAGGGGTGTTTTGGGGCTGGAGAACGTGCCGCCTGCCCCAGAGCCGGGCGAGCCCACTGGAACCAGTCACACACACTGGGGCCAATGCAGGGATGGGGTGACTGAGCGTGGGGTCTGGCACGGAGGCACCCCCAGCATCCAGAGGGCAGTGGCAGCCCCATGTCTCCCACAGCCTCCCTCCAGCTGGTGAGACATCACTACCTAGCCGGTGCCTTCCCAAAAAGCACGGCTTTTGGAGCCGATTCCCGGCAGTGGCTGAGGCGGGAGCCAGGGGAATGTGGCCAGATGTGTTCGTGCCACGGTCGAAGGTGCCCGGTGGCCTGGCTGTGGCGAGGAGCCGGGGACGTGAGGGACCCGGTGCGGGGGCAGGGCTGGGGACAGGAGCGCTGGGAGCCGCGCTGGTGATGTGTCAGCGCCGGGAGCGGGCGGTGATTCACCGCTTACCAGCAGCTGATATTTATTACTCAGCCTCGCTACGGGGCCGACATGAAATGTGTTACAGGGAGAGGGAATAAACACAGCGCTGGCGCGGGGGGCGGCAGCACCGCCCGTGAAACTCGATGGGTTTCCCCATCCTCCCCCTCCCGCCGCTCTCTCCCGGGTGGTGGATTTTGATGGAGGGAAATAAATGCTCACAAAAATCGCTCTCTCTCTCTCCCTCCCTCTTTCCCGGCTTGTCCCCGTTTGCCCTGTGCTTTGGCAGCTCCGCCGGGGTGGGCTGGGACGTGGCGGGAATGGGAGCGAGGAGGGAGGGATGTCGGGAAGGGGTTCCCCAGGGATGCTCAGCCCCAGCAGCGTGGTGGGAGTGATCGAGGACCCCGCTCCTGCACGGGACCCTCCTCCTGCAGCCTGTTTCCCATGGCCTCGGAGGAAGCCAGGCGCAATGTGGAGCTGCCCGAGGTACACGGGCATGAGAACTGCTGAAGCTCAGTGCGTGGATGAGGGGCAGGAGTGGGGCCCCAGGTGATGGAGGGGTGGGAAGGAAGGGGGCAGATCCCCCGAGCTTGTCTCCCACCCCGAGGAGGGTGTGTGGGAACAGTTTGGGGCTGGGGCTGGATCCAATGGAGGGGGTCGGATCCACAGCAGCAGGATGGATCCAGGGCAGCAGGATGGATCCACGGCAGCAGGGTGGATCTGGTGCAAAGCAAAGGAGCCAAAGCAGAAGGATGGAGCTGTGGCAAAGGGACAGATTTAGTGCAGAGGGACGGATCAGATGAGGGCAACTGCTGCAGGGGTTGGAGCTGCTGCAAAGGGATGGGTCTGATGCAGAGGGATGTGACTCAGAGTAACGCGAGCACAAGGGTTTGTGTGTCCTCCCCACCCCTGCCATCAGCACGGGGCTGACCCCTTCTCCCGCCCCCGGCATCGCAGGCAAACGGGTCCGTCTCCTCCCCTTGCCCCCCAGCAGAGCCCCACCTGTGCCTCAGTTTCCCCGGGCAGCCGAGGGGCAGAGGCTGCTCCATCCCCGTTTGCCATCATGTCTCCATGTGTCCATCCAGCCCTGCAGCGGCACGGCGAGGGCAGGGGCTCCGACCTCCTCCCGCAGCGGCGGGGAAGGGCCGCTGTGAGCTTCCCCCCGGGTTATTTATAACCCTCTCCAAGTGCCGGTGTGCGGCGGCAGCTCCCGGGGATATTTTTAGCCCGCTGCAGGGAATCACGGCGGCGAGCACACGGGAGCAGCAGCAGGGAGGGAGAGGTGCCGCAGCAAGGAGCCCTGCCAGAATCCCTGCTCCAAAAAACCCTTTCCAGGGAGGAACACCCCTCCGGGATGGCTGCAGGGTCACACCTGGCCTTGGTGCCATGGCATCCC
This sequence comes from Acropternis orthonyx, assembly GCA_035583155.1. Taxonomy (NCBI): domain Eukaryota; kingdom Metazoa; phylum Chordata; class Aves; order Passeriformes; family Rhinocryptidae; genus Acropternis; species Acropternis orthonyx. Next base: position 1,928,765 of record JAWWEU010000076.1, on the reverse strand, counting down.
TTTCATGGCTTCTTGGGACTCAAGGGACTACGTCCCTGTGACACCCATTGTGTCTGCACTCCAAAAAGCCAGATGAAGGCTGTACCCCAGGATGGGATGGGCACCCTGGCATGGGGACTGTACTCTGGGCTGGGGTGGGCACCCTGGAATAGGGGCTGCACCCAGAATGGGGTGGACACCCCGGAATGGGGTGGACACCCTGGAATGGGGTGGACACCCTGGGATAGGGTCTGTACTCCGGGGTGGGGGCTGCACTTGAGATGGGGCACCCTGGGATGAGGGCTGCATCCCGGGATAGGGGCTGCACCCTGGAATGGGGTTAGGGTTAGGTCGGCACCCTGGGATAGGGGCTGCACCCCGGGAGGGTGTGGGCACCAAGGATTGAGGTGTGGAGGGGCGGCTGTGGCGGAGGGGCTGTGCAGGCTGCTGCTGCTGTCTGCTCGAGAGGGAGACATTAGAGAGCAGCACTGTCTGCATCTCTAATCGGCCTCGCTCTGCCACTGCCGCCTGCTCCCCCTCCCAGCGCCGCGCCGGGGGCTGCAGGAAATCCGGGCCAGGGCCCCCCGGGATGCACAGCTCCCTTCCCTGCCCTGGGAGCTGCCACCAGCCCTGCTGGCAGAGGGGTGGGTGCTCTGCAGCACCCGTGTGGCACTGCCACATGCACACGTGCACACACACACACGCACACACACACACGCACACACACACACGGACACATACACGTGTGAGTGCCACTAGCACAGCAAGGAAGGAGCACCCACTGTGACTTCTGGGCACAGGGGTGCCACCTAAGCCCTGCTGAGCACTGAGGGACCCCTTGTGCCAGCCCCCTCAACAACAGGGGCACCAAATGTGCCACAGTTCTCACCCAGTGCTGCCAACACCTCCCCATTTCCCACACCCCAAAGCCCACCGCAGCCTGCAGCAGCTGCAGAGCACCCGGGGTCTGCTTCCAGACACCTCAGGATATGGGCATATGGGGATCTGGGCACCCAGGGTATTCCAGAGTGTAGGACCAAGGCTGGGCACCCATGGCCAGAGCCAGACACCCCGGGGTGCAGGGCTGGCTGCTTAGGATCAGGGACAGACAGACACCCACCCCCAGCAGTGCCAGCAGGGCATGGGGACGATGTGTGAAGCACCGCCCTCCTGTTCCAGGCAGTTTCCCAGTTTATTTTCTCTCCTATTAGATTCCAGCTGGCAGGACGGCCCTATAAATATACATAAGGGCTCATTTACATGACGGTTTATTCGGGAGCAAATTCCACAGCTGCCTGGCAGACGGCTCAGTGCAGCGGGTGAGAGCGGTGCCTGAAACCAGCCCTGCCTCAGTTTCCCCATCTGCAACCCAGGCGACAGGGAATGGCTTTCCCCACATTTTTGACAATCCGTTCCTGGAAAACCCAGGGTGTTATTATCAAGGCTATTTATAGCCTGGTAAGTGGGTTATTAATATGATTATTCACAGTGTGGCAATGGATAATTGCCCCTGGTGGGGATGACACCTTGAGCGTGTGAGGTGTTGCACGGGGACATTCTCAACCCTAACGTGCCTCCAGCCCAGGGGGAAACTGAGCCCAAAACCCCAGGGGGGCACTGGGATGTGCCTGGTGGGCAATGGGGTCCCACAGCAGAGCTGGGGGCTCGTGGCAGGTGAGGGGGTTTTGCTGGTTCCGTGCTCCGGCACTGGAGTCCAGCTCTTGTTTCGATCATGATGATTAGCTGAGTCACAGCTGGGGTGCTGCTAATTAAATGTATTTCTTAATTAACAAGATCACAGAGAGTGCCTGCCAGCCCAGCTTGGCTTTCAATCACGGCTGACAGAGGCAGCTGTGGCCGTGGAGGCCTGAGGTGCCACAACCATCCCAGTGCTCAGCGCTGCCCCGTGGCCACCTCGGCTGTTCTCCCGCTCCAGAAGCCCATTTCCACACGGAGCACGGGCATGAGGATGGGCAGGGCTCCTGCCCAGCACCATCCAGCCCCGGGTGAGATGAGTGGGGCAGCCTCAGCCCCTGGCTGTCACAGCCCTGGGGTGCAGTGAGTGTGTCAGGGCTCAGCGCCACCCCCCTGCTCCTGCCCTGTGACTCAGGGCTGCTTCACATCCCCCCCCAGCCCCATCCCACCCCACCACCACCTGAGCCCTGACCCAGCCTGGCTATTAATTAATATTAATAATAACACCCCGCAGCTGCTATTCATTGACCTCAAAGCACAACCTGAAGTAACCCCAGTTCCGCTCCCCGACAGCGAAATCTCCACTCCCCACTGCGTGGGGAAACTGAGGCACGGGAACTGGGGCAGGAACGGTGCCAGGAGCGTTCCCTGCTCACCCATATAGGGCTTGGAAGATGGGAAAGCAAAACCCCTGGGAGATCCCCACAGCTCCATGGCGACCCACAGCTGGGTGAGCCAGAGTGGCTGGGAGAGGGTTTTCCTGGCTGGGGAAAAATAGGGGGGAAAAAAAAGAAGAAGAAGAAAAGAAATACATAAAATAAATAAAGGAGCCCATTCCGCCCCCCAGCCTGAGCTCTGCCCCACGGCAATGGACTGCCATCCCTGTGGGAAGGAGGGGCTGAGCTATCCGGGGCGATTTCGCGTGTCCTCGCCCACTGGCGCGGGCAGGCGTCGGATCTGGGGCTTCTCCCGCGTTTTGGCAGTCTGGTCATGTCCTGCCGGGAGAGCAGCAGGACTGAATCACGTTCCAGCGGCAGCAGTGACTCACGGCCACCCCAACCTCCCCGGCAGCAGCCGGCACATTGCAGAGATTCCTGGATGGAGGCAGGAAAATAAAATTAAATAATAACAACTGCCGGCTTCCCCTCCCCACCTCCGCCCCCCCGCCGCCTTCCTTCCCCCAACCTCCTGCAACACAGGCGCAAACAGCAAATTCCAGCGCCCCCGGGAAACACCTCCCGCCTCTCCAGACGCCGGGATGCACGACCTGCTTCTCAGCTGCACGAAACGCCCTTTGCCGGCAGCTGAGGGGGCTCCCGAAAAGGAGCCGGGAGCTGCCCCCTCCCAAAAGCTCCCCCAAGCGTGGGGGCACCCCCAGAGCGAGGTCCTGCCAGTGCAAGGCAAAGATGGGGTGCGGCTGGGTGGATCCTGGGGTGCCCCTCCTCGTCTGAGTTGCTCCATGTGGGGTGACGAGCAGGATGGGGGTACCCCAGTCCTGAGGTCACACAATTCTTGCCGTGGGGGGTTTTTTAGGCAGTGTGAGGGGTGGGGCATCACGGGTATTTTGCATCATTAGTGTCACCTCCTGTCTTTAAATCCCCCCACCCGGGGGGTGCCCCCACCTTCAGGGGACACGGGGGTCCGCCGCAGCCCCGGGCACGGCACAGGGTGGGGTGGGTGATGCTCCGGGGCAGGGCTGTGTTGTGGCTGTCTCCGAGCTCGGTGTGTTTATTCTTGAAAGCGCTCGGCGGGAGCGGTGGGAGCCCCGGTGGGCTGCGGAGCTGCGTGCAGGGGAGAGGCCGGGCTGCTGCAGCTCCGGTGCCGCGGCGCTGCGGCGAGGGCTGTGCTGCCCAAAACCCCACAGCGAGGGCCAACCTTCCCTATGGTCCCACAGCAAGGGATGTGCTGCCCCACGGCCCCACAGTGAGGTCCTTGCTGCCCAAAATCCCGCAGTGAAGGCTGTTCCGCCCAAAATCCCACAGCAAAGGATGTGCTGCCCCACAGCGAGGGATGTGTTGCTCCACATCCCACAGTAAGGGCTGTGCTGCCCAAAATCCCGTAGTAAGGGCCATGTTGCCCTATGGTCCTACAGCAAAGGATGTCCCACAGCCCCACAGGGAGGGATGTGCTGCTCCACAGCCCCACAGCGAGGGATGTGCTGCCCCACGGCCCCACAACAAGGGCCATCCTGTCCAAAATCCCACAGCAAGGGATGTGCTGCTCCATATCCCACACTGAGGGATGTGCTGTCCCACAGCCCCAGGGGCTGCACATCATCAAGCCGGGATCCTGTGGGTCACAGGCCCTACAGGGCAAGGCACAGGGAACACACCCAGCATCTCCAGAGCAAGAGCCCCTGCCTCAGGGAGCTGGCCCCTATGGAGCCCAACTCCCATACAGCCCAAGCCCAGGCATTGTAGAGCAAGAGCTGCTGCTGCCCCAGCAATACAGACCCTTAAAGACCATAAAACACAATCCCATATAGCAGAGTGCACAAGGACTTGCAATTAGGCAGCAAGAGAATACACCCAGTGGAGCAGTCCCTATAGAGAGGGGGTTCCTACTATGTAGAGAACCCCATACAGAGCCTGTCCCTGTAGATCAAGATCCCCTACCCCACAGAGCAGCTCTAGGCCCTGTTGGGCCCCTTCCTGGGGAGCAGGGCGTGACTGAACCATACAGGGATGCCCACAAAGTGCCCTCTCCTTGTCCATGTCCCTGTTGGCCACCTCTCTGCTCACTCATGCCCTTGAACCTCTTTGCATCCACAGTTTGGATGGGTGTGGGATGAGCATCAGGCAAAGCAGGAGCAGCACAGGCGCCTGTTCCCCTGCTCTGGGTGCTCTCAGGGAAGGGTGACACGGCCTATGTGGGTTTCACAGTGTATTTTGGTCAGTGCTTACGAGAAGAGGCGCTGGGGGGGCCGCGGGGGGGGATTCCAGTAAGTGGCCTCTGAGCCTTCCCCCTTCTCGAGAATAGGAAACTGTGACTTCTGCATGGGGTTTCACTTTCTGCTGTGGGAGGAGAGGCCAAACTGCTCAGCTTGACCATCAGTGCAGGGGACTGAGAAAGGGCAGGGAGAGAGCAAATTCAAATTTCATCAGTGCATTTTCTGCATTTCTTGGGTGCAAAAATATGTCATTTTTTTAGGGTTTTGTTTGTTTGTTTGTTTTGGGGAGGGTTTTTTATTTGTTTTGTTTTGATTGGTTTTTGTTGTTGTTGTTGTTGTTTGGTTTGGTTGGTTTGTTTGCTAGGAAAGCAGAGCAGGGGAACCATGAAAGTTCAGTGTCCCACCAGTCTGCTTTGGGGATGCTCAGAGCAGCAAGTGATGCTGCCTCCCCATCCTTGAGCAAGGCACGATGCCAAAGCCATGGCAGTGACCCGTCCTGGTGCCCTGCCACCCCCTCCACCCCTGACAGCCCCCTTCCCGTGGCACACACACGGGTGTCCCGAGGGTGCTGGGGGGTCAGGAAGGAGGAGGGTAAAAATAGCCCCCAGGTGCCCTCTGCCCCAGGAGCAATTCCTCGCTGGGTAAACAGGAAATCTATTCTTAGCCCCATTCAGGGCTGAGGGCAGGGCCCTGCTCCGGGCTTGCTTTGTTCCTCGCTGACACAGGGGTGACGCCAGGCAGAAGGGCCACCACGCAGAACCTTCCGGCCCCACAGGCTTCCCCTTGCTCATTCTTTCCCCCCTCAGCAGCTTTTCCAGGGCTTTTCCAGGGCTGCTGGGGTTTCCCCTTCCCACGGCGTGACGGTGGGAGGTGAGGGCTGTTTTGGAGTGTCTCTGGAAGGCCCTGTGTTGTTTGCTCTGCCCTGTGCTGGGTGGCACCCTGAGGGGCACCTGCTTTGGCAGGGCTCTTGCCCTGACATCCAGCTCCTCTCCCCCTTCCTTGATGGGAGCTCTTGAGTTGGAGGAAAGGGTTTGCCCTTTCTCAGGATGAGCTGAGCTGGGTGAATTGAGGAAGGACGATGCTCACAGCTTTTTCCTATCTCCCTGAAGCCCCCCGTCCAATCTTTATTCCTCATCATTTCCCCCAAGTCATGTCCCCTTTGCAGTATCCTGCTCCAACTCCCTTCTCTTCCCATTCTCCAGGGATCTGTTCAGCCTGTGGCACCCCATGGCTCTGCCCAAGGCTGCTGTGGTGGAGCTGCTGCGTGGTGCTCCAGGCTCAGGCAGCAACCCCTGCCTGCAAAGGACAGCCCTCCCTGCCTGCCAGGGGTGGTGCACAAGGCTCCTGCATCCCATTCCAGCCCCTGGCAGGCTCAGAAGTGACACCTTCTGCCCAGGCAACATTCTTGCTGCAGAGAGAAAAATGCGGGGCTGCATCCCAAAGTGCTGTGTGGCATGACCAGGGGTGCTCGTCATGCTGATGATGGAGAGGGGGATTCCCCGTGTCTCCTCAGCATCACAGCAGCACCTGCGTGGGCACAACCTTGTCCCAGAGTGTTTTGCCCCAGGAAAACAGGGAACTGAGTGAGGTACAAGGGTGGAAAGTGCTTGTGGTGCAGGGAAAGTCTGGGATGGGCAGGAGTGTGGTCTGGATCAGTGATGCAGCTGAGGGGTGTCTGTCGTTAAGGGGGCTGCAGCAGTGTGAGGGCAGGAGCGGTGACAAGCTGGGAGGGGACATCCTGAATCCAACACTGCGTCCCTGAGCTGTGTGGGTGAGCTACAAACTGAGTCCCTGCAGGGCTGGTGACAGATACAGCCACGTGGAGCCACGGGGACAATCCCACTGGGAGCTCTGGGAAATACACCCAACGGAAAAGGCGTCACGGACTGCAGAGACGGGTCGCAGGTGGGATTTATCTTCAGCAATCCCAAATTCCAGGGATTTCACCACTGGGGGCATCCCCCGCGCCGGGACGGAGCAAGGACGGGGCAGCGCTTCCCTCGCGTGGCCGCCGGCGGTACTGCGGGGGGGCGGCACCGGGGGGCTCCCCCAAACCCCCCCGCGCTCCCTCCACTTCACATCTCCATCCAGCAAGGAGAGCAAGGAGGGAGAGGAAAGGGGATCCGCCTTGTCCCTGTGGTGGCAAATGTGCCCCCACCTGGTCCTTTTCAGGGTGGAACCCCAAAATGCAGAGATGTCAGGGGTCTGCCCAAAGCCAGCGGGCGAGGACAGGCTGGGTGGGAATGGCCTCATTCTGCTTCGTCACGGGGGTCCGCATCCTCCTCCTCCTCCTCCTCCTCCTCCAGGTGTGTGATCCCTGCGGCAGAGCGTGCCATGGCTCTCATCCAGCGCCGTTTCAGCTCCTCGGTGTCCGCCAGGAAGGTGTAAACCTGCCGGGACTGCACCAGCTGGAAGAGGTGGCGGGAGTCGCTCTGGGGCAGGTCCTTCACCTGGTAGCCCAGCAGGGGGATGGAGGTGTGGGCTCGGACGTCCTGCCAAGAACAGACAGCGGCGGGAGGCAGGGGATGGGCACAGAGGGACGTCCCTTGAGGATGGATCCGAGCCCGACCTTACCTGGGGGGCTGCGTAGATGTACAGCACGAGGGGATCATCCTGGGGGATCACGAACCAGCCCCGCGTCCCCCCCTTGCCGTTCTTGTCCAGCAGCTGCAGGGAACTGCAGAGCAAACTCCGGCTTGATACCTCTGCAGCTCCTTTCTGCCAAAAAAAATCCCCAACACATCTCTCAATACCCAGTGCAGGAGGCAGAAAGGGCACTGAGCCAAGGCCATTTCCTGGGGAATTCCTTGCCTACTCCACAAAACCTCCCAAAGCAGGGGGAGCTGTCCTGGCTGTGAAGGTGCTGTGGTGAAGGGAGCCCTGGACGTTGGGTGCCAAGGTTTGGAGCAGGAGGGAGGGTCGCTCAGCACATGCACCTTCTGACTGCTGTGGGAGTGACTCTCACCCCTCCTGCTGCTGGGACAGCCTCGCTGGGGACCAGGGTGAGCGGCAGGGCTCAGAGGGACAGAGGAGGGCAGAGCTCACCTCCAGGATGCCTTTGTGCCTCCCCTCCCGCTCCTCCAGCACCGTGTGGCCCGTCAGGAAGATGTAACACTCCTGGCAGACGCGGTTCAGGCGGTTCCCATCGTACTGCAGCTCAGCTTTGTAGTCAGAGCAGCGAGCGCACACCACCTGCAGCCACCAGCCAGGGACACTGCTGAGACTGGGGCAGGGCTGGGGGATCCAGGGACAGCTCCAGGAGGGGCGGGAGCAGCGCTGAGCCTGGGGAAAGGGATACAGGGAGGGAGGGGACGGGGTGACTCACGTATCCGCAGGCTCGGCAGTGGTGTCTCCGGCGTGTGATGGCGTTGAAGGGCTCCTTGCAGCGCATGCACATGGTCACCAGGTTGTCCCGCACCCACTGTGGGGCTCGGCGGCCGAGCTCCTCTGTCTGGGGGTTGGAGGCTGCATCACCAGGGCTGGCCAGCCATGCCCTGGGTGTTCCCACCACTCTGCTCTCACCCCTTCCCCTCCTCAGGCCTTCTCCTTGTCCACAGCCTCCCCCCAGCTCGGTTTGTGCAGGGGGGTGCTGGAGGCAGGTGGGGCATGGGGAGCGCAGGAGGGTTACCGTCAGTGCAGGGGTGTCTGTCTCCAGGCCGTGTACTGCTGTCTTAAAGGTCTCACTCCTCTTCTCTTTCCTGTCAATGGCATCTTGGAAGGCCTAGAGGGGAAGGCAGGGCTGGAGGGGCAGTTGGGAGCCGCCCTGACACAGGGCATCCAGCTGGGATGAGGGAGATGTGCCACCTCTCCCAGCACTCGGTGGTACCTTGATCCAGGCATTCATGTCCTCCTCAGACCTGGGTACAAAAAGAGAGATGGATAAGCTGTTGTCCCTGCTCCCTGAGGGTCTGCACGATGTTCCCCTTCCCCTTACCTGGCTTGCAGCTCCAGAGTCCGCTGCTTTCCCGAGACCAGGAAGGTGTGAGGGAATTGTGTGTCATTCAGCTCCCGCACCTACGAGACACCAGAGAAGGGATGTGGAGCTGAACCCACCTCCAGCACACAGAGACCTTCCTCCATGATGTGGGCACAGGGATATCCCTTGGGCACAAGGCCTTCAGCCCCTCAGATCCCACATGCACAAGATTTCACCGGCACTTCACGGGATCAGAGTGTACCAACCCCAGCCACAGAGCCACCCCTGGCTCCAGCTCCTCGCTCCCTGCTGAGGAAGTGAGGGGCAGCAGCCACCTTACACCCCAAACTGGGGTGCTTTTGGGGAGTCAGGGCCTGGGGGAAGCGCAGAGACAAGGTGCCAGTCTGACCTTCATGCCTTCCACGTCCATGCGGAGGTGGACCTGGAACTCGGCGCCCACCTGGATGACCTTGGGCACGCAGTACAGCAGCATGTTGTTGAACTGGGAGGGGGAGAGAAGGTGGGTTGGAGCCCAACACCTGCCTGCTCCCAGCTGGGGGCTTCCCTGGGACCTGGGGGCCTTCACCCCCCCAAGCCTGAGCTGGTCCTTGGGAAGAATCCTGCCTAAAACTGACGGTTTCTGCCCCAGCCCTCTCTCATCCTGCAAAGGTGAGAGAGGCATCTCCCAGGGCTGCCATGCCCATGGGATCAGCAGATTCCCAACCACATCCTGCACAGGGTGCCCTGCATTGGACAGGGTCAAATCCCCCAGCTCTGAATTCCTCCCTTCTGTGCCAAGATGACCCAGCAACACCCTGGCCCAGGCTGCGCTGCCCTTGTCCCCATTCCTGTCTTATCCACTCCCTCCCCTTTCCCTGGGCATCCCAGCTCCCACCAGGAACAGGTACTTCTCCGACGTGCTGTTGTTGCGGGTGGAGACTTTTTGGATTGGTCCCTCCTTGATCAGCTCGTTGGAGGGATCCACGATGTCATCCTCGAGGCCCAGCCGCTGATAGACCACCCAGAGGTTCTGCAGCCGCTCCTGGGGGAGGCAGGGGGACCTGTTTTTGTGGGGTGTTGAGCAGCCACCACCTTGCCACCCCCTGCATTCCCCCCATTCCCACCTCCCAGGCTGGCTGCTGAGTACTGGGAGAGGTGGCACAGCTCTCTCACCCCAGACTGATCTTTGGGAGCAGCTCCCAACCCCAAGCAGCCGGTCACATCGTTGATGGCACAGACGTGACTTCCCCAGGCTCGGGGTGATGGGGTCAGGCATCAAGAGCAGGGTCTCAGTGCCTCTGACCCATTCAGGGTCACTGTGCTGGGAGCTGCAAAGCACTTCCAGCTGGGACAAGCACTCACCATCTCAGCAATAGCTGCATTGGAGTGCTTGGCCACCATAAAAATCATCTCCAGGGCCTCTGCAAAGAGAAGAGACAGGCTGCAGGTTAAACACCTGCTCTGGGGCTGTGGGAGGGAACTCCTGGGTCTGCCCCTCATGGATACACGTGTGGTGGGTGCTGCCTTCCCCTGGACCCAACCCAAACGGCCCCAAAATGCTGCACAAGAGCCTGGGTACAGCCAGACTGTGTGTGCTGGGGTCCTGGGAGGACAGACAGCTGGCTCTTGTATCCCACCATCCCAGCAACACTGGGAATGGTGTTATCCACAGGGGTCTGAAAGCCCCTCCACCCACTACACCCTAGGGATGCTCTGGAGGGACCACCCTTATCCTGGACCACCACCCTTCCCCACAGACGTCCACAGCCCCTGAAAGGGAAGATTAATCCCCCTCCCTGCTAGAAAAGGATCAGACTGAGAGGTTTATCCACGGGCACAGGGCAGCTGATTAGTGTATCCAGGTATTCTGATGCCCTTGTACAACACCAGGGGCTGTTATTTCCCCTACGAACCCACCCTCCCACTCCCCAGGGTGAGCCAGACCGAGCTCTCACTCTCAGCATCACCCCGGTCGGGGGACTCGGGTGGGAGTTTTCGGACATAATCCTTCAGGAGGAGTTCGTAGCGTGGGATCCTCTGCACAGGTTCCAGCATGTGGTGCTGCAGCGTTAGATTAGCACAGACCTTCCTCTTCTGGGGAGAGACACCAGGCACAGAGAGAGGAACAGTGACCAACCCTCTGCTGCTCCTCTCCCATCCTCTGCTGCTTCCCCCGTGCAAGGAGATTTTGGGGAGCACTGCTGTGATCCCTCTCCCTGCTGTTACCTGGATGTCAGCAATGAGCTCCTGGAAGGGCGGTGATTTCTCTGACCAGGTAGTGAGGAGCTCCACGGCCTTGTCGAAGTTCTTCACATACTCACCGTACATCTTGAGGAACGGTGCCAGCTTTTGGATCACATCCCCAATCCGGGGGTTGCAGTTCCTGCAGGAGGGAACCGCAGCTTCCTCAGTCCCTCGGGGCAGACAGACAGGGAGGGAGCAAACAAAGTTGGGGTGGGGGGACAACAGAGGTTTCATAGGATCAAGGAATGGTTTGGGATGGAAGGGACCTTAAAACTCATCCTCTCCCGCTCCATACCATGGGCAGGGACACCTTCCACTAGCCCAGGTTGCTCCAAGCCCCATCCAACCTGGTCTTGACACTTCCAGGGATGGGGCAGCCACAGCTTCTCTGCCCAACCTGTGCCAGTTCCTAACTTTTCTCCCAATGTTTCTACTGCTGCAACCTGCCACATCCCCACACAGCTCCTGCTCTCCAGAACAGGAATGTCCCCAGCTTGCAGCCAGCCTGGGCTGTTCATGCCTGGGCACAGCCCAAAACTACCTGAGATGTCACCTGCCCATTTTCAGAAACACTCCTGTCTGAGGGTTTTAAGGCAGTGCTTTCCAGCACAATGGCATTTGGAGCAAAACAGGCTGAGCTCTGGTCCTGATGGGAGCCTGAACTCAGCACTGCTCCACGTGTCCTGCCCTCCCTTCCTGAGCTCACCAATCCTCCATGCGCTTCTGCAGCTCCGGCAGGAAGAACTCAGCGTGGAACTGGTAGATGGAGGAGATGTTGGAGAAGATCATTTTCACCACCTCCTCTGGGACGGTCTTCCCAGCTTTGGCTTCTCTCATCAGCTCTGTATAGAATACCTGGAAGAAAGAAGGGGTGAATAAAAAGGGTCAGGAAAAGGCTTGAGGATCCCATTCCCTGTCTGAGACTGGCACATGGCTCAGTGAAAGGCCTGACTGTGCAGGAGGGAAATCCCAGGCCCCGAGAGAAGAAGGGGATAGAAGGTTTTGCTGGGAGAAGGGTGCTCCATGGAGGTGTGGGGGGTAGGAAAGGCAAAGGCCAGACCCAAGCCCTGGATGTGAAGACCAGCAGCCAACATGTCTCTCATTTGTACATCTTCACCCGCTCCAAAATCTCCTTGTGTGGGCTCCTCCACTGCCCAGCTCACCTGGTCAAGGAGGTGGAGGCGATTGACATAAGCCTGCTCTGTCTCCAGCAGCTCCAGAGCGATTTTCTTTTCCTCTGGTTCCTGTATGGAGTGGGCAGAGATGGGATGCTGAGCCAGCCCATGAGATTCCCAGCCTTCCCTCCGGAGCTCACCTCCCTGCCAGGCTCCAGCCCTGCACCCTGGGGCTTCCTCCAGTTGTCCTCACGGATCTTGTGTCGCAGAGAACGGAGGCATTTGAAGCTGAGCCCACGCTGACCTTGCTGCCCCTGCTCGTGCTCCTGCTCCCCTTGGAGCCCGGCAGCTCTTGGGGAGAGGCTCGGGCTGGCAGGGGATGCTGGAGGCTGCTGGGGCTGCCTGGCTGCAGCAGGGGGATGGCTGGGAGGAGCCTGCTTGTCCCTCCAGGCGAATTTGCTGTCCCTGCTACAAAGGAATGAATCAGCCTGGTCAGCTCACCCATTCCCTCACCCAGTTTAAAGCCACAGTCCTTGAGTAAAGGTGACAAGAGCACTGACACTGCTTTGCCCCACTACAGCACTGCAGTACAAACATCCCCAACATCCTCCATGGGATCCAGCCTCTCTTCTCCCAGTGGTTTCTCCTGCTGTGGGCAGACCCTGTCCTGCTCTAGAAAAGCAGGATTCTGACACTTATCCCAGGTACATCCATTTATTTCCCAGGTACAGCTCTGGCACTGCAGAGCCAAAGCGGGGAGAAGCCCAATAGCCAAGAGTAGGGTTTGTGTAGGTGTTTTGCAGACAAGTTGTTTTTTGGTGCTGTTCTCTCTTCCCTTTCTGACAAAGACAAGGCAAACAGGCCCAGAGCAGGCACGGGGGAGAAGCCAGGCCATGAAGGTGACAGTGAGTTGTCTGTCATCTGAGAGCTGGTCCAGGTAGGAAACTGCTCTGGGCATAAACTGGAAAGACATCCACTGTGGGTCTGCAGACAGGAGTGGGATGAGGAGGCAAAAACTTGGGTGAAACTGGACATAGAACTGCAAAGCTGGGGAGAGGAGGTGACTTGAGGGGCAGAGACTCATCCCAAGAGGATGTTGGGTCCATCCCAAGCCCAGGTCTGTGAGCTCATGCACATCCCCTCCTGTCCAGAGGACTGGCAGAACCTTCCAGAGACAGAGAGGCTTTATCCATCTCTCCCAGTGCCCCCCAGACCCCTGTCAGCCCAAACCCACTGCAGAACTCCAAGAAGGAACTTCTCTCTTTCTGTTTGTGCTGACTTGGGCCAAATCATTTTCTGTTCCAGAGAACTCGTTCCCACGTTCCCCAGCTTCCTCTGAAAGTCCCGAGTTACTTTTATTTCCTCTAAATCCAACTAACACTCCATGATAACCAACCAACACCCCACAGCAGGGATGTGAGGCAGACCGAACACTGCAGCAGTGCCAACACAACATCGCTGTGGGATGATGGGAACAATGACAAGTCCTGGGAAAAAAAATACCCAGCAGAGATGCAGGCAAAATTCCTGGAGTAAAAGGAAATCTCCCACTTGAGCATCTTTAGGGATTGCTGCAAAACCCACCTGCCCCACCACCGCCTCATCACTGCTCACTGGCAGCACCTCTGGGTATAAGGAAAGGCAGGATTCCGTATCCTGATTCAGCAGATGGAGAGACTGAGGCACAGGCCTCAACAACAGCTCTCCCCATGCCTCAGCACTCCTTGTACACCAGAGTCAGGGCAGATCCCTCACTCCAGCCCTGGCACACACTGTCTGAGGGTCCCAGCTCAGGCTCCGAGTGAAGGAGCTGTTTAACAAAAGGAACTTTAACACAGTGACACAGTGCTTTGCCTTCCCTTTCCTAGGAGCCACGTCTCTGCAGACTGCACAGCCTGAGGCTGGGATCCTCCCAGACACCCGGGCACTTAATTCCCGGTGAAGATCTCTGCCTACATGTTTGCAAACCACAGTTCTTTCCCCCAGCAGCAAAGCGATTTAGGAGCCAGTGCTGAGCACAGGGTGTTGGAACAGACTGCCACAACCTAACCCTGAGCCAGGCAGAGTCACTCACATCCCACTGAGGTTTTTAGGCTTCTGTTCGTGACCCGCAGTGGGAGGAAGGCAGAGCGATAAAGCACAGCAAATCACCTTGTCAGCTGCTCCACAGGCTCCAAACCACCTTCAGGGTGGGTTTCTTCCCTCCAAACCAACCCCCCTCCCCCCCCCACACACAGCCCGCACCCAGAACCTTCCCTCCTTACCACTGCTCTTCAAACACAGCCCCCACTTTCACCACGTTCTGCTGATCAGCCACCCCTCTCTCCATGGCACCGCCTGGGAGCAGGTCCTGGGTGTGCAGGAGCTGCAGGAGCGGGGACTGATGGCTCAGCTCCCTCCTCCTGTCCCCCTCTGTGCTTCGAGGTGTTCCTGGGACCCAGGCTGTGGTTTGGGGGAGAGGCAAAGCCCACCCGCTGCCCTCTCTTGTGGCAGCAGAGCCTGTCTCTGGGGTGGCCTCAAAAGGAAAAGGAAAGAGGAAGCACAGCAGGTTGTGAGGGGGAGAAACGCTGAGAAAACACTGGGAATTGGTTCAGTTTGGGGAGGTGGCAGCACCAAGGCCAGAGCAGCGGTGGGAATGGAGCTCTGATCTGATCCCATGGTGGGTGGGATGTGCCCCACCAGGGTGGAGGTCAGGGTGGGGGGTCTGCACAGTCCTGATGCCCAGAGGGGTTGGGAAGGGGCTGGCAGGATGGGAAGGAGGGAGGGAGGGAGCGATGGCAGGGCCCTGGTGCCCGGGGGGCATCGGGGGCTGGTGTGGGTGTGCTGGAACACCGACGGCTGGAGCCAACCAAGGGCTGCTGGCAATGACAGACAGGGGCGGTTGGCAATAACCAAGGGCTGCTGGCAATGAAAAGACCGGAGTTGTTGGCAATAACCAGGGGCTGTTGGTAAGGACAGACAGGGATTGTTGGCAATAACTAAGGGCTATTGGCAATAACACGCCGTGGAGAACCAGATGTGGCTGGAGAAGGGGCCATGTGGAGAGAGGACAGTGCTTTGCCAGGACAAACATCCTTGTTGTAGGTCCTGGAGACAAGCACGACACAAGTGCAGGTCTGTTGTCCTTTCCCTTTCCTCCTTCTCTCTTTCTTCCCTTCATTCTCTCTCCCCCGTTTTAATTCACCTTCCCTTCCCTTCCCTTCCCTTCCCGTCCC
>JAWWEU010000076.1:1873674-1897157 GCA_035583155.1 Acropternis orthonyx | reverse complement strand
AATAATTAAAAAATAAAATATGATGACGTCACTCGGAGCAGGGGTGCCTTCCCTGCTGCCTGTCAGATGCGCCTGAAAGGAACAGGGCAATAAAACAACAGCCGCCTCTGTCTCCCTCGTTAAACACGGCACTAATTGGATGTTAATTTCGCCTTGCTCTTCTCGCTGCTCGATTGTGAAGGCTCTGCCTGGCTCTCCCTCTCTCGCTTCCTTTCTTTCCTGTTGCAATGCTCTTGGCAGCTCTGAGGGACTCTGGACTGTGCGCTCTCCTCCCGCTCGTGGACTGGAATAATTCAGGAGCTGGGAGAATTAAAAAAGACGAGGCGCGGGGGCGAACGGTTCAGAAACGGGGCGGGCGTGATGGATTTCGAGAGCTACGCTAATCTCCCCGTTTCCCGTGCATTGTCCTACCGACTTGGAGCTATTTGATTTCTCTTCCCCCCCTTTCCCTTCGCGTTGGGTTTGGGCTGCCGGGTAAAAATATATGTCTCAAAAAAACAGTAAAGAAGGGCATAAAAAAAAGAGGGAAAAAAGACAGGAAAAGAAAGAGAAAAAAGGCTAAAAAAAAGGGGGGGGAAAGGGCTAAAAAAAAAAAGAAGAAAAAAGGCAAAGAAAAAGGAAAAAAAAAAAAAAAGCCTGGTTCAATGACGACAAACCCCCAAACCTCCTCCCAGCTCCCCCCGTCTCGCCGCGCTGCCTAACCCCTGCGTGGAAACAGGCGTTTTAGGGAGCCAGAGCAGGAAGTTGTTGTTCTCTGTCTTGCCCAGGTCATCCTTCCAGGGTACGTGTGCAAGGGCGGTGGGCGCGAGGGGCTCGGTGGGCACCCGGCAGCCCACCCAGCGACCCCCGGCCAACGAGGCGGAGGGGGCGCGGGGGCCGGGTGGCATTTTTGGGGGACGCCAGAGGGGCCCAAGGGACAGGATGGGTGGGGGAGCGGAGGGGAGGGAGCGGGAGGCGGAGGTGGGGGGAGAGAGCGAGAGCCGGGGAGTAAAGTCCTACCTGGGATCGGTGCCAACTTCCTGCAAAGGGTTACAGACCCGCGGCTTTGAGAGCCCACCAGAGGCGAGTGCGCTCTTGTCACGGTTCCAAGGCGAGATGAAGGCAGCGGGAACAGGTACAGCAGATGCCGAGTGGCCTCGTTTAGCCCGCCGAGCGGGGCTTCGGCTCGATTTAAACCTCGCCAAGGAGGAGGCTTCGGGGGCCTCGCCATCCCGGCACGAGGCCATGGGGGCCGCCGGGTGCCAAGGGTGGGGTGCGTGGGTCGGTGGCTGGAGAAGGGGGGGTGTGTGTGTGCATGGCAAGGGGGGGGCCTCGGCTGCTCGCTCGCCTTCTCGCCGTTTGGATTAACATGCGGAAGATGCGCCTGTCACTTTGCTTACTGTCAGCGCCGGCTCGGGGATGGGTGACGGCTTTGTTCGGCGCAGCCGGGGGAGCTGTGCCAACTCGGACTTGGCAGGCGAGGCCGGGTGGGCAGGGAGAGGGGGACGAGGCAGCGGGAGCGGCTGCTGGGGTGGCTGCGGAGGGACGTGGCCGCAGGCCCGCGTCGGAGCACGGCGGGTTTCTGTTGGCGTGCGCCTCCCTCTCCCTCCCTCTCTCCCGCGCTCGCCTGCGCCCAGGCTGGTGCAGACAAAATGAAAACGTGTTTTGTTTTGGTTTTTTGGCATCTCCCCAGCAGCGCTACCAACCCCAGCTGGCCCCCCCTCTGCTCCCTTCCCCTGCCCGACGCGACTCCCTTTTACAATCGGCACGAACCAGGTGCTCGGGCAGCAACAGAATAAGGCCAAAAATACCCCCTGGCACCCAACCCACCCCCAACCCGCCACCCTTGGCAGTGGCTGCTCCCAACAGTCCTCCATGGCGGGTGGGTTGTTGTTTGTGCGGATGTAAATCTTTTTTTGTCCTCTTTTTTTTTTTTTTTTTTTTCCCCTCCCCATATCGTGTCCCTCTCACGTTGGGTGTGTGTGTTCCTATTCAAGGACCCACCACCTCCTGTCGTGCTAAAACCAGGAAGGAGGGAGCCAAGGGCTGGTTTCTGCCTGGACGCCGGGGCGGCGGGCAAGGGAGATGGCGATGGAGGACAAGAGGAGGGAGGAGAGGCATGGGAAGGCGGGAAAAGGAGCATGGGGAGGGCGGAAAAAATTAATCCACCTCCCCAAGCCTTTTGTTTAACCTGTGTCGATGCAAGGAAAGGTCTTGGATTTTTTTCACACCCCCTCCCCCCCTTGTCCTTTTTTTTTCCCGCCCTGTGCTTGAGCCTCGTGGGGCGTTTTTGACCCCAATGGGGCAACTTTCCGGAGCGGGCGGTGTGGGAGGTTGGTTTTTCGGGAGGCGGCGGGCTCGTCCCGCAGGCGCGCGGCTCCGAGTGCAGGAATTCCTGCCAGCTCGCCTTTGTGCCAGCCTCCCTTGGCCTTGGGTGTCTCGTTCGGATGGAGCCTGGCATCCAGGCACCGCCCATTTCTTGGCGTTGAGCTGCGAGGAGAAGGAAAGGGGAGAGAGCGAGCGAGAGAAGGGGAAAAAAAAAAGCTGTCTCACTCAAACTGGCCTTTCTCGGAAAAGGATCCTTCCCTGATGATTGTCCGGATAAGCGGAGCTAAATCCAGCCACTACTCCACAACAAAACCACTCTCTTCCACGGTGCGTCTCTCTTGCTGCCTTGGTACGAAATCGAACCTCACTCTTAATTTTGGATTTTTTTTTTTCGTTTGTGCGGTTGGGGATTTTTTTGGGTTTTTTTTTTTTTTTTTTTTTTTGGCCTTTGATTTGAAATAACGTTTTGTTCCTCCAGTTGCTCCATTGCTTTGTTGTTGCTGCGACCTGCCTTCTCTCCGAAACCCCTTCCCGCCCAATCCTCCGGCCCTTGGTGCTCCAACACCCGACTTTAATCGGTCTCCCTATAGAGGGATGTATAGCAGATAGGCAGGTCCCTACGTGCAGTGCTTGGGGCGGCACTGGAGGGCGATTCCCCTCCCTGTCCTCGCCCCGCCACCCGGGATGCGCCCCCAGAGCCACCCGGGGCTGGGTGCGGGTCACCCGGGTGCTCCTTAACCCCTCGCCGGGCACCACCGAGGGAGGGAAGATTGTGTCGAATCATGTCGGGTTTGCAATTCAACATGGCAGCCGCAGCCAGCGTGGTGGCAGCTCCCGGGCGGTGGGCACGCCGCGCCCGGCCGGACACGCGGGCACCACGGGCAGGGCGGGCGGGCAGAGGGAGGGTGGCAGGGTGGCGGTGGGGGCGCCCGGGGCGAGCTCGGAGGAGGAGGATAATTTTATTTCTTTTTTTTTTTTTTTTAGTGGTGGGGGGGGGGATGTTGTGAATTACACCAGGAGCGATCCGGGAAAGGAGGGAACTCAAGCTGTCTGGTTTTGTTGGCATTAACTGTTTAGGAGCCGGCTCGCTCCCCACGCTGGCACAGCGTGCCAGGGCGGGCACCGGGCCTGGGGAGATGCCCGGGAGTGGCCTGGAGGTGGCTTTTCCCGGAGAGATGGCGGCCTTGGGCCAAGCCAGGGGCTGCTGGGAGGAAGCTGCTCTTTGGAGGCATCGGGATGATTAACGGGGCCCTGCGCCTCCTGCCTCGTGGAAGGGTTCACGCCTCGCACCGGGGCGGCATTTGGCACCGCCGCGCCGAAGCTCCTCGGCTCGGCCTGGCCCTGCCCGAGCCCGGGGGTTGTCCCAGCAAGGGCGGATCTGCCCTCTTTCTGTCAAACTTAATTTAGGCCTGTTTGGGGCACAACAAAAGCGGCTTGTTCGCAGGGCAGGGTCCTGCTTGCCGGCCGCTGGGCGCTCCGCAGGCACTCGGAGCCATGAAAGCCACCCCTCCTCCTTCGCCGAATTTTTCCTCTCTGTTCCCCCTGCCCAGCCTCCCCTCTCCTCCTCCTTTCTCCAAAAAAAAACCCCTTTTCCAGTGAGTGGTGTATGGCCCTGCAGTAAAACCCTTAAACTGGCCACAGAGCACCCAAATGCCCCGGCTCTGCTTTGGCTCTGTGACCCACCAGCCTGCTCTGGCTGTATCAGCCGTGCTCGGGGCATGTCCCCAGAATTGCCAGCAGGGTGGTGAGAACCTCCCAGAGATGTTGCCCTGGCTGTTGCACATCCTCCTGACCCCACAGGGAGCTGTGTGGCCTCGTGCTCCTCAGTTTGGTGTCCGGGGCGCCGGGGTCCAGCCCTGAACCCCCGTAGGCGGATTTTCACAGCCAGCCTTCCTTCAGTTTGGAAGCTGAAATCCCCCTGTTGTGGGAGCTGGGGGCAGTCAGGCATTCGTGGGGTCTGACCCCCAAATTGAGTTGGGATTGTCTCTTCAGCAGAGTGTGTGTACACAGCAGGTTACATCCAGACCCTTTAGTTCCAGTGAGGAGGCAGCACAAGTGTTTTACTCATCAGTCCAGCTTTTCCCTTGCAGATTATTTATACAAACTGGGGCTGGGGTGAAACCAGACCTTTCCCAATTTGCTTCCAGTCGCTATTACTTCCCTGGGAAAAGCTGGTGGAGGGCAGATATTAAAAAAAAAGAAACCCCACTGAAGCTCCTGTGAGGAGCCTGGGAGGAGAGAATGTCTCAGCTCAAGCAAGGCTCTTCTGACGTGTCCTAAGCAAAACATCTGGCACCCCTGGAAGCTCCGTCCAGCCAAGGGACACAGCTGTTTTATTGCACACAGCTTGCAGCAAAATAGGCCTCGTGCTTCCAGAACATGGCTCAGCAGAAAGAATGAATACTTGAAATGGGGAGTCAGATCTTTCTGCTGTTTGTTGCTTATCTCAGGCTGCTCTGGTGTGAGCTCTGCTCCATCTCCTGGCGGGAGACCAGGAGCTTTGCTCCCGAGGCTCAAGCCTTGTTGGGCTGCTGTAACCCCCCAGCAGGCAGCAGAGCCACTCTGGACTTGCATGGACATTCCTGAGAGCAGGATCAGGCCCCCAGGTTAGCTGAGGGTGGCTCTGGGAAATTTCCTTTCCTTAAAAGGTCCAAGTTTGGCCAAGGCAGAGTTTGGATTGTGATTTCCTTTTTTCTTTTTCTTTTTAACCCACACCCTCCCCCTTCCCGCCCCAACTCAAAGCAAAACTCACATTGGTGAGAACTGCCTGATTTACAGCTGCAGAAAATGCTCGGCTCTGTGTCTCCATAGGCCAGACCCAAGGGGAAAAGCTTCCCGCACACTCGACCATTCATACAAGCAGCTTTGCCACTCCAGGGACCCCTCCTGGTGGGCAAAGGGTGGGTAAAAGGCAGCAAGACTGAATTTGGCCTTTGTGGGCTCCATCCTCAGCCTTTTCACAAACTGTTCCAATGGGTTTGGGGGGGCACAAGGATCCTTGGAGAGTCCCATCCAAGGCAGAGCTGATGCTGGAAGCTTCGTGCACCACGGGGAATGCGGTGTCCAAATGCAGCCAGGTGTGATTCACTCTCTGTGCCACCCCACAGCTGGGCCTCAGACAAATCAATACCATTTATTTTCCATCCTGCACCTCTCTCAGTCCCTAATTTCCCTCTGCTTTTGTTCTGTAGCACCAGTTTGTTATGATGGAGTTGCTCGTAGCTACTGTTTAACTTCTGTGATAATTGGCTGCTGTGAAAGGTGAGGCCTGGGAGGACAAAGCGAGGTGGCTGGTTTGTTATTGTAGGGTTGCTCATGGGCACTGGGCTGTGCTCTCTGGCTCTGCAGTTGGAAAGCCCATGAGATAGGCAGGGTTTGGCATGCTAGAGTTTATCACAAGATAGTCCTGGCCACAGGAAATGTAAGAGAAGTAGCCCAGCGAAGGACACAGCCAATGAAGCGAGGTCTGCAGGGTCAAAGAAGTGGGTGCTGTGTTATTGAGGTGATGACAACCAAATACCACCTAGTTCTGGGAGGTCTGTGGGGTGGTGGCTTTGCAAGCACCTCTCCTGCTCATTCCCACACCAGAGCTGTTCTGTGCTGTGGCTGCTGCCAGCACATCAGTGTCACTGCCCTGCTGACCTTGGGAACAGAGGACCAGCCTAAGGGAGATGGTTCTTCAGCCCAGATCAGTCCAGGCTCATGCAGGAGGTTTCTCCTCACGTTCAAGACCATGACAATCATTGTGCTGCTTCCTCCTCCTTCTCCTCCTCCTCCTCCTTCCAGCTTGAGGGCTCTGCAGGGCAGCCACAGCCACCTTTGGTTCAGTCTTCAGGGTCTGGTTTGAGCTCACAGCATTGTCTGTGCTGATGTTTTAGTGCCAGCCATGGGGACCTGAAGCAGCTTTTCCTGGGCAGGGAGGTCCTGGGAGTAACACCAAGAATTCAGGGAGTGGTTCTCCTGTTCTTTAGCCTTGGCTTGCTCAGTGCTGGGCATGAGCTCTGATGAGGGGAATGGAGGTTGGAGGGGCAGCAAGTGGCATCCCAGCCTGTGGAGTCAGAGTGGCTTGGGAGCAGGCAGAAGGATGGGAGCAGGCAGCAGGATGGGAGCAGGCAGCAGGATGGGAGCAGGGAGCAGGATGGGAGCAGGCAGAAGGATGGGAGCAGGCAGCAGGATGGGAGCAGGCAGAAGGATGGGAGCAGGCAGAAGGATGGGAGCAGGCTCATTTTCTTGCTCCAGGTTTGACAACAGAAGCCTGAGCTCAGGCTGGGAGTGAAGGCACTCTGGGCTTGCAAGGAGAGAAGGTCCCAAAAGCCCAACTTCGAGCAACAGTGTTTTCCAGGCAGTTCTTATGTGGAAACTCCACAAAAAGTCAGGTCAGGTGCTGATATCTATGTGGTCAACAGCTTCAGTATCTGCACAGCTGCTCCCAGGGCTCCTGTCTCTGGGAGAAGGATCAGGATAAGAATCTGGGAGCTGAGCAGCCCCACAGGGAGGATGCCTGGGGTCATCCCTCCGGCATCTCTGCCTTGGGAACACATCATTTCCTCAAAGGAGAGCTGGGTTGGATGCAGAGGAACGGGAATAAAGGGGTCTAAGCAGGCTTTGCTCCGTTCTCCAAGTTGGTTGTACAATAACCAAACAGGTGATGAAACCCAACCACTCAGCAGCTCTCAGTCTGCCAGGAATAAGATTAGAGATGAGGCCTCCAACATCACCTCCCAGTTCAGTCTGGCCAGTCATCCTACAGCCTGCTGGGGGATTGCCTCTGCTGTTTTCCAGCCACAAAGCCTCCTTCTCTCCCTGGCCCCATCAGCCGTGTGCTGTTAACACACATCACACTCCACCCCAGGAGCAGCTGCATCTCAGCAGAGATGTGGAGACAGACAATAATGTGCCCGGCTCCGACAGTCTTTGTTGTTCAACTTGCTCCTGTTAGTCCTGAAATCTCCCTGACTCTTCAGAGAGGCAGCAAAAGAAAAGTCCTGCAATGAGCTCCTGGAGTAGGGAAACTTGAGCTGGTGGAGCCTGTGCTGGAGCCGAGAGCCAGGACCAGCCCCTGACCTGGGGCTGGATGCAGCCATGCCTGAGCACTGTGGGAGTTCCCATCTGGATCTCAGCTTTGCAGGCTGGGCCCTCCCCTGCCCAGGGGATTAGCGAGATGTGGTTCCCAGGGCGGGGGAAGGGGCTAATGAACAGAGACAGGATAACGAAGCAGGTAAGGGCTTCCTGTACTTTAGGGCTCAGGAGGAAATCCTGCAGCTGGTGAATCTGGATACGATTAGTGTCCATTTCTCCCTGTGTAATCAACCCATCTGCTCATCCCTGCACATCAGCCACGCACGCCCCGTTGCAGGCAGATGCCTCCCGGGCACTGTTTTCATCCCTGTCTGCCACGGCCACTCCAGGCAGGCTGAGAACGGGGCTCGCTCTGAGCCCTGCCTGCGTCTGCTCCCTCTCCCCGCTGGGCTCAGCCTCAGCCAGGCCAGAGGGAGTCCCGGGAAAGCTGCTCCCAAAAACCAGTCATGATCACTGCAAGCAGCAGGACCAAGGCCAGGAACAGCCTTTTCTCCGCGGAGCAGGGTGGGCACATTCTCCAAAGGGCTTTGAACAGGAGTTCAGAGGGATCGCTGTAACTCACAGATAAGCTCAGCTTTCCAGACTCTGCCGGCTCATCCGAGCTCAGCTTTACCCTAAGCAGGTAAAGGTGGATTATGTTTGGCTGCCCAAAGCCTTGTTCATCCCATGGGGTCCTGAGTGCAGGCTGTACAGTCCCCACGTGGCCATGGAAGGGACTGGGCTCTCTGTCCTGCTCTGTTGAAGGGGAGAGGTGCTGGTGCAGGATGCTGAGGACTCATCGCATCACCTTTTCCTTGGCAACCTTGTCCAGCTACACAAAAAACATGTGGCAGCCCTGCACTGGCTTACAAATGTCAGGCCAACGTGCCAGCTTGGGCTGAAATGAAGTCAAAGGAGGAGTTTGTGTGTGGGTGAATACTTTTTTTGCAACGCAGTGGCTCAAGCTTGCATGGCCCTTCAGGGTCTTCTGAAAGGCCAGACTTGGTGACAGCTCTGAGACAAAAATCTACATGAAAATTCCCGGTCTCAGTGTCCTGGGTACCCAAACTGTGTCCGCCTGCACTTATATGAGCTCTTACTTGTGGTCATTGGAGTGTCCTCGGGGATCCACAAAAGGATGGTCCCTACCCCGAGCAGTCCATGTGCTCAGCCCAGCTCTGGCCCTGCGTGGTGTTCAGGGCTCCAGGCACCTGATCCTGCCATTTGCTGAGTGCCAAAGTGTCATTACAGCCAGAACAATGTGAGGAATGCAGCACAGGTTAAACATTTAATTTGCTTTCAAGGGCTACTTGTTGCTGCATTTCTAAATGCAACCTGTCCTCAGCCCCTGTTATATTGCTCTGGTCTGCTCTTTGGGGCTTAAATCTTCTGATTTTTGTTTGGCTTGGAAGGCATTGATTCACCACTAAGGAATAAATGAAAAGCAGAAGAAAACAGCAGGCGTTGTTTGCATAGGCCCTACATTGTTCTGTGCTCTGGTGCTAATGAAATAGGAGTGAAAAATCCTACTCCCTGGACAGAGAGAGGTTTTTTTGGGTGGTGGCTGTGTGCAAACAAGGCCAGGGGAGATAAACAAGCGGAAAAAAACTGGGTTTAGGAAATGACAGTTGAGGATGGTCAATCAACAGATGGGTCAAATCCAACACAAGGCCATCAATTAGCAGAGCCTTATTAATATTATTTCTCCAAGGCATTTTTGCATCCACAAAGAGGGCCGAGAGCTGGATCTGTGTTATGGTATCTGTGGTCAAACTTGGCTGCAATCAGGAATCTGTACCGTTTCTGTGTTGCAGGTGGGGGAGTTTTATAAAGAACTTTGCACACAGAAAACCCATCCACACTTCCAGCAGGGCTCAGCCAAAAGGCCGATGAAAATCTGTCTGCTGGTGTCATTGTCAGAACTGCTGGAGGTGGGAACGTTTGCCAATCTTGCTTATTTTAAGGGCCCTCCTTTCAGCCTCAGTTCAGCTCTGAAAATGCAGCTCTGGAAACTCAGCCCTTGAGAGTCTCACACAATACACGCCTCAGCCTAAAGAGGGATGAGTTTTTCAGGCTGTAGGTTCTTGCCCACCTAATTATGATTTTCAGCTTCTTAAGATTAGGTCTTTGCATTGTATAAATGTGACACAGAAGAAATAGCTGTGACATTGCCTTGCATTTTCTGTTCCAGCTGGGGAGGAACTCAGCTAAACTCGCAGAGTTTCAGAGCTTGCAGAGCTGATGTGGAAGGAGAATTTAGTTTCATGTCTGGAATTCAAACTCAGTTCCCTGAGCAATCTGAACTGTCACAATTTCTTTTCCATCCAGCTCACCCAGGATGGTCTGGGGACAGTGTCACTCTTAAGGGGTAACTCTGGCACCCTGATGCAGTGCAGGGTCAAGAAAGATTTCTGTATTCATGCCAAAAATGAGTTCAAGGCAAACAACCTTCCCTCAGCTCCAGTGGTTACATCTCTACTGGAACCTTGCAGCAGTTTAAAACCTCCTCTGTGGGTTTTGACTCCCCTGTTCAGCCGTCTCCATAGACACATCAGATGCTTGAAGCTGCAGAAAATGGCTTTTTGGGTGAACTGAGGGCTGGCCAAAGTCTAAAAGGGTTTGGCTTGCAGCATTCGTGCAGCTCCAAGTCCAGTTTGGGATGGGTCCCAGTGATGTGGGAAGTGATGCCACCCCTCACTGGAGCAGGCAGAGTGCTCTGTGCCATCTCTGCCACCGTCCATCTTCTGGAGGAGAGAGGAGAAACTGCCTTGGGTGCTGCAGTCCTTTAGAGCAGGGTGGGATGTGGGTCACAGACAGACTGCTGGGCATGTAGCAAAAACATCAGCAATGTTGTCAAACCCCCCCCCAGTTTGGATTTCTCCTTGGTCTGGAGCCCCTGTGCCTGTGGGAAGGCAGCTCCATCTTCATCCTTGGTGGGAGAAGCAGGCAGGGAAGAGCTTGGATGGACACTGACTGTTTTTGCCTCAGAAGTGCCGTGGCAACAGCATGAATAATGTATGTAAGTTCAATTCTTTTCTCTCTGGCTGAGGGCAAGGTGTCCCAGCTGATAAGAACTGGGAGCCCAATCTTGTTAAAGCCAGTGTTAGACTTAGACCTTCATGAGATCTACTGCCTCAAGCAATTCCATTGTTCAAAGCACATTCGGTTAATTAGAACATTAACTAATTAACCTTCTCAGCATCCCAGGTAGGGAATATCTGTCTCCCAAAGGAGGAAACAGAGGCAAAGTGACTCACTAGGACTGGATGCAGGAGCTCAGCAGTGCAGCTAAGTCTGGTTTTTCCCTTCCCAAGTGGTTTTGGTTTTGCTGACGGTGTCTTATGCACACAGACAGAAGTGAAGGAGTCCTAAAAACTCCCAAGAGAGTGCTCAGGCCCAGTGAGGAAAAGTACCCCTGGGCAAACCTGGAGAAGAACTGAATCCATCCAAATACCCAGAGAAGGCAATTTGCTTCACCCACATGCACCAGCTAAGGAATAAAAAGCCAGTACCATTTCTCCTCATTCACCAGGAAAGATTTTCTCACCACCAAAACCCTAAACTCCCCTTTGCTTCTCACTCATATTTTCATCCACTCTAAATTTCATGACCCAGAAGCGAAATGGCCACTGTGGGAAGGAGAGAGCATGTGAGAGATGACAGCGGGGCTGTGTTTCTGCAGACTCACTGGGATATGAGCAGACCAGAAGGATAAAACCTGAAGAGCAAACAGCCAGAGGGGAAACTTTGATGCCAAGGGAGTCCTCCGACTCAAACACATGATGGTGAGCAGCTGATTTCCACAGCTTTGCAGTGTGGGAGGAAAAAACCCAGGGCTAAAGCACAAGGGGAAAGTTCTTTGGCTTGCAAGACCCATGACAGCATCACAGAGCCTTTCTCACGAGTCCTGGTCACAGACAGAAAGGGGAGGCTTGTTCTCCCCACCCAGCTCTGGTCAGAAGGCAGAGAGAGTTCTGTGCTCTACCTACTATCAAATGACAATCCTTGGCAGCAAGGATATGTGTGTGAAGAACGAGAACCAGCTCCTGCAAGCAATGATATGTCCCTGAGGAAGAGAGTCTCCCAGGACTTAATTATGGGGCCATGTGCTTAGCAGTCCGTTTCTCCTGGCTTCCAACCAGCCCAGGCAGTCACAGCCCTTCCCACTGGAAGCTTGAACAGGAATGTCAAGGGTGTGCCTTGAACGAGAGGCCTCTGGTGAGGCCACAGCAACAGCACCTGAAAGCAGAAAGCACCAAAGACAGAGGCCTGTCCTGCAGAAGGGACTGCTTTTATGCCCACACCTTAATCTACCACCAGTTTACTAAACCCACAGCAGCCCAGATTGGAGGCTACAAAAATATCTCCCTTGCAAAATTCTCCCTTGTCCTTTGTGAAGCTCCAGCATTTTAATCATGTTCACACCTCCCTCTCCTGACACAAACCATCTCAGCTCCCTCAGTAACCCAGGTCCACAAAACCTGTGCATTCCTGCTCTCATTCCCTTCCTTACACGGTCAGACACTCCCCCCTCCATAAGCCTCCCAAACATCCCCTTTTTTTTTTAGTCTCTGTATTCCAATCCTTCACCCCATGCACCCCCCATTTGATTAAGATATATTCAATAAGCAACTTGTGTATTTTGGGTGTGCTATTGATACCTTTAGCAATCCCAGTCCTGTGCATGTCCCTAATTCCATACTGCTCCATCTCAGGACCACCAGGAAGGTGCTGCCTAGCTGATCCAGGGACCCTGTTATTGGGAAAGGCAAAACACCCTGTCTTGTAAAAGTATCTTGTTCTGTTGTGCTCATTTTTACATAGAATAAGGGTCAAAACAGAGTTCCTCAGTTTGTCAGGGGCTTTCTAGAAGAGAGTATTGGTGCCAGAGCAGGGGAAATTGTTTTTCAGTCTTAATTTCAAGCTGACATGCTGCATGTGGCCATTCCTGTCTATTCACGTAAGCATCCAGAGCCCTTTGGTCTTTATTCTGCAACTCCTCTTGCTGCTTCACCCGCAAAAGTGTTGCACAAGAAACACACTATTCTTTCTGTGCAAAGGCATTTTCAAGCAAGCCTTGCCTTCCCAAATCCTGGTAAAATTAACCAGACTTGGGTCTCTGAATTATCTTTAAAATTCCCAGACTTCAAGGTCAATCTGAAGTTCACAAACCTACCTTCTGAGGTCACACCATAGGAGAAGTCAGGATATCCTGGGCAGGCTCTCAGCAGAGGTTTTTTTTTACAGGTGATGTTTATTTTCAGAGATGTTTTAATAAGCCTAATCAATCGCAGCAGTTGTCTCAGGTCACTTTGCAGGAGGCTGGTGAGGGTCAGATAGTGAGGAACAGTGGTTATTAAAAAAAGTCTTAAGATTTCAGCTTTCTTCACTGGATAACCCAAGATGTTGGCATTCTGCTTCTGCTCAGGATTCCCCTGCAGAGGAATTTCCTTCCCCACCGACCAGATAAAGCTGAGCAGCCTCCACTGCTTAGATTTATCCCATATGAATATGCCAAGAAGTGCCTTGTCCAATTAACAACCTTCCTTAAAGGATTTTCCTACAAGTCCTGTAACATCTTCAAAGCTGTGCAAGGTTTTGGCAGTTCCATCTCCCTGCATCCTTAGGGGACTGAGAACTCTTACCCATCCCAAATCCTGGGAATAGTCCTGATTTTTACTGCATGTCCCACCTACAGAAGCAGAAAACCCAGGGGGTGTTTGATTTGTGTCCTCCTTTCCATGCTGGGTACCCTCAAACAAGGTCAGGAGGTATTTCCTTCGCTCTAAAACCTCTCATTGTTTGGTTTTTGGTTTTTTGGTCAGGATTTGAAGGGCTTTCATGCTTGTGGTCAAGGGTGGGATTTACCTGTGCCTCCGGTTGGATGCTAACTGAGACCTCAGCCCTGTGTTTTAGGGATTGGGGGTCCAGGGAAAAGCCTCTCTGGTTCCCCAGGACAATGAGTAGTTGCTTTGCTGGTCCGTGAAAGGACAGAAAGACACAAGTTGTGGAGCTTGAGAGGATTTTGCAGGCGCAAGGCCCTTCTGGGCAGAGCTCCCATTCCCGAGGCAGGCTCATCCTGACAAGGAAACCTTGGATTGCTCCTCCCGCGGGTGCCGTTCGGATCCGGGTTGCCGAGGCCGTGCTGTCCCCAAGGTCTCCTCTCCGGCGTGGGTTCCTCTCCCCCTCCCCGTGGGTGTTATTTACACCGTTTCCTGCCCGGGGAAGTTCAGGAGTTTGACGTTACCGGGTTGGTTTCCGCTCTCCTGCCTGGCTCCCGCCAGGAGCTCCGGCAGAGCCCAAGCCCTGCGGTGCCGGCAGCAGCCAGGCAGGACCGTGCCCGTGCCAGCGGGCGGGATGGAGGTGCCAGCCAGGCCCAGGGAAGGAAGTGTAACCCCTGTCAGGCTGGACAACTCGTGCTCAACCAGCCTGGGAGGGCTGGAAAAGCCGACTCCATGTCCATCCCTCCACCTCGGTCCTGCTGCGGGGCCGGACCGGAGGAAGGGAGGACGCGCCCCGGCATCGCCGCAGAGCTTTTGGGTTCCTGCCGCATCGACGCCCTCCCTTCTCCCTCCCTCTCCCCCCCATCCTTCCCGCCCGGCCTGCGCCTCCCCTCCCTTCCCTTCTCCCTCCCATCCCACAGCAAACAAAATGGCTGCTCCATGGCCATTTTGTTTCCAGCCTGGAATGGGGATGCCGGGACTTGGTTCTTTTTCGGAGGCTGCGGCCATGGCCGAGCCCAACTCTCCCGTCTCTACGTGGCACCGGCAGTAGCGAGAGAGAGAGAGAGAGAGAAAGAGAGAGAGGGAAAAAAAAAAAAAGGCAAAAAAAAAAAGACCTTTTGGAACGAGCCCAAAGTCAGAGAGTGGGTAGTTTTGGCGAATGTTGAGCACTGAAAATGCCTGGAATCGCCAAAGCGAGCTTTTGTGTCAGCAGCGAAAGGCTACTCGGTGCTCGCAGAGCCGCGGGGCTGCACGGAATAGCCGGACGGAAAGGTTTGTTCGCTGCGCTCAATAAAACAGCCCTGCTTTCTCCTGCCTTTATAAAGTACCAGGAGCACCGTTGTCTCGCTCGTTTTCGGCTGGGCGGGTGGTTTTACACATCGGCTTGGTGCGATGAGACCATTGCCGGACCGTGGCGTTTTAACCTGTTGTGTGTCCTCTTGTTTTTGGGGAATACGATATCCGACCTTTCCACTGAGCTGGCAGCGCTTGGATTTCGATGATGTAATCCAGAGGATATTTTTTTAAGGATTTCTTTTTTCGTTTGTTTGTTTATTTTGTTTATTGCCTTCTCGCCTTGAAAGTTTTCACCTCAGGAACGAGAAAAAAACCTTGATTTAAATATTAAAAGCAATAGCCCTTCTTGGCTTTTTAAGCCCTTGTTTTTCTCCCAAGGCTGGAGCTGTACTGTGATCGCACTCTGTGTGTATCCTGCACACCTTAAGGTGTGATACACAACAGAGACACCGTCAACAGGAACACGCCTTGAAAGTTTAAGACAACTCGGTGGCGTATCCACGAAATTTTTGCGCAGAAACATGGCAGAAATACCAAAAACATCGCCCAAAAAAAGGCGATTTTTTTTTTCCCCTCCCTCCCCCCCCCCAACCAAAGCGATCCTGCATTTCCTTCGGTAGCCTGACTGCCTTGGATTTGGGAGCCATGTCGTTCCGTTCATGGGCGCTCCCAGGAGCGGATCTCCATCCCGCGGCACGGCGGGGATCGGGCTCTCAGAAGGCACCCGTGACCGTCCTGCCTTTCCTTGAGTGGCTGTGCCCGGACGTGTGGAGAGAAGCAGAGACTTTCAGAGAGAGGAGCTGGGAAGGAGAGCAGGAGGAGGTGAAATCGTCTTTCTTGCACAGAAAGGTATTTTCCTCCGTATCTCCTTGGCTTGTTTCCGAGCAGACAAAGCGGGGAATCGCGTGGTGTTGGCGGTACCGGAGTTGGGGCTCCTCGGGCGGGTGGGTCGTGTTGAAAATGAAGTATTTCGGTGCAAATCTACGTTGAGGTGGACGTTCCCTACACACCCTTGCACGAACTCAACATCGAGGAGGAAAGCAGTATTCATGGAAGAGTTTTATAGGGTATTACAGCAAAGCATCTTCTTTCTTTCAGTTTTGTTGAGCTCACCTATAGAATGGAGTACTGAACGGGTAAAAATAAACCTGAAAGATATTTTTTTTGTTTGGGTCTTATTTTTAGTATTTGAAGAAATTACTCAGAAATGTGAGTAGCGCCCGTCTTTTGTAACAAAAATTCTTGGATTTTTTTTTTTTTTCTTCAGGAGAAGGCAAATTATATGCAAGTTTACACAGTTTAGTAAAACCATTACCTTTGTGGCCACCTCTAATGATGTATTTAAGGAGGTTTAATAAAAGATAAGTCACTTAACAAGCAAGTTGCAGATGCCTGTATTATAGATAAAAATACCAGATTCGTTAATGATGATGCAGATGTTTGGAAACATCTGATAGGACTTGAGACAACCCCTAAGAGACGAGTACCTGTTTATTAAGATACCTGTTAATTGTTTGATAATAAATGCCATCACAAGGTTGATGCGAAATACCCCATGTCATTAAAAGTGTGTGGAGGGAAAGCATTGCTGAGAGACAGCAGGATTTAATTTGAAATATTTTTACTCTCATTTCCCTTTCCCTGCCACGGTACCTTTAATTCACTGTCTCAAAGTGCAATATATAATGCTGACTTTAGGCTCAGCTTGTCTGGGAAGGCCTTGCTTTGCTGAGAGCTCCGCCTGGCCTGGGAGAAGATAAAACCAACTCGTCCCCGTGGCTAGCTTGGAAAATGTCATTTTTCTGCGGAAAATGCCATTTTTCTGCTTTCCAGTGGCAAAGGGTTTGTTCAGGATGGTTTTTTGGGGCTGTTTGCTGCTTTTTTGTGAGCGGGTTCCTCGCTGCCGGCCGGGAACGCGCCGCTCCGACCGGCGCTGGATGTGGCTGCACATTCCGGCAGCGCTGGGGAGTTGGGGAAACCTTCCATGCCTGGGGCTTTTTGGCTTAGTTTGGGCGTTTTTTTAATTTAATTTATTTTCCTTTTGGTCTGCTTGCTTTGTGCTTTTGCGCCCCAGCAAGGAGGTGAGGATGTGAATGCCATGGGATGGAAATGGCGCGGGATGGGAATGGCGCGGGATGGGAATGCCATGGGATGGGAATGCCTTGGGATGGGAATGCCTTGGGATGGGGATGCCAAGGGATGGGAATGTCTCGGGATGGGAATGCCATGGGATGGGAATACCATGGGATGGAAATGCCGCGAGATGGGAATGCCATGGGATGGGAATGCCACAAGATGGGAATGTCTCGGGATGGGAATGTCTCGGGATGGGAATGCCATGGGATGGGAATGCCGAGGGATGGGAATGTCTCGGGACGGCAATGCCATGGGATGTGAGTGCCATGGAATGGGAATGCCATGGGAGGGGAATGCCATGGGATGGGGATGCCGCGGGATGGGAATGCCGCGGGATGGGAATGCCATGGGATGGGAATGCCGCGGGATGGGAAGCCACGACCGGCTCCTCTCCAGGCAAAGCCAAAGGAACAAAATGGCCACATGCGACCATTTTGTGCCAACGCCGCCGGTCCTGCCCCAGCCCAGCCTGTGTTTCAGGAGGCTCAAAACCCTCCTGGAGGCTCAAACCCCCCCTGGAGACTCAGGGCCCTGAATTCCCGCTGAGAATTCCTGCCTGTGCCCGGCACGCTTTGGCACCGGCGCGCGGGACCTCGGCTGCACAAAGGCTGAAAGCAGCATCAGCTTTTAAAGCAGAGACCTCGCTGTTTTATGGTTTTCCTCCTCCCCCTTCCTCCATTTCATTCACTGCTCCTTAAGAAACCACATCAGCTCCTCAAAGCTTCGGAGCCTTTCCAGCTACAATCCGAGGAGGGCTCCCTCCTTCCCTGCTTTTAAAGCAGACACTTGGCCGTGCTCGAGCATCTTTGGTCTGTAGGTGCTCCGAAATCTGGGGGGCATCAGCTTGGGTTGTTTGGGGTCATCGTGAGCCACCCCAAGCCCTGCTAAATCAGAGCAGTTTAGGTCACCTCTTGATGCCAAAGCTGAGTCTCAAAGCTGGACTGAGAATGTCATTTTCATGCTGGCCTGGAGGATCTTGCTGTGAAGAAACATATTAATGCTTCTCCTGCCAGTTTTCCTCACCCCAACAAGCACCTCCAGACAGCAGGACCGTGTGGTGACACACTCCGGGCAAGGGGACCTTCCTGCAGGTTCACCGAGCCCCCCATCGAGTGTTTTCACAAAAATCAAATTTGGGCATTTTGAAGGATTCCTGTGAATCTGGAAGGGGAAAATTTCAGGGCTGCTGCCTTAAGGCCTGCACAGAAAGAGGTGGTTTTCAAAGAAGTCCAGTTCTTGGCAATCAAGTGCCTGAAAATCTCCAAAAACTGGGCTTAAACACTCACAAGGCACAGTGAGAGGCTTTGGGTAGAGGCCTCTGACCCCTACAGATCCTGTTGGCTGTTTTATCCAGAATTTTGCATATCCACGTCACATCCAGGCACTGGATATGCCAGAAGGAAAACTCCATGTCTGGAAAGCAGAACAGAGCAGGAACACGGCTCATTTTGGTGATTGCTGTGGGATTTTTGCTGAGAATCTTGGTAAACAGGGAGTTTGCACAAACCTGGTGGCTGGACGGATATGTGACTAATTCATAATGCCTCGCTGTGAAATCCCAGCAGGGTTTGGAGCTGTCAAAGACAGTCAGGAGAGATGGATTTGATCCTGTCCTAACCTGGTTAGGCTGGCCCAGGTGAACTATTGCCCTGGCAGTGCAACTGGAGCCAGACTTCCCAAGGCTTTACCATGGGCTTGCTGTGTGATCTTCGGGGAATTTTGGCACCTCTCTGCTTTTTCTTCATTCCCCACCTTTTGTCTTGATGGTTTAGACCATGAGCCATCGGGAGAGTGTCTTGTTGTCTCTGCAATTTGTATAGGACAAACAAGTGTGACAGTGATACCAAGGGTGGGATGCTCTTAGTGATCCTTACTGGGCACAGTATTTCTAAATCCTCCTCTTTGACTCCTTTCTTCACAGGCAAGGTCAGGATTGCAGAGTCAGCAGCTGGGTATTCCCAAAACCTATACTCATTAAGACAATTATTATAATTAAATCTTCTGTTTTCAGGATTACTTATAGAAGTCAGAAGGGATTCTTTTTTTTTTTTTTTCCCCTCCATGTATAATTACATCTATGTGAACTCGGAGTCATTTAATGCAATTTCCCACCCACGGTCTGAGATTGGCCCAAATGCCTGCACTCTGCAATGGTATCAGGAGTGACCTTTTAAATGCCTGGCTTAGACATCTGGCTTATGTGCTTAAAATAATACAAAGCCACCAGGCTGGGAATCAGGAAGAATTGTTCCTCCAGGTCAACTGGCAAAAGTCTCAGCACCCAGAAGGACGAGCATCCTCTGCCTCTATGAATCACCCAGGAATCACCTTCCCAGTCCCCTTCCAGTGCGGCATCCACTGGTTTTCTTGCCACCATGGCTGGTGTTGCGTGTGCTGAGGAGGATGTACATCACTTTCTATGCCCATAAAACAGGAAAAACAATATTCCCTGTCAGAAGGCTGTTTGGGATGGAAGGGACTTGGCACTGGGGATGGGCTGGGTATTAAATGCTGTAGGGATCAGCCTTGCCACATTGGCTTTCTGACGTTGTTTATGCCCTGTCACACCAGGAGAGCCTGGGCCAGATGGCCTGGCACAGTGGGTCACTCCTTGTGAAGGATCAGTGTGTCAAAGGAAATGAAGAGAATTACCTGGGCTGTGTTGAATGCCAGTGAGGAGGACTCACGGAAAGCTCTGCAAAGGAATGGGGCACTTGCCAAACCTCCTGCAAAGATACCTTAGGCCATCCCAAACTCTCACAAGGGTTCCAGCTACAGCGTTTCACCAAACCTTTGGGAATCTCAGTTATCTGGGCCGTTATTTGTGGAAGCAAAAAGCATTAGGCAGCTTTTGTCCCTTTGGGGACTTCTGCCTTAGCCCCCCCTTCCCACTGCAGCACATTTGGGGGGGAGCTGGGACATCTCCTGCCTGAGCTTCCATGGGAAAGCTGTCGTTGGGTCTCTGCTGGGATGCACATGCTTGGCATGCTACTGGTGGCTCCCTCATCCTTACGGCTTCCTTTAATCTCCAAGGGGAATTCTTTCTCCTTGCAAAAGAACCCCACACGTTTCTTTTCAACGACCAGCTTAATACCTCGCATCTGTATTTGGGTGTACAGAGAACGAGAAAGCCTCAGAAGGTGAGCCAAGGGCTTGGGGGGAAGCCAGTCTGTCTGGATCCATGCTAATACCTCCTGGCTGGGCTGCAGCATTAGGGGGGACAGCACGGCTGCATGTTGCACTCATTTGTTTAGGAAACAAGATCTGCCTTGATGTACTCGATACCATTACATTTGCAGCCTAAAAGCTTCCTTGTACTCAGTTATTTCTAATCTGCTCAATTCCCTGGAGTGCACAGCAGCTAAATTGATGGATTCTCTTATCTGGCCCGGCAGGTTTGTTCTAGATACGCCGTGTGTTCAGGAGGTGAGGTCAGCCTGGCTGGGTGTGCTTGGCATTGCTGCAGCTTCCCGAGAGCTCTGCTGGCTCCATGTGTGGCCCCGGGCTCCAAGGGCAGGGCTGCTGCTCCCGGACGCCCCTGGGTGCAGAAAGTTTGCAGCCAGTGCCATTGCAAGGATAAGGTGCAGTCCAAGTGGACTGAAGGAGGTGTAAAGGAGGAAAGAGAGCTCCAGGACAAGGTTGGATATGACTTCTTTCCCCTGACATGATGATTTTTCACGTGTTTCTCTTCACAGGAGCCGCAGAGCAGCAGATGCCCGGATGAGGATCATCTCAGTGCTTTAGACTGCCGCGGTCCCAAGCTGTCCTTGAGGCTGAGGTAGTAGATTGAATAGTTGTGGAGTCTGGTCCTCCCTTTGAGCTAACTATACAATCTACTGTCTTTCCTAAGGAGACAGTCAAGTCTTCAGGTCCCACCATCCACTTCTGCACCAAGTTCTCATCATCTCCTTCTGCTCTCAGCGTGGTGCTGCAAGTACAGCAAATCTGTGAACCTGCTCCATCCCTGAGCGAGGCGAGCCCTCTGCTCTGCTCTGTGGAGGTGAGGTAGTAGGTTGTATAGTTTGGTGGGAGGGATTTGATCCCATTTCAGGTGATAACTATACAGTCTATTGCCTTCCTTAAAGAGCAGCAAAAGCACTGGAGGAGCTCCTGAGGCATCACTTCTTCCTGTTGAGGATCCCAAAACGCAGCATGGCATTTTTGAACAACTCAGTGGGTGTTCTCTTACAGCATTCGGGATTGCATTCTTCTAGGAACTGCTCTGTGCCTCAGGCATATGAGCATGGAGCCACCTGCTTACAGAGAACCCACCCCTGTTTAATGGGTACAAGAGAAATGAGTCTGTGCATCAGCTCCTTGTTCAATTCTAGTCCTTTTTTTTTTTTTTTTTTGCGGGAGACGAGCTCAAGCTGTAAAGTGTTTAAATCTGTTGTTCTTTTCTGGTCTGTCGGGGCTGGAGGGGAGCAGATACTTTTTTACTAATGGGATAGATCTGAGTTCATGATATAAGTTTGTTGCACCCAGTTCTGAAGTTTGGATTAAGAACTAGATCCAAGGGCAAGCTTAGCCTGTGGACTCAGAGACCTGGAAGGTGAGCAGATCTGGCTGGTTGGCCCCTGCTCAGGAAGTGCATTTTGTTTTGGCCAAGTTCCCAGCTGTCCCATGGTATGGAGTTACAGAGAGGTTCTTTGTGATCTGATAATTCCTATCAACATAACTCACTTACATGCAAACCCTGGTGAGGAGGTTTGGGCTCAGGGGTATTTACACAGGATAAGCCAGTGATTCAGACTGAAAACTTGTCCTAAAGTAAGACAGGTAAGGAAGAGACATGAGCCAAAGGGAGCAAGTCCTAA
This sequence comes from Acropternis orthonyx, assembly GCA_035583155.1. Lineage (NCBI taxonomy): Eukaryota > Metazoa > Chordata > Aves > Passeriformes > Rhinocryptidae > Acropternis > Acropternis orthonyx. Next base: position 1,875,820 of record JAWWEU010000076.1, on the reverse strand, counting down.
TCCATCTGGGTTCTCCCAGGCATGTATCTGACAGCAGATATGTGAGAAGAGGTCACGCTTCAGAGCTCTGGCCCTTGGCAAGGGACAGGGAATTGTTAATTCTTCTCCTTCCTAGGAGCAGATGGGACTATCCCTCTGCAGTTTTCCAAAGTAAGCAGGATCGAGACCATGAGTGGAGCTGTAACATGATCAGGGCTGCATCAGCTCTACAAGACCAAAGGACATTCCAGGCCATTATCACGACCATCTCACTGCCAGGGAGACACGTGAGACCCGGGACACCAGGGAGCGAGGGCGAGCAGAGGACACCTTCTCAGATGAAGTGGGAGGCAGGGAGGGAGGGAGCTGCAAAGAGAAATTGGAGCCCTCCAATTTCACCCTGAGCAAACACACAGGCACAGCCAGACCTGACTGCTGGGGCTGTGGGAATCCTCAAAAAGAAGCAGCTTGTTTAAGGCTCCTCTGCTGGGATGGGGTGTAGCTGCAGAGAGGCCGGGATGCAGCTGGTGGGTGGGGATGCTGCAGTGTGTAGCAGGGAAGGAATGCAGCCCTCTCTCCATAAATCTGGTTTTTCAGCAGTCCTGGCGACTTGCTGTGCAAAACTAGAGCTTGGTCCTCTGAGCTGCATTATTATCCTCTAGCTGCTTGCTAAGGGGCAGAGCTCCTGCCCACAAAGTGCTTGGAAGGCACCAAAATAGCACCACAAGCACGGGAACAGAACAGCATATCCACTTCATATTTAAGGGATATCCCCTGAAAAAGAACTAATCCCGTGTGTCCCAGATGGAATTAGTTCAGTCCCCCTCCACGGCATTGATATTAATGCAGAGAATCTCAAGCAGTGAAACTGTGTGAGCTGGAAGGCATGAATAAAATATTACTGGAGATACTCTTGTGAAAATAAACTTGTTTTGACTTGTTTAAAGCAGTGTCTTTATTGCCCTGAAGTGAGCTTGGCTGGTGAACTGGGACCTCCAGCGGGGTGGCTGCTGGTTCTGTCTGACCAAGATCCTGAGCATGGAAGGGAAGCCACAGCCAGGACATGATGAGGATGTGGGGCAGGAGGCTGGGTTGGCCAAAGGAGCTGAGACCATCTGTTTTGACTGTCAGGAGGGGCTTTCTTGAGTCAAAACAAATCCTCCATGAAGCCCAACCTGCTTCCTCAGCCTCAGTCAGCTCAAGGGCTGCAGGTTGTGCCTCTCTCTGCCCTGGATAGTCCTTGCATGTTTATAACTGATACCACCATCAGGAGAACACAGGGACTTCCAGGATCCATTAACTCAAATAAATTCCAGCTAGGCAATATTTAATTTCTCCAATGCTTCCTGGCACAAGGGGAAAGGGCAGGCTCTGTCCAGGAGGAGGGTGAACAGGCTGGCTGAGGTTCTGTTGTTGGATATGTGGGACACTCACGTGATTCGCTGGCCGGGAGCCCACAGCACATCTCAGCGGGGCAGCAACAACATCCCTGACCACAAATCCCATGATTTTAACCCAACTCACCCCAGCTGATGGTTAATGCCTTCTCCTCCTCCTCCTCCTCCTCCTCCTCCTCCCACCACACAGAGCCATGGGGCTGTCAGGACCTGGCAGCATCTTTGCCAGGGTCACCCCAATGCCAGAGTATCCCTCATTCCAGCACTAGAAATGGAGTGGAAATGCTGTAAGAGCCCCCCTGGAATGTTTAGTGTCCTCCCCTGTGCACCACACCAAACCCTGCCACTGCCTAAACCCCACTAATTCAGGATTAAACCAACCCACCCCAAATGCCTGTGTGAGAAGGGCTCGGCCTCGCTGCCCTGGGGTGCGGGGAGGGGGGAAGAGAAAAGCGGATTTCCTCCTGGTTTGGAGTTTTCTGTTGCAAGGAACTCTATAAATAGGTCCTTGCACAACAGAGTGTCTCCAGAAGTCAAAACCTTATGGCAAAAAAACCAACACTTTTCACAAGGTCCACCAGCCCCAAAATAATGATAAACCCCTCAAATCCTAGAATTATTTTGGTGGTTGTTAATCAGCAGCACTCACTGGCTCTCAGCAGGGTGGGGGTTCCAGCCCTGCAAAAAATCAGAGGTTGCCCAAATAGCCCTGATTTTGCTGGGAGGAGAAATGCTTTTCTGCTCTCTGTATTCTTTGTAGGGAATTCACG
>JAWWEU010000076.1:1837825-1849822 GCA_035583155.1 Acropternis orthonyx | reverse complement strand
GCACTGTGAGCACCAGGACAACGGGAGGAAGAAGACCCGAGCTCAGCATCGTGCAGTCGGCTTCTGCTCTTAGCAGCTCTGGCAGTAAGATTTATAGCAAAGAACACCCAGCAGCCTCAAGATTGGGGAGGAAATGTATTTATTAAGAGTTTTGGAGCCAAAATGGGACATGGGACACACCCTTGATGAAGAGGCTGGTGCCAAGGAGCGAGCAGGACAATTCGTGTCTCCAGAGAGAGAAACTCCATGCCCTTCCTGTGCAGCTGTCCCAGGGCTCTGCCACCCTCCGTGGAAAGAAGGTCCTCCTCGTGTTCAGGTGAAACTTCTTCTGTTTATGGCCATTGCTCCTTGTCCTGTTACTGGGCACCACCAAAAAGAGTCTGGCACCATCCTCTTGGCACCACTGGGAGACATTTAAAGGCATTGATGAGATCCCCTCTCAGTCTTCTCTTCTCCAGCCTACACAGGCCCAGCTCCCACGGTGCCTCCTCACAGGAGAGATGCTCCAGTTGCTTTATCACCTTTGTGGCCTCCCTCCAGTAGCTCCTTGGCTTCCTTCAACTGTGCAGACCAGAACTGAGCACAATACCTCACTTAGAAAAAGTGCCCCAAAAAGGGTTAAATAAGCCCTCAATGGCTGACATGCAACACGAAAATAAAAATCAGGAAAAGGGAAAAGGTGCATTAACACTTGTATTTAATTGCAAAAAGTAAAAACTTTTTTATTCTTCTTACATACAAATCTCATTTATTTACACACTTTACAGGCTTTTCCCAAGTATTTACAAAGTTTGCAATATATTAAATTATGACCATCCATAAAATTCTGCATTAAGTGCATATTTACATTCTTTTTTTTTTGAATCCACCACTGAAATTTAGTGTTCAGCATCGAAACAGTTTTTATGCATATATAGCTTTACTTCCCAGCACCCCTGAGCCTTTAGAATGTGGCTCCTCTCCCCAAGACAAAGAGAAAATGCTAAAAATAAATCTCCTGCCATTTGTTTGAATGTCCAGAACAAAAGGGAAATCCAGCATCTCCCTTGTCTATCTCAGCAGGACACTAAATCTGCCCTTTACAAGGAGGAGGTTCCTGAAGAGGAGAATATTGAGTTCTACCTATAAAATCTACCAAGAGGAGACAGTTTGGTTTGCAGGAAGCAAAAGCTCTTTGTGCACCCACCGAAATGGCCTCACCCCAGGAAATGCCTGGTTCTTTTGGGGACCACTGAGCCTGGGATTGGGTGGATGTGGAAAATTCCCTCCTGGAGCAGCATTACTGAGGTGAACCAGGGGGATTCAAGGCAGGAGGATCCCCTTTCTGAGACACTGGTGTTTGACCATGAGATGTCCTGCTCCCACCTCCTCCTGCCTGGGATGCTCCTGTTGCTGGAGCCCAGGAGGTCATGAGGGCAGGGAGATGCTTTGATCCATCACAGTCAAACCAGCTTCTCCATCAGAACACTGGAAAACCAGGGAGAAGCTGAAGTCCAGAGACTCACAGGAAATCTGACTCTAGAAAGCTCTCCAGGGTGTTGCAAAGGGAGCCTGAGGCTGGGACCCCTCAGGGGAATCAGTGTGTGCGGTGCCAGTGCCAGTGGGGAGGAAAAAACCCAGAAAAGAAACAAAGACAGCAAAAAAGAAAAGAATCAATAGAAACTGTCAGCTTGGCTCCCGTGGGGGCTGCTGATTTCCTGGTACTGACGTAAATCATAATAGTCCTTTCTCCTCCTTTCAATTACCCTGAGTTCAGGACTGAGAGCAACGGTCAGTGACCCCTGCTTTGGGAAGCAGCTTTAAACCACGATCCTCCTGCCCAGCTGAAGGGGCACTGCCCATCTTTCCAGCCTGGCAAGGAGAGAGGTGACCCCTGCCCACCCCTGCCCTCGGGCAGTACCGAGGTGTGATTTCAGAGCAGCTTTGCAGCCTCTGGGATGTCGAGTGAGCAGGAATCCAACTCCCAGCTCCCAGGCTTTTACAACACCGGGATGCACATGTTGACTGGGAACCCCTCGGAGCTGGGCAGGGTGAGATTGGGGGATTGTCCAAACTAGCACAGCAAGTGCCAAAGGAGAACTGAGCTGAGGAGACCACGGTGGGACACCCCTGTGTGACTCATCTGATCATGTCTGTCACCACGATGTCTCAACAGCTGCAGCAATAGCCCCATCCCCCCAGTTCAGTCTCACCAGGCTCTCTAGGGAAGTCCCAGCCTCCTGCAGCCTTTCCAAGGGCTCTGTGAAGCTGGAGCTCAGGATGAGAAACACAACCAGGGCTCACTTGCAGCTAAAGGTATGAAAAGCTCCTCTTGGCCATCCCAGTTTTGCCACTGTGGCCTCACCCTCGGGTTTCCCACCTGCGATGCTGAAGGTGTGAGCACCACTCTCTGGCAGCTGAAGACAGGAGCTGCTCTGGAAGCCGTGCTGCAGACTGAGGCTTGGCAGCTTCAGCCAAAATCAGCTCTTTATCAGCGGGAGAGCTGCCCTCCTGTTTCAGTTTAGCAGCTAATTCCTTACAGCTTTTGGAAGAGGAAGAGAAAAATATACTGGAAAGCTTAAAAACAAATGATGTAAACTCCGAAGGGAGCAAGGTTGGGACACATGCAATGTATCGCCCAGACACCGAGCTGGAAACTTATGCAGAGCCCATAAAGTGCACTTGGAGAGCTGCTCTGCAAACAGGCCACACTCACCAGCTCCTGTCCAACCAGCTCTTTGAGAAAGGGAGAAGCAATCCGTGAGAACACTTTCACTAAATAGGCATGAACCTGCCCCTTTCTCCCCCCTTCTCCCCTCAATCTAAACAGCAACTGTAAATAGATCCATTTTCTCTGCTTCTTCCCCGAAAGAGCCAGACAGCCACAACGACTTAAGTGCGACTCTCAAAATCCAGGCATTTCACAGACACTTGGGAATTGTCTCCGCAGCTCTTTTACAAGTTACAGTCAAGGACACTTAGCAGTGAATCTCAGCAAGGAAGGTCCAGCAGCATCTCTGAGCAAGTGCTTTACAAAAACAGGTCAGGTACAAAACCAGAGAGAGGTGAAGTAACCTTGTCAGCCTCTGAATTTGATTTGAGGAGCTGCCAAAGTGTAAATAGCAACAGTCACTAACGAGGTCCTGATTCTGCCCTCACCAAACTCCCAAATTTCCACTAACTAAGACCCAGGCTTTAAGAGGAGGGAGGGGGGTGGGATGTGTGTGTGTGTGTGTGTGTGTGTGTGTGTCTTGGCATGCACAAGATTGCATGTAGTGTCATGAGTGTAAAATACACCCCAAGCAATGAGAATACTAATGAAAGTCTTATTAATCCAATTCTCTTAAATATTTTGCTACAAATTAGATTAGTCCTTTTCTATCCTGAGAGAGTCAGACTCTCCCCCTTTGGTTCTACTACATCTGGTGTGTGTTAGTCCAGCACTGAGGGTCATTAACACAGACTGACACAGGTGCTGGGGTTGTTCTCAGTGTTTTGACAGGAGAAAAACAAGGGTTATGCATAGAAATGTTTGTAGTGTCAAGGCCTCAGACTAAATTCTTTGGAGCAGGAACTGTCCTCTGCCTTATCCTTGTACAGGAGCCAGGCGTGGTCATCCCACTTGGCAGCTTTTGTCAGCTCCTAATAAGATCAGTACGATGTTTGCTCCCATTTCTCTCGAAAACAAAAGCTGGACAGACATTTTTCCAATCTGTCATTTCACACGTACCTAAAACATTTACAGAGCAAAAGGCTCCTGCTCCTGAGAACAGAATTAACTCGCTTGCAACCAAAACCCCGCCCAATTCCATATTAACAAGTGTGAGAGTATGTCCTGAATCCCAGCCCTGGCCTATGAGTTCAGACTGACACATCTGTAACTGATCTTCAGCAGCGGGATCAGACCCAAAGGATCAGGTTTGGAAGGGACTGCAGCATCCCCAGCCTGCAAACACCGAACCCGAGCCTCTCTCACGGCACTGGAGACAGCACTGCTCCAGCAGCAGGAAACATGCAAAGGCAGCTTGGAAAGGACCCAGGAAAAACCGATGTTCACTCTGAAGACAGACCTCCAGGTCTGGAAGGAGTTGATACAAAAATGTGCCAGGGATGAGGGAGCTTCCAGGTGTTCCCATAGGTATCCTGGGCTGGGAATGCAGGCAGTGCCTCCAAAAACAAGAAGGAGCTGGAAAAGCCCTTGGTGTCTTGGGTGAAACCTGGACAGAAGTGCTCTGCTCCCAGCCCCATCTCCAGCCAGAACTCCTGCACTCCCAGCACCAGCACCACGTGTGTTGGGGTTTTTGCAGGAAAGGAGGTGGAGGGGGAAGAAAAGCAGAATTACTATTTGACTCACAACCTGCAGATAGAGAACCACAAAAGAGTGATCACAACAGAGAGGCCTCAAGAGATTCTTTTGGTACAAGATTGATGCAGTGGGCAAGGGGCAGAGACCCTCAGGCTCAAGGCTCTCCCCAGGCCGGGAGTACAGAGCTGGGATCAGCTTTGGGGGGGACGCAGCCATGGGTGTGAGGGAGAGGTAGGGTGAGGCGAGGACACATCACCAATTCATTCCCTTTATAGAACTGGCCTGACAAGACAGGCCCAAAGCTTCCTCCTCAGGAGGAATGTACATAGAAACGTCACACACCCCCTCCACTCCCAAACCCCCCTCTCAGGAAGTTTCAGAAGTGCCATAATCCACAAAGGACACAAGGTGAATCTCATCCTGAGAAATCCTTCTGCTGCTCCTGGAAAAAAACCTTTACTGCAAACCCAGGGCTTACCTGAGGGGACAGGGAAGGTCATAAATAGCTTGAGCTTCTCCCAAAACGCATTTGAGGAAAGGCAAAGAATTACCTCAAGGGTCAGGAAAACAGTCATTTTTAAACACTGTAAACATGCAGGGTGGCAAAGCTGCCTGCCCCAGTTGCCCCAGCTCTCTCTCAAGACGTTGCCTCAGCTTCAAAGCTGGAAGTCTTCTTGTCCTGGGAAGAGCTCTGTTTTCCCACCCTTCTGTCCTTAGCTGGCAGCTCCATCACAAACCATGGCTGGCTCTGTCCCTTTGGCCATGAAGCTCACTGTCCAGTAATCTGGGCTGACATAACCTTTGGGAGAGGCAATGGAGAGGCCATATGAGATGAGTCCATCCTTAAATGACTGCTCCCATTTCCCATGAAGGGATGTGTGTCTGCTGGAGCTCTCTGGAGAGACCCTTCCCTCAGGGAACACTGGGTTGTAATACCCACCCTGTCTTGGGTAGCCTCCACTGCTCAGTTTTGACATGGAGCATCTCATGGTATCCCACTGTTTGTGTTCCAGGCCACAAACTCCCAGCCCAGAAGGATCACCCTCTGTACTGTGACAAGCAGGCACACGCCAATTTGGGAGTGACAACAGCACTGACCAGTCTGAAGGTGACAAGGCCACGCACCAGTGTGGAGGTGGCAATGGCACTGACCAATTTGAAGGTGACAGTGGCACTGACCAATTTGAAAGTGACAGTGGCACACACCACTTTGGAGGTGGCAATGGCACACACCAGTTTGAAGGTGGCAATGGCACACACCAGTTTGGAGGTGGCAATGGCACACACCAGTTTGGAGGTGGCAATGGCACACACCAGTTTGGAGGTGGCAATGGCACACACCAGTTTGGAGGTGGCAATGGCACATACCAGTTTGGAGGTGGCAATGGCTCACACCAGTCTGGAGGTGGCAGCGAACAAACCACTGTCCCAGGTCTCAGAAGGAAGCAGCCTCCTGAGTCCAAGGGCTCCCCCAGTCCCTGCATGCCACAGCCCCAGTACTCACCCAAATCCCCAGCTTCCAGCTCCACCTTGAACATCTCACAGTGTCCTCTGCACGTGTCCAGAGGTGCAACAGTCAGGGTGAGCTGCCCACTCCCAACAGCAAAGAGGCTGTGCAGGCTGTAGCTCTAGGATGAGAGGACAGCATTTCAAAGGCCTGGACAGATTTCCTCAGATCTATCCAAAGGAGGGGCAAGTCACTGCCCTGCAGGCAGGTGAGACAGTGCAAACAACAGGTTTGCTGCTCCCCCCAGCTGTCAGCAGATCACAGAACCACAGAATCATGGCTGAGGAAGCTGCATGTAGGGGTTCTCCTCCCCTCCAAGGCAAGGTAGGCCCTGCACACCCTCAAAACCCACAAGAAAAGAGAGGAGGAGATCAGGTCAGGAGCCTGAAGGGTCACTATCTTCAGTGAAACATCTCCATGGGCAGGTATCTTGGAATGGGTGGGACTTACTGCCAGGAACAACCACTAAAATGCAACTCTTAAATGAATTTGGCACAAAAAGATCATCCTCTCACCCAGCTACAGAGCAAGGCCAAGGATAAAAATGTGAACAGAGCTGGGATCCCACATGGACAACCCTGCCCATGGCAGGGGGGGTTGAAACAAGACGATCCTTAATGTCTCTTCCAACACAAAGAATTCTGGGATTCATTCTCTGATTCTGTGACATCTCCAACTGCTGAGATGGACACGGGGTATCTCCTGCCCAAAACCAGACACAGCTGCTGGGAGGTACAGCCACCCTGAGGCACAGCCACTTTACACAGGGATGGACAGAACTGATACAACCATACAACCCTAACTGCTTCTTTTCAGGATTGTATCAGCTGGAAATGCCCTGCAAACCCCATAAAGACTTGGAGGTGCTGGAAGACAACCCACAGACTGGAAAATGATGTCTCTGGAATTAATTTCTCACCTTATTCCCCAAATCTGGATGGTGGGTAAGGAAGCAGCTCTCCAGGGATGCTGTCTTGGGGAAGGACTGCAAAGAGGATTCGGGGAGAAATTCCTGCAGAATCAGAGATTTGTTCCTAAACAGAACAAACCAACCCCCATTAAAGAAATATCACACAATGATAGCATTTGCATTTAAAAGCTACTTTCCAGACAAAATTCTTCAAAAACATTCATGCTTGATAAAAGCATCACAGACCAGTCCCAGGAGCTGGGAGCAAAATTTCACCTCTCAGCCTCCAAACCAGCACTCCTTCCTATTTTCCTCTTTGTTCCTGCAGCAGGATCATGTGAACAGGGAACAAACAGATCATGATGCATGGTTAGTTTTCCTCTCTTCTTCCCTTTGAATGATCTGAGTCATCAACTAGATCCATTAATTACAGAAGATGCAGAGAGGTGGCATTGTACACAACCATAACTGAAACCACATGGCAAGGCCAGGGGGATCCAAGCTTATTCTCTAGACCAGGAAATGTAACTGGAAAAGGCAGGGTGGGGCTTGTTATTTTTGACATGATTAATACTTCTGTACCCTGACCATCCCTCTACCAGCACTTGCTCTGCAGCCTTAGAGAGCTCGGAGTTCTTCATGTCTTGTAGCCACACTAAAGGATTTGGCAAAAGCTTTTGGTTAGGAGGGGGCAGGATTAGGGTTGGCCATTTTTTCTGAATGACACAAAACACCATTTGTAGGATCCCCCGGTCTCCTGTTACTTCTCAGTGTTTGCAGAAGTCATGGAACCTCTTCTCTGTCAGCACTAGTGGTGGGGGATTCCCACTGAGCAGGCAGGGGTGACTAGAAATGTGAATCAGTTGCCTCAGGTGATCAAACCACAGCCCAGATAATTAATGTACAGCCTGAAAAACAGGACTGAGCAGCCACTGGGATGTTTTTGTCTTGTAAGGGAAGCAATACCTGAAGTCCAAGCCACAACACTCCGTTTTTAGTGCAGGAGTCTCAGAACACATCAGTGCCAGCAAGCAGAGAGAAGCCTGTAACCCACTCCTGTTCTCCTTCCCTGCAGCTAAAGTGCCATTTGCAAGCACTGGTGGTTCCCACAGGCAGAGGCTGTGTCCATCTCTCACAGGTTTTGTCTTTGACTCACCAGCGAAATGGGCAGCTCCACAACTCAGCTGAATTTCCTTCTGTTATACCCTCTGCCAGTTCTGGATCCTGGGACTGGAAATGCTTCAGTTCTTCATAGGAGAGATGCTGCCCTGTCTTAAAGGACACGAAACAAAGATCAAAGCTGTGCACCCCAGGTTCCTCCCTGCTCCCATTTCCCTCCTCCCAGAGACATCCAAGATTGCTAAGTTTCCAAACACAATGATCATTAGTCAAAGGAGTGAACTCTCACCCCCCCCATCTTTATATTGGGGTGAAATCTCTTCTCAGGTATTATGTTCTACCTCAATCAGCAGTTAGAGTTTGTGGGTGAAAGCACTGGGCCAGGGTCTTTTGCTGGTGCTGTCCAGGAGTTTGGCCTAATCACCCAGCCTTACAAAGCCATGCATTACCTTGATTAGAAAAGGCTGATGACTCTGGAACTTTTTTGCTAGTTCTCCCAACTCTGTCAATATCTGAAGGGTTTTCACAGCAGAACAGACTGTGCAGTTTGCAGGAAGTGCAGAAGTGTTCTGTCTGCAACCTGCTGCCCACCAGTCTTGGCATTCTTGGGAAGAAACAAGAGAAATGTATTTAATTAAGACCAAAAATGAAATGGAAAGGAGAAAAACTCTATGATAAACTCATTATCCCTAACACTGAGATTTCTTATAGTTTCTGATGGCTGTAGTTAACTCAAAAAGAACAAGTTTCACTGGGCAGGGAACTTGAGAGACTGTTTCCAGCACGTTTTGGAGATATGGCTGCAGGTTGTGAGAAATGGGAGAGCTCCATGGAAATTCCACTTCAAACACCCATTTTGTGGCAGCAATAGCTCTCGTTCTGTAGCTTTAATCCCATGGGAGTTGTTTAACTTGGAAAGTGGGAGCAAACCCATCCCAGCTCCTGATCTGCCAGGGCGGGTTAGGAAAAAACCCAGGGCCTGGGACGCATTTCACATGAAACATCCAGAGATGTGTTCTCACAACAGGCCCTCCCTTCCCAGCAGAAGTCAAAACAGTCCTGGACACTGCTGAAAACTCGGGAAATGGAGGGGATGGAGAAGGGGAGAAAAGAGTGAAGTGTGTCTGAAAAGTAAAGCTGGGAAATGAGGATGCACAGCAGCTCTTTGAGGGAAAAAGAGACCAAGCACAACCTGCCTGTTACTGCCATCACCACTTCCACCTACGCTGGATATGGGAAATAATGGATGAACAGCACTTAACAGGAAAGCTCTTGTTTTATTTTCTCCTCTGACACCTGCAACAGGCAACAAGGAACGTTATAGAGGATTTAGGTTCATTGGGACATGACAACAAGGAGCAGATTGGGATTCACTTTGCTCTCTTTCTTGCTGAGTATTTCCAGTCAACTCCCAAATGCTGCATTTCCCACCCTACTGCTGGGATATGGACTGAAAGGGATCAGGATATAATTCCTAGTCTTTCTGGGAGACGCATCTACGCTGCTTTCAGGGAAAGGGGAAAAAAGGCAAAACAAAGTGTAAAATCCTTCTTGCAGGCAGAAGTCCCACTCCCATGAGAAAATGCTCCAACGTACTTTCCCTCCCTGCTCACAAGAGGAAAAAAAGCAAATCTTTGTTCCACTGCCTGTAGAAAGCTTCAATTTTACAACAACAAAAAAACTCAACTCACAAAAAACAGCTGGTCAGTGACAGGAAACAAAAGGCTGAAAGATCTCACCAGAGAAAGGGCAGTCGCCACGAAGAGAACAAGAAAACATATCTTATGGTCTGTCATCAGATGGGGAGTACCAGGACTATAATTTCTCTCTGGGCAAAACTCGGGAAAGCTCATCCCAGAGCATTAAGCACAGTTGTCCCCAAATTTTCTCTCTGGGCTCAGGGCAGTACCCCATGGAATGGGATGCTAATCAGCTTGACAGTACAGAGCTTGATTCCCCTTTTGAGCCAGGCTGGGATATTTGCATTCTCAATTGCTCGATTCAGGAGGTGATTTCTTTTCCCCATGAATAACCGAGGCATTTCAAATGCTGCAAGTGGGGTTGTGGGACTTTTTTTTTTTTTTTTCTTTTTGGTAATTAATCTTTTAGATTTATTGTGGAGGGTGTTAGTCTGTGCACCAGCATGTGTGTGACTGGCATGACAAGTACGGGCAGCGCCTGCCCTTCCCAGGGAGGGCGGGAGGAGAGACAGAGGAGCCAACACGAACCGCACACTGGGGACCAAGGCAGGGTTTTACCCAGGATGCTTCTTTCCTCCTCTTACCCTCCCTGCATTCCTTTTACATTATCACCCTCCCCAGACACCCCGGGGGGCTGTTTTGGTGGAAGCTGAGCATGCTGTCTGTGCGCACACACGGTCTGCTCCGGGGGGGTAGGATGGGAGATGGACTCTTCATCCCAGCACAACCATCTCACCACGGTGCCATCCACTCCCATCCCAAGCGCTGGGCAATCATCCCTGTGGGGCTGGAGTGCAGGGGGGCAGCTGTTACACTCAACTGGCCATTATGTGACAGAAGCGTCGGCCGGTCCCCACCAAACTCTCCTTGTCTCTGTGCTTTCTCACCCCTTTCTGAGGGGCAGCCTTCACTTTGGCAAGCAGAACCTCACTCCCCATAACCACCTAATATTCCCTTTTATGTGTTATTACTTCTCCAGAACAAGAGTTGTCTTCTCTCTGTGTCAGGAGAGCTCCTGACAGCACAGCCAGGGCTGGGATTTCCAGCTGCTCACACAGCACAGACCAAGAGATAACAACTTTCCCTTGAAACACATCCACGATTAATGCTACAAGGAGTTTATGACTCTACTTTCCACTATGCAGAAAAATAATTTACAACTCAACATCAATTTAAAATGAGTCCCCCGCCCTTCTTGGCTGTTTCCACAGGAGGATCTCCCAAATTTCTGGCTGTCTCCAGCACTACAAAGGGGTGTGTGTGCACAGCCCCAGAGATGCTGGGTGTGGACGATCAGATTGAAAGCTCAGAGGTTACTGAGAAGACCCAGCCCTGCTCTTGCCCATTGCAGCAAAGCAAATTAACTTATGGAAACTTGCCCACATGGATCTGGGAGCAGGATCTCAGCAAGCCCTGCTGTCTTTGGGGACCAGATGGAGGGCGCAGGATCAAGCTGTCAATGCAGCAGGTTCAAAGGGAACCTTTTGTATCCTCTTGCTCCTTCAGGATACGGAGCCAAGGGCTGTTCCTGACCCTAACAAAGTGTTGAAAACATAAAACCTCCTGTGTGTGGAACTGCAGGTGCTGAGGCAGCTTGCTGGCTCCTCACCAAGCTGCTTTGCTCCCCAGCATTCAGGACTGCAAGGCTGGAACAATCTCCAGTAGGCAAGTGACAGCCAGGTCTGCACAGGGAATTCTGGTCCCAGGGAAGGGAGATTCCCCCAGGACTTCACAGTGTTGTGTCCGCAGGGGCTGTTGCTGCCACCACCCATGGTATCTTCAAGGAAGCTCCCCAGAGGGCTGGTTAATGCACTGAGCAGCTCCACAACCTGCAAAGGTTGGTTCCAAACCCCTGATTCCTCTTTCTGAGGATGAGATTGTTCCCCAGTCCCACCACACACCTCAGCAGGGACCAGTGCCATCAGTAGCAAGCAACTTCAGCAAGCCTTGGATGAACTCAGGGCACCCAAGAATGGCTGTGCACTCAATATTCCCCAGACATTTCTTTGTCCTTTCTTGTAGGTCACTGGACAAGCCTGGCTGTTCCATGAAAAAGCTGATTTTGCCCCCCTGCCCCACTCAGGTGAGACCTCCCTGCAGAGCTGCCTCCAGCTCTGGGGTCCAATATCAGAAGGACGTGGAGCTGCTGCTGCCAGTCCAGAGGAAGCCACGAAAATGCTCCAAGGGCTGGAGGCCCTCTGCTCTGGAGACAGGCTGGGAGAGCTGGGGGTAGTCAGCCTGGAGAAGGGAAGGCTCCAGGGAGACCTGAGAGCCCCTTCCAATGCCTAAAGGGGCTCCAGGAGAGCTGGAGAGGGACTTTGGACAGGGGCCTAGAGGGACAGGACAAGGGGGGAATCGTTTCCCACTGACAAGGTGTAGGGTCAGATAGGATATAGGGAAGAAATTCCTCCCTGGGAGGGTGGGCAGGCCCTGGCACAGGTTGCCCAGAGAAGCTGTGGCTGCCCCATCCCTGGGA
>JAWWEU010000076.1:1817561-1831819 GCA_035583155.1 Acropternis orthonyx | reverse complement strand
ACCAAACAGGTTGGGTTGAAAGGAATCTTAAAGCTCATCTTGTCCCACACCCTGCGATGGGCAGGGACACCTTCCACCAGCCCAGGTTGCTCCAAGCCCTGTCCAACCTGTCCTTGGACACTCCCAGGGATGGAGCAGCCACAGCTTCTCTGGGCACCCTGTGCCAGGGCCTGCCCACCCTCACAGGGAAGAATTTCTTCCTAATATCCCATTTAAACCTCTTCTCCATCAGCTTAGGGCCATTCCCCCTTGTCCTGTCACACCAGGGCCCTGTGAAAAGTGAAACAAGCATTAAAGTTCCCATCAGTTTCCACGTCCATACAGGAGCAGAGGGGTGTTCACTTGTGGCAAAGATGAAATGTAGTAGATAAGCAGGCTCCTAAAGTCAGGTGCTTATCAGAACCATCTCTTCACCTTTGTTTTTCATTCCCAGAGAGATCCCTGTGTACAAGGAAGGAGAGGAACAATGGGGGATACCCTGTCCCACCCATCCAGACCCCAACGTCAGCGGAAGAGAGGGAGACACACAGAGAATACAGAATGGTGCTGGCATTTCAGGGAGCCCTTTTTAGCTCTGCCAGGAAGGTCAGAGCCAGCACAGACAACTCCAGCACAATGAGGTGCCCAAGCTAAATATAAACTCCTGAAGGGCACGGGTACAGGAGTTTGTTTTTACAGTGAGCAGACAGACCATCAACATTGTGCCATGTCCCTGCTCCAAATAATTCCCAGCTTTATCATCACTGACAGTCTTTGTGTTTCAGCAGAGAGGCAGAGCCCAGGCTCGCACCCATCTGCCAGTCTAACTCAGTGAAAATGATTAACTGAGAATGAGCAATGCCCAAACTTTTCCATTTCTATTATGCCATTCTAGGAAAATCCATAATGTTCCTCTCCTGTGATGGGATCACCTCATTAGGGAGCCCTTATCTGACTTCCTCACACACACACACTGCCCTTCATGTTATATTAACTGCTATAAACACCACAGCAACTCAAGCCCCCAGTCCTTTCCCAATATACCACTTGGCAAAACCTACTTTTCCTTAAACCCATGTCACACACTGAGGTTTCTACATTTTGCTCAGAGATAACAAAATTTGGTTGAGAAATTACTCAGAAAAAGCAAGAAAAGGTGACATTTACCCAGCAGAGCTATCCCAGTTCTGCTTCTCAGAACTGCAGAGATTTCTAGAGGAAAGGGAACTCTTGAGGAAGAAAAAGCCTGAGGTGTTAAAAGCAAGGAAAAGAAAATGTGCAAAAACGAAATTATCAAGTTAAAGATAAAATATGGTTCAGCCCCAATGAAGACAGAATTCAGAATGCTATTTTTAAATACAGTGGTAGGAAAAGAGAAAACCACCATGCCAAGCCAGTAACACATTTGTTATTTGGTGCCCTGGGTGTTATTTGGTGCCTCAAAGGACTCATGGGGCTGGTATTTAAGTTGGTATTTCTTGCCAGGCTTATGTTACAGCAGAGAAATCATTTCCTTACTCTCCAGCATGTACTTCTTGGCAATGGGCAGAGGGAGCAGCCGGATGTGGCTGAGCAGGGAGCCCCAGGCCTGGGCTCTGGAGAGCGGCGCTTCGGGAGGCAGCGGGTTGTAGGGCTGGATCACGAAGTAAACAGTCAGCAAGACCAACCCCAGAGTGAGCAGGCCCTGTATGAGGGAATACAGGCACAGAATTAATCATGCTGCAGGGAGATGAGGTGCCTCCTCAGACCAGGACACACCTTCTGGCTGGTGTGGAAGGGCTGTGGTTGGGCAGTGCAAGATGAACGCTCGGAGTTTTGCTCCTTGTTCAGCTGCAATGCTATTTATGTACAGAGGTGTCACTCAGCTTTATTATTAGGGCTGCCCATGGACGATATTAAGCAGCCTTCAAACACAAACCACACAGCTCTGTTCCTGTATTTTAGCACTGCAAATAACCCAGCAGGAGATCAATGAGGATTACCTACGGATAGTTCCGATTCCTCCCACCTAATCAAATAAAAGCTTGCACATCCCCCTTACACAAGGAAAACCCTGCGGCTTTTGCAAACACCCATCAAGCCTCGAAACACTTTGGCAGAGTTGGCACCAGCTCCCTCCTCCATACCAGAATCCCAAATGAGCCTTCAAGAGATGACGTGACGCATTTCTCCCCCTGGCCAAAGTCAAACTGAATCAACAGCAAAAACAAGAACAGAAGCTGAAAGTTCAAATTTGCAGTTTCCTGTTCTCCTGCCTCGTTTTACAGCTTTTTATAGGACATGAGGAAGAAAGTTTGGATTTTTTTTCCAAACTGAAACCATTGCAATGGTTTTGTAAAGAAAAATTAAAGTATTACTGAATGTTATGTCAGTGGGAAGGTTTTCATCCTTAGAGCAAACACCTTCTCTTGTGGAAGGTGTCCCTGCCCATGACAGGGGCTTGGAACTCGATGTGATCTTTAAGGTCCCAAACCAGTCTGGGATTCTGTGATCTCAAACCTACCTAACAATAGCATCCTTTCACCCACTTTGCAAAACTTTTTACAGCATCTAATAGCTAAGGCTTTGAAAACATTTTTCTGCCATCAAGTAGGATGGTAACAGGTTTATTTTATAGACTGGAAGGAGAATAAAGACAGGTAGAAGCTTGTGGCAGGCTCAGAAACAGAGCTGAACTTTGAGAATTTCCTTCCTCGTATTTCCACTGAGGCTGCCAAAACTGGGAATCTTTATCTGAAAATCAAATCAAAATCTCATTATTTAGTAACTTAAGGGAGAGGAAGGTGTTGACATGGTAAATTTTCAGCACACACGAGCAATTTCAAATCTTGGTCAGCTGTCTCGGTTCTCAAAGCAGCTCATGGCATGAAGGAAAGAAGCTACACTTCCCAGCTTTTTAAACAAAGGTCTTGGAAAGTTCACCAAGAAAATGCAGTGGTAAATAAAAGGCTTAGGTGCAAAAGGAGGACTCTGACCCTCAAATGATGTGTACATGCACAGAAGACACCTTACCTTGTAGAGAGCCACTAAGAGAGGGTACCGTGGAGGGCCCCTTTGGGGTTCATTCCTTTCCAAGAGCTGCTTGATGAACTTCTCAATGGCTTTTTCTGACATGCCACACTGGTGGCCAGTCTGCCTCACCAGGTCAATTGTCTCTGAGAGCTTGTCATAGATGCTGAGCTCGTTGGCCAAGAGCTCCATGGTCTGCGCTGAGAAATCCCTGGGGAGAGATTCGGAGCGTTAACAGAAATCCCACCACGGCCACACAGCCCCGTGCACAGGGATCCTGGGGTCATGGCCATGCCCAGGAAAGCAGGAAAGGCTTCCTCTGGAGCAAACCTGCCCCCAGCCAACAGCACAACGTTCAGCTGCAGCCCTTAATAGTCTCTGCTGGCTCAGGATCTCCCGCCGACTCAAAGAAGCCGTGAAATCTCCCGACAAGAGCAGAACCGGCTGAGATTCGCAGCTTATGTAAATCAACAAAGCCTCCCAGAAATCAATGAAACCCCATTTATTCACCTCTTCCAAATGAATCCAGCCCATAAAGCGATTGCTCACCCAGTACAAAAGCCAACAATACAAAGCTGATCATCACACGCAGCAGCCAAGTTAAGCTCTCCTGCGCTATAATTTTAGTTGCTTATTTTAACCTGGATTTGTTTTCATGAAATCCCCCGTCAGCAGCAGGAACAGGACAGAGAAACAAGCAGGATGTGTGGGGCAAAGTTCAGTACTTTACAATTTGTTTAAATTTTCGTAACCTAATGGCCAGGCCAACTGATTATTGAGTAACAACAACATTGATAGCAGCTGCTCTGCAGGCAACAAACCTCCCACCTTCCTCTCCAAGTTTGCCTGCAGGTTGTCACAGGCAGAAATGCCACAGAATTAAATACCCCAGCAAGAACACAGGCTTGTAAGAACACATCTCTGAGCAAGAAACACTAAATGGCCAACAAAAAGAAACGTGTTCCTCTCCCACTCCCCCTCTGCCACAAAGGCCTCAGATGGGCTGAAGAAAAGATGAAAATAAATTGCTGGACAAGGTAAAAGCTGTCAAGGTGAGAATCCAGTTGTTAAGAGATATTTTGCCTTGGAAAAACACTGCTGGGGGAAGGGGAGTATCTGGGAGGTGTCGCTTTGCCTCTTGTTTCTGAGCTGGGAAACTCTAACCTGGATCAAACTGGGACAACTGGGCAGAGAGACTTTAGCAATGCTCTGCCCTGAAACTACACACTGAGGACTGTCACGTAAAAAACACAAGAAGTACAATCAATACTCACAGCTGGAAATCAGGCCCCTGTCCTCCTTTTTGCACTAAAACTACCTGACCTCAGGAACCAGCTCATGCTGACAAGCCCTGTGTAAAAGGGTCACCTAAACTTAGATTTGCTCAGCTGTGACTCGCTCTGGCTGCTCCCACAGCCCCGATCAGCAATACTTGTGTGTATGGACATAGCAAAAAACAAGATTCTCTTGTTAGGCAAGCAAATTTGAACTCTGATTTGCCTTTATAGCACTGCCCAACAGCTCTGCCCCTCTACCATGTGCTCCTACAAGTCAGTTTTAGTATCTTTTTGTCCATCCTGCTAGGGTGTAGTTCCAAAAAAACCCCCACTCTTCACAGAACTACCAGCTTCAGTCATTGCTCTTCTCCTCCCAGGATCAGCTCCCTGTCCTGCTCTTGCACACTTGTTTATGTGGTCACATGGTGAATCAGATTGGGAAAATTATCTGGCTGGAAAATAACCCTGATTTGTTGGGTCAGCAGCTGCCTAAGCATCCAACTCCAGCAGTTTATGTCACATGTTCTATTAACATTAGTGTCAAATTTCCAGCCACAGCCTTACAAACACCAAGAGGGTAAAATGCCAAATTAAAACCTAACCCCAAGTGCACAATGAGAACACACTGCACTACATTGCCAGGTTAATTAGCTCCTGGCCCTCTTTTACCGACATTCCTTGCGTTCCATGCAAATATTTGTCCCAGATCTTACCACCTGAGCAGCCCCATGGGCAGGCAAAGCTGCCCCAAAGCAGGCTGGATCAATAATATCTCATTATAGATTAAGTTCTCCAAGGCAGGGACCTTTTCTTCTCCTTTATACAGCACCTGCCACACACATGATGACAAAAACAAGCCACGGCTTCACCGACTTTCATTCATGCAATACCCTGATTCATGTAACAAGCAAGAGCCAGCACATCTGCAGGATATTAAATGTCCTTTATTCCTGATTACTCCAGTCGCCTTGACATTGTAACTGCTGTGCTAAATGGTCTGAAAGGTTACCTAGTGCCCTCTGGCACCCTGTGCCAAAGCTTTCACGTGTAAAGCTGTCCTCTGCCCAATGCCAGCAGATTCATCAAGCCTCCCCTGCTTGTAGGATCTGCCTGGAAGCACTTACAACAATTACCCCCACAGAAATGCTGTCAGACACGGTGCTTTCCCCCTCTTCAAACCGCACAAGAATCCTACTCTGACACAACACCGAGATCCATCCCGGTTGCCACCCCTCTACATTTACATTCCACTCCAAGCAAACACGTTTGTAGGCAAGCCCTGCAAATCACAGCCACTAAAATCCCAACGCAGCTCCTTGACAGAGTCAGGAGTAACTCAACCCTCTGCTGGGAAATAAGGCATGATGCTCCCACATTGCTGGGAGAGCAGATGAGGCCTTAAAAATCAAATAACAAGCCATTATTTGCCTTGGTATTCCAATACAACTGACAAAACAAGGACAGGCTGAGCTGGGCTTGTCCCTCGCACAACCCTCAGACACAGCCCTTTAAACCCACATGTGATTCTGGTTTTTTAGGAACTCCACCACCCCGGGAGGAACCAGCAGCTCCCTCCACAAACAGCGATGGCTTGAAAGGTTTGCACCCAAATATCCAGTTCTGCTGTGGGGGGTTTAGTCCCAGGCTTTAGAAGGTAAATATTTAGAGATAAACACTGCTGAAGGAGTCTTTCCCTTTTAAAGGGAAAGCTTGTTTGCCTTCCTGGTGAATCTAAAACAAAACACATATATACACATACATACATACATATATATATATATATACATACATATATACACACACATATATATACATACATATACACACATACATATAAAATATGAATATTTACATGTATGTTTCTACATGTGTATATATATCTGTATGTATATATGTATATATATTTTATATGTATATACATACATATATACACACATATATACATATATACACACACACATATATATATACATACATATACACACATACATATAAAATATGTACATATATATACATATAGAAATATATATACACATATATAAACATAAAATATGAATATTTACATGTAGGTTTCTACATGTGTATATATTTCTGTATGTATATATGTATACACATTTTATATGTATATATTTATATATACATACATATATAAAAATACGTACATATATATTTATAAAAATATACATACATACACACATATAAATATATATATATTAAAAATATGGATGTTTACATATATGTTTCTACACGGGCATATGTTTCTATATGTATATATGTGTACCTATGTACATACACACACACACATATATATATTTATATATATACATATAAAACCACATTCCCACCTGCTGTAACACCCTCGCTGCCTCCCTCGCCCTGCCCCAGGCTCAGCTCCCACCCTTGGCCTGAGCCCCCCCCGGAGGGACCCCCCGCCCCTCCGCAGCCCCACGGCCTCGCCCCTCTCCCCCTCCGAGCCCGAGGAGCCGCAGCCGGGGGGGTTATTTTCCAAAATAAACCAATAAATCCCCACAGGACAACCCCCCATCCCATCCCATCCCATCCCCTGGCTGGGCACAGGGCTCGGGTCTCCCCAGGCCCCGCAGCCCCCCGGGCCGGGCCCGCCGTGAGGGGCCGCGGCCCATCGCCCCGGGCTGCCCTCCCGGTCACCCCCGGAGCTCCCCCGGCCTCACCCGGAGCCCGCCCGGGGCCGCCCCGCTGCTCCTCCGCCTCCTCCTCCTCCTGCTCCGGCCGCCCTGCCCCGCCCGACACGGGGCGGACCCGCCGCCGCTTCCTCTTCCGCCTCGGGCCGGGGCCTGTCGGGGTTTGTCTGCACCGCCTGGGGGTCGGCAGCATCCCCTGGGGTGTGTCAGCATCCCCGGGATCTGACAGCATCCCCCGGGGTGTGTCAGCATCCCCGGGATCTGTCAGCATCCCCCGGGCTCCATCAGCATCCCCCGGGACCTGCCGGGGTCCATCAACATCCCCTGGGGTCTGTCAGCATCCCCCGGGGTCCGTCAGCATCCCCCGGGACCTGCCGGGGTCCATCAACATCCCCCGGGGTCCGTCAGCATCCCCCGGGACCTGCCGGGGATTGTCTGCACCTCCCGGGGCCTGCCAGCATCCCCCGGGATCTGTCAGCATCCCCCGGGCTCCATCGGCATCCCCCGGGGCCTGCCGGGGTCCATCAACATCCCCTGGGGTCTGTCACCGCCACCCCCCACCCCGCCAAGACCTGCCGGTGCCCCCAACGTCTATCGGGGTCCGTCAGCACCTCCCGGGGTCCATCAGCATCCCTTGGGGCCTGCCGGTGCCCCCAACACCCCCCAGGCTCCATCAGCACCCCCCGGGGTCAATAAACACCTCCCGGCATCCATCAGCACCCCCCCACTCCGGGGTCTTGGTGGTGCCCCAATGCCCCCCGGGGTCCATCAACATCCCTCGGGGTCCATCAGCATCCCCCGGGACCTTCCGGTGCCCCCAACACATGCCGGGGTCCATAAACACCCCCCGGGGTCCATAAACACCTCCCGGGACCTGTCGGGATCCATCAGCATCTCCCAAGGTCCATAAAACACCTCCTGGGACCAACCAGTACCCCCAACACCCCCCGGGGTCCATCAGCATCCCCGGGGCCCATAAATACCCCCCGGGACCTGCCGGTGCCCACAGCTCAGGAGACAAGATGTGAGCACGCAGTTAACACCCTGTATAAAAACGTGGGAAAGCCTTGAAAAACTGTGGGAAAGGCTTCCAGGAGTAAAGGGCTGGGAGATGGAGCAAGAGGAGGGCCCTGGAGCCACCCTTGGCGTGAAAAGCCTGGGAGAAAGCAGGAGCACAGGGTCTCGGTCTCACCCCACTCCCAGACCTGGACTTCAGTCCTTAATTGCAATCAAATGCGTTTGCAGAGTCAGCTGCTAGTTGTGAGAAAGGTGGTTTTGGTATCTCTGTGCTCCCTTTTCACAGAATCCTGGAATGTTTTTGGGTTGGAAGGGACCTTAAAGATCATCTCATTCCACCACTTTCGTTCCACTGGACCAGGTTGCTCAGAGCAGCCTTGGTTAAGCTTCAGCCTTGGCTGAGCTTCAGCCTTGGTTAAATTCTCAGCCTAAAAAACTCCCTGCAGCTCTGAATTCTGCAGCTGAATTAAACATTGCAAGAAAAAGGATTTCCTCTCCCCAGGTTGGGATTTCCTGCCCTGTCGATCCCAGCGCAGGGAGCGGGATGGTCTCCTCATCCTAATTTTACAGCTTTTCGATGGGAACAGGGTGAAATTCTGGGAGACCCTGCTGGGTGAGACCCAAAACCTCTGGCTGGGCCACTGAAAGCTTTGGTTGAAGATTTGTCCCAACTTGTCAGAAGCTTCTCTGGATTCTCCAAGGTGGATTCATCCCGGAGAGTAAATTCCTGCTGACTCTGGGCTGGTATCCGAGACATTCCCAATCCTGGCTCGGCTGAGGCAGCTCCTCTAATTCTTGTGGAGCGCCTTTGGGGAATTACAGTTTAAAAGGAAACAACCTGATTTAAAAAAAAAAGAATTCCTGTAGTCCAAACAAATATGCATTTCCCTCTTTCTATTAATATCTCAGGCCTTGATCCTCCTCCAAACACTCGTGCAGGGCTTGCAAAGGAGCGGTGCCTTTGATTCCACAGTGGGAATGTTTACTGGGATCGGGAATTATTAAAGATAAAAGATGCTTTCAAGTGCAACTGTTTTCCAGCTTGATTTATTTGCCTTCCTGGTGCTTCTCCCAACCTGGCAATGAAAAATTCATTTCAGGTTTGGAGCGCTTTGGGCACAAACTCCAGCCTTTTTTTCCTGGAGGTGATTTCCAGTGGAATGAGACAGACTTTTCTGTCCACCTGCTGTTCTGGGAGGCCTTTTGTTTTTCAGCTCCCACTTTGGGCCCTGTTGGAGCACCCTGGTCCTTCTTTGCAGCAGGAATATTGCAGTCAGGAGGAATTGCTGCAGCTGCTGCCATCTAATGGGAGATCCCAGTCTCCACAGATTATAAAAATAAAATAAAATGTAAAAGGAAAATAAAAAGTAAAACAAACCCACTAAAATAATAAACACAATAAATAGAAATAAGAAAACTGAAAATTAAAAAAAATGAATAACACATTAAAATAATAAATGAAAAAAATAAAAACATTTTTCCCTGCACAATCCTGCTGCCACCCACCCAGAAAAGCAGCATCTTCCACTTAATCCCAGCACGTTTAGGCAAAGGGAAAAGCTGATCTTGGATTGATGTTATTCTAAGATAAAAGCAGAAATAGTGAAGATGACCCTAAAAAACAACAAGAAGCCTTTCTAGATATCCCAAATAGCAAACCCAGGCAGAGCTCTGAGCCGAGCCACATGAACCCTTCCCAAGCAGCTGCTCCAGCAGGAAAAAACTATTGGATAAAAAACCATAGTGAAGAGGGATAGACATGGAATGGGAGCATAAATATATTGCATCAAGTATTTTAATGACAGTGCCATGGGAAGATGACTTGGGACAGGCTGGGGGAAGACACAGGGGATGGAGAATTTAGGGTACAGAGGGGCTGGGGGGATAAATTGGGGTGTGCAGGGGAGAGAACTCATCCTAAAAGACTCAGAAATTCCTGTGTCACTGTAAAGTTGTACCTGGCTGGTGAGGCTGATATATATAAAATCTATATAATTATGTATAAAAATATATAGTGTTACTAGAAACTCAACCCTTGTCACTTTATTTTTCTAAAGCAGAAACTGGCTGCTTTTATGCTTTGCCATTATGTTCATGTAAATAATAATGGCAACAAAAAGCAAACCCAACCAAGCAGAATTATTTCCCCCAAACCTGCATATAAACAGAGTTTTTAAATACTCCTGTTGAACTGCTGGGAATTTACAGAGCATTTATAAAAATACCAAACTATAGCACTTGTATTCTTATTTATTTGGTCTGTATGGGGTTTTTTTTTCTGCAAAAAGTACAGTTGTGTCAAGCTGTAAAAAAAAAACAATAAAAGAAAAAGAAAACAAAGCTTGAAATTGTGACATGTGCTTATTTACATTTTTCAAGCTGGTTTTAAAACCAAAAAAGAGCTGGCTCAGTTGCAGAAGGACAGGATAGAGCAGCTCCCTCTTCCCTGCCCAGGCTGAGTTTTCCTACAATAGTCCAAAAATCTGCTCTAGGGGCAACAAAATGAATAAAGGCCTCACAAGCAGTTATCTTTTTATTATCCTGGATGTGCTCTTGGGGCTTTTGAATTTATTTTCTACAAATCTTCAGCAGTTTTCTGTCAAGACCCATCCCTGCTCACTGGCAGGATGAACCAGGAGAGGGAAAAATTAGCTCTCCCTTGCCTAGTTGGAGAGATTTAAGTGCATTTAGGGTATATTGAGTATTTCATTGTTCCAGATCAAATCCAATCAGGTATCAAAGCTCAGAGGGCCCTAAAACCCCTTGTTTTATACTCTTGGGTGACTCCAGGTGTTCATTCCTTCTATCCCAAGGCTTGCTTTTGCTCCCTGCTGCTTCCAGTGTCATTCCAGCATCTCAGATCCAGCTGGGTTCCTTTTCTACCTCTTTTGTTGGCTCTTTGTTTCAAAAAGAAAGTGATGAAGTTTCCCAAGTATTTTGGAGGGCTGGTGTGCCCTGGGGAATGGCAGGAGCTCCTCCACAGCACCTTTTGCTCTCAGTATCCAAGGAATATCAGGCAAGGAAGATACACAGGGCACAGAGAAAGTGTCCAAGGGCTATTTTTATGCTTTTCTGGCCGTTCCTGCAGGTTCAGGTCACGGTAGGGGGGGGTCTGTCCATCACCAGCAGCAACTCTTTTTCTTCTGGGGTGCTTTAGGTACCTCTTCTGCCTTATTTTTTAGTTCATCTTCACGAACTTTGAGCAACCTGGGAAAAAAGGAAGCAAATTAGGTGGGTATTTCCCCCTTATTTTGTTTTGCTCTTGCCAAGCCTTGGTAAAGGAGGCTCAGCAAGGCTGAAAGGAGTCAGGAGCCTTCCAGTTCTGCATGATCCAAGAATTGTGGACTCTGCTAAAAACACCAACCTAAATCCAATCACAGACAGAATTTGCCTCAGTCAACCCAGGGAGAAACCAGCAGCATCCCAAAAACGGTTTTATTAATCTCCTTACAAGGCTGACAACTTCCAGCACTTCTCTGGCTCACCCCAGCCATGCACGTGCTGCCCTGAGTTTTCCCTGATGTTTGAACGTGTGAAGTCTCTGGTGGCAGTGACACAGCAGCATTTGGAGTTAAAAAAGCAGGGAGGGAGCCCATTAAATTGAGGAGAGCTGCCCAAATCCAAGCACGTGGCTCACCTGATGAAGCTGACCATGGACTCCAAGACGTTGTGGCCCGAGGCAGCGCTGCACTCGCAGAACATGAGCTGATGCTCCTGGAAGACACAGATCCCAAAGAGAAATGTAATATTCCTGCACTGGAATAGCTTAATATGGGAATAAATAGCCATGGGGCAGTCAGTGTCAAGGGGAAACAGGAGGGGATCAAGGAAACAAATAACTCAGTAACTTATTTACTGGAACACAAGGGTGAAATCCAGTTTTTCCAGTCTCTGTGACACCAACTTTTAATAGCAGGGAAAAGGCTGACACTGCAGGCAGAATGAGATGGGATGTCCTTTGGTTAGCAGAGACAGAACTAGGTGTTCCCAGCTCTTTTGTGCCTGACAGTGACCAATTTGGGAAAATAAGCCTCTATCCCCTTGTCCTGCTGTCTCCTTTGCAAAACCCTGCGATGGATACCGGCCCAAATCCCACAAACTTTAAAATTAACTCAGCAAAGATGAGATTCTTCTCATTCTTCTCCCCTAATTTTTATTAACCATCTGTATTTGTAGAGATTAATTGTACTTTAGGTATTTCAGTATCTTTAAAGCAGAAGAGGGCTTGGTGGGTTTATTGTATTTATGAAGATATGTGACATTACACAGCAAAGACAAGCAGAGCTGAAAATGTTTTCATTTATAGGCCCAATTCCATAAAGTGATTTCCTGGGGTGGTGCTGAGCTGAAAGTAAAATGGCAAAGGGAAAGCAAGGCAGGCAAGGGTGAGAGATGGTTTCGGACAGCACTTTGCCAACCCCTGCTGCATGAGGGGTAAATTAGGGGGTTTCACCTTTCTCTGCATCCTCAGGCAGGTGGAATCCATGCAGAGGTGTCCCTGCCAAGCTTGGGTGGACACCCTTCACCACCTACCTTGGCCAAGCGTTCCCCCTCCTTCGTAGGAACCTGTCTCTCAGCAGCACAGTCGGTTTTGTTCCCAAGGAGTAGAATAGCAACTCCATCCTCTGCTGCTTCCTGAGTAATCAAAGAGGGGGAAATTGGAATTTTCCTTGAATCCCAGCTGGCTACACACATCTTGAAACACCATGAGGGATGTCCATGGGTTTGGGCTGATAACAAAACTTTAAATTCTTTAAAACGTTTAACAGCATTTAAGAATTTGTTTCCCCCTTAAATCATTTGTCCTGGTCTCTTAGCAGGGCAGAGCACTGGATGAGTTACCCTTGTAATGAATTTACTTTGTTTTTAGCTTCAGGAACCCTCCTGAAGGTGTTCTGGCTGAGGTTTACATGCATTTGTGGAGGCAACATCCTATGTTGTTCCAGCTATTTTAAACACCGGCTTTATACTCAAATGGAAATCTCTGACGAGAAGTTTTTAGTAAGAGATGAGTCACCTCCCCTGTTCCAGCACTCAAAGTGGACAATTTTTGATTTAAAAGCATTATCAAAAATCAGTTTCAGCACTTTCCATTCCTCTACACTGGTTTTTAGTTTTTTTAAAAGTAGCTCATTATCCTAACAGTGCTATCAACAAATTACCCCAGGAAACACCGGAAAAAGCATGAAAATTGTCTGTATTAGACTTAAATCTTCCAAGAAAAAGTACTTTATAACCAAAGCCAAGCAGAATCCCGTTGCCCACCCCCAGATATCCATCCCTATCTGCTGGCAGTGGTCAGGTGGGGAAATAAATGCTGGTTTCAGAGTCACCAGCAGGTCCAAGACCTCGTGGACTTCACCCACCTGGATGCAGCTCAGCCAGTACCTCACGTCGGAGAAGGAGTACTGGGATGTGACATCGTACATGAGCACGACCCCGTCCGCCTTCCGGAAGAACTGCTTGGTCATGCTGTGGTACCTGTGTGCATTTCAAAGGGTCACCAGGACAGTGAGGGTTAGCTTCTGCCTCAGAGTGATGTGAAATCCCAGGGGGAAAACTGGGAATGTCTGCAAAAGAGGCCACCCCCAGATTTGGCTCTTGTCCTGATGGCAGAGGCCAGCCCGAGTGCCAGTTTTATCTTAATTACTTCCTTTATTAGGCTTTATCAGATCACATACTGTACAGAGTCCCTCCTCAAACAACCCCTCCTTTGCTCAGCACAGCCAAGGACATTCATTTCCAACAAACCACTAGGAAAAAAAAATGCCCCAGGTTGTGTCCTTAAGTAAGAGCCCAGCTCCTCACCTCTCTTGGCCAGCTGAGTCCCACAGGCGCAGAGCAAAGCTCTTGTTGTCCACAACGAGGTTTTTGACCCGATAATCCAGTCCTAGAAAACACAAAAGGGGATATTTTGATACTGTGGGATTCCTCCCTGTGGCTGAGGAACATAGTGCAGGGTGGTCTGAGGCTGCAGCTCCAGGGGTAGATTAATTCTTATACTCTTGTAATAAAAATATATAGAGCTTAGCCAAGCCATAGCAGATAGATACAATATTTGTCTTTATGTATTTAACATATTATGTGTTAAACATTTTTGCACTTAAATGGTGTAAAAAGATTGAAAAAATACATTAAGCCATAAGAACTGCAGGTTTACTTTCAAGCTGAGACTAATAAAGTGATCTGCAAATATTATCACTAAATACTATTCACCACTCTCTTAGTTCTAGAATATGGACGAGAGGAGAGGAGAGGAGAGGAGAGGAGAGGAGAGGAGAGGAGAGGAGAGGAGAGGAGAGGAGAGGAGAGGAGA
>JAWWEU010000076.1:1784793-1814521 GCA_035583155.1 Acropternis orthonyx | reverse complement strand
CTGGATCCATTCTCCCTCCCTGCTCTGTCCCTGGGGATCCAGCCTCACCCAGGAGCTGCAGATCTGCCTCTGGGCTCCCTCCTGGAGTCAGTTTGAGCTCATCCAACTCTGCAATCAGCTGCGCATTGGCACCAGTGCTCTGGTCCTTAACAGTGTCCAGGTTTTCAGACTCTTTCCATGCCTGCACACCAGCACCAGCCCCCTCTCCCTGCCCTGTGGTCACTCCAGAGGGGTGAGGCACAGGCTGCTCTGGCTGCCCAGACTCACCATGTCCTTGTTCCTCATCCTC
Organism: Acropternis orthonyx; assembly: GCA_035583155.1. Taxonomy (NCBI): domain Eukaryota; kingdom Metazoa; phylum Chordata; class Aves; order Passeriformes; family Rhinocryptidae; genus Acropternis; species Acropternis orthonyx. Next base: position 1,814,232 of record JAWWEU010000076.1, on the reverse strand, counting down.
ATCCCTCAGCTCCATGGCTGCCCCAGTCCCCTCTCCCTTGGGCGTTTCTGGGCTGGCACCCTCACACACCTGGACGTCTATCCAGGAGTTCTCTGTCTCCATAATTTCCACTAATTCTCTTTTATCCACCTGGTCCAGGGGCTGCACATCTGGAGCCACCCTCCCTCCCAGCTCTGACCTCAGGGTGTCAGTCTCACTTGGGGGCTGCAGATGTGCCTCTGTGCCCACTGCTGGGCTCGGTCTGAGCTCATCCCCCTCTGCAAGCAGCTGCACAGTGGCACCAGTGCTCTGGTCCTTCACCATATCTGAGATTACAGTCTCCTCCCACGTCTGCACACCAGCACCAGCCCCCTCTCCCTGCCCAAAGGTCACTCCAGAGGGGTGAGGCACAGGCTCCTGTGGCAGCCCAGACTTACCCTGTCCTTGTCCCCCATCCTCAGCCTCATCCCTGAGCTCCATGGCTGCACGCTCCACCTCTTGCTGGGGGGTCTCTGGGCTGGCACGCCCACACAGCTGGATGTCTATCCAGGAGTCCTCTGTCTCCACCATTTCCACTAATTCTCCTTTATCCACCTGATTCTGGGGCTGCACATCTGGATCCACACTCCCTCTCTGCTCTGTCTCCAGGGAACCAGGCTCACTTGGGGGCTGCAGATCTGCCTCCGTGCTTCCTCCTGGGATCAGAGTGAGCTCTTCCACCTCTGTAAGCAGCTTCATGTTGGCATCAGTGCTCTGGTTCTCCGGTGTGTCCAGCCTTTCAGCCTCCTCCTGTGGTTGCACCCCAGCCCCAGCCCCCTCTGCTCCTCCATGTGCTTCAAGCACAGGCTCCCGTGGCAGCCCAGACTCATCCTGTCCTTGTGCTCCATCCTCTTCCTCCTCAGCCTGAACTGCTCTTCCATCCTTCACTCCCCACAAGGTTTCTGGGCTGAGACCCCCACGTAGCTGCACATCTGTGTGGGCATCCTCTGCCTCCACCAGTTCCAGTGCCTGAGACTTAACTGGGAACAGCCCACCCAGGTCTGGGCTCCCTGCAAGTGTTTCTGCTGGGGAGGGACCCTCACCGTGCACCTCAGCAGCCTCCATTTCTTCCTCCAGCCCTAACTGTGGCTCATCCTCCTCCTCCAGTGGCTGCACATCTGGATCCAGCCTCCCTCCCTGCTCTGTCCCTGGGGATCCAGCCTCACTTGAGCACTGCAGATCTGCCTCCATCTCTGCCAGCAGCTGCATGTTGGCATCTCTGTTCTGGGCCTCCAGCAGCTCCACATCTGCTCCCACTCCCCCTTTCTGCACGTCAGGGGGTGGCACAGCCACTGCCAGCAGCACCTCAGCCCCTGCACTGCCCCCCTGCCCCGTGTCCTCCCTCACAGACTCCCCCTGCAGCTGCAGGTCTGCCTCTCTGAGCTGGGCTTCCTCCCCCTCCTCCTCCTCACCCCTGGCTCTGCTGCTCATCCCGTGCTCAGCTCGGGCTGGCAGCACCTCGGCATCCCAGGGCTCTCCCTGGGGCTGCGCCTCTGCACGGACACGCTGCTCCTCCCGCACCCCAGGGCCAGGAGCCACGGTCACCTCGGGCAGGACACCGGCCCCCTGCGCTGCTCCCATTTGCACCTCACCCCAGGATGGTGGCTCTGGCTCCAGGTGCTCTCCCAGCTCTTTTTCCAGTTTCTCAGAGAGCCCCAGTGATGGATCAGCCCACTCCTGAAGTGCCATGCCTGAGGCTTGCACACATTTACCTGCAGTTGACCCTCGCTCAAGCTCTTCCATGGCAAGGCACTGTCCCACTGCTAGACCTGCTTGCCCAGCCTCAGGTGGCTCCAGACCTGCCTCCAAACTCTCTCCCCAGCTTATTTCTTCTTCCTCAGCTTCTCCCAGGAGCGGTGCCTTTTCCCAGCCTGGTTTTTCCTGCATCCACCCTGCTCCCTCCACCTCCATCGCTGCCTGCTCTCCTGCCTCCTTGCTCTCTCCCAGGTGCTCTGACACCTTTAGCACCATCTCCTTCACACCAGCAACCTTTCCTTGCAGGAATAACATCCTCTGTGCCTCCTCTGGGCTCTCTCCCTGCTCTGCCCCTGGCTCCTGAGCCATGTGGTGCCCGGCTCCCACGGACGCACCAGCCTGTGTCACATCTGGAGCACCAAGCTCAGCTGTGGCTGGTCCTTCTTTCAGGTCTCCTTCAAACAGCTCGTGGCTGACATGGCCAGGGAGGGTCTCCTGCAGAATCCCAGGGGTTATTCCATGGGCTGTGGCTGCCTCTGGCCCTGTTTGGGGCTCAGCATCATCCCGGGGGTGACTTGCAGTGTCTGCCAGAGCAAGGGGTGCATCTGGTTCCTGTGCCTTCAAATGTTTGCTCAGAGCTGCTATTGCATCATTCATCTCTCTTAGCAAAGAGCTTTGGTCAGAGAGGCGTTCCTCTTTCAGAAATTCTGGGAAGGGGTCCTCTTCCACAGAGCTCGTTCTCACCGGGGCTCCCGAAATGCTGATTTCTGCTGGCAGCATATCCCAAACCCTGGAAAGGACAGAAAAGGGGGGGGAATGAGCCCAGTTCCCAGGACAGGCTCCAGCTCTCTCCCATCCCTGGCCAGTCCCAGGAGGCCTCTGATCAACCACCTCACCCCATCCCTCTCCAAACCTGATTTTATTTACCCTCTGGGTGCACTTGGGGTTCACAGAGGCAGCAGTGGGGATGAGGGAAAGGGGGATGCACTCTGCCTGGACACACGTGCCTCTTCCCAGCACCCATGTCAGCATTATCAGACATGAAAAGACAGCTCTCAGCCAGGTACAGCAAGTTCCCGAGCCAAAGGAGTGATGATCTGGGATAAGAGATGGGACCTCCAGGATGAGAGATGAGTGGGTGAGAGGGGAGCATCAAAAGGACTAAATACCATGGTTTGCCTGGGGAGGGTGGAGGGAGGACCTGGGGGCTCAGCACCAGTTTGCAGACCCCAGGGGCACACGTGGGAGCAGCAGCTGCTGCCCAGGACCCCTTACACTTGGTGGGTGCTCCTGGCTTTGCCCTCTCCGCTCTGGGACCCCAGCCTGATCCGCATCTCCGAGCGGAACTTCTCGCTCGTCCCCGGGCTCATCTGCAGGAAGAAGGGTGGGAAGAGCAAAGAGAAAAACACGTGGTGAGGGAGTGAATCCATCTGAGACAATGCTGAGCTCTCCAGAAAGTATCCAGATGTACCCACCCAAAATCTTGGGGGCACCAGAACTGAAGTGCTTCTACCCCCTCCCTTCCCAAACATCTGCATGGCACTGTGGCAACCCCATTTGAGGAAGCCTTTAGGGGAGGCAGTGCCTCAGCTGCAGGAGCATCCTGTGCTCTTGGGCTCCCCAGCAGCCCCCAGCCAACCAGCACAAGGCCCTGAAGCCTGGACACCTTGTCCTGTGCCCACACACCCAGCTCAGGTACCTGTGGGGACGTTGGCATCTCGCTGGGTAACTCAGTCACCGCTGTGTCCCTGCAAACACAGAGCACAGCGGTCAAAACAGCAATTGCGTCCTCTTCACCACATCCAGCCCACTCCCAGGGTTGTCCTCAGCCCCCAGGGCAGTGATAAAGCAGGACAGCAAAACCCATGACCCTCAGATCAGTCCCAGCTGAGTCCTTCTGTGTGAAGGACATCCCTGCTGCTGCTGGCACTGCCCTCAAGGGGCAGGTTCAGTGCACGGTGCTGATGGTCCTGCCTTTTTTCCTGATGTTCTTCACACCAAGCCATGATTAATCCGGACCATGGAGACCTCTGAAGTGCCACAGTGGCTGAGACCCACCCAGGAGGAAATCACATGCATGTCGCTCAGCTCCTCACCCTGGCTCCTCCACGTGCTCCCAAGCCACTGTAGCCCTCATTGTCCTCAGGTGCCCCTGGGTCTGCTCGAGCTGCTGGTGGAGGTGCTGCAGGTGATGCTCCAGCACCCGGTTGCTCTCCTCCAGCTCCCGGTTTTCCGTGCTGGTGACTTGCTGAGTGCGGCGGAGGCTGCGGCACCGGCGCTCCAGCTGTGGGATGACAACCAGGACACTCACAGCCTGCCAAAATCCCCAGGTGAAATAACTCATGGATACCCATCTCCTCTAGAGCCGGGGCTGAATTACCCCCACTGTGAGGATGGTGGGCGAGAAACTCAGCTTGTGTCCTCTGGGAATGCAGGGGAGCGCGTGGGGATGGTGGTGGGAAAGGTGGCCACAAGGGTCCTGTGTGACAACCTGCTGCAAGGGCTGGTGGGGACGGACTGAGATCAGCCATACAACACCGTGTTGTTGTGACAGCACAGCCCAGAGACCCCATAACACAAAAATGGGGCCAGGGGTTGGGGCCAGCCCACCTCCATCTGTGCTGTGACCAAGCGCTGCACCTCCCTCTCGCTGGCATCCAGCACCCGCTGCAGCTCCACGACGTGCTGGTGGCTCCGGGCCATGCTCTGGGGTGGCAACAAGGACATTGGCACCTGTCTGGGAGCTGCCAGGGGGGCTTGGGGCTGCTGGATCCCCCCTGGGGTGGGGAGCAAGGGGAGAAGAGCAGCCAGTGACCCACCTTCTGCTCCAGGCGCTGCTGCTCCTGCTGGATCTGCTGCTCCAGGACCTCGCAGAGCTGCTGCACCTCCTTGTCGTGCTCAGCCACACGCCTGTGGGGACAACGAGGTGGAGGGGTGGGTGGTCAGACCCTGCTGCAGGGGGTGCAGGCCCCTGGGAGCCCACATTGGCCACGGGACCCTCTGGCTGCAGCAGGGTTTGCCCGGCGGGGTTCACCCAACACAGATGTGTCCAACAGAGTCCAGCCCTTTTGCCATCCCATCCATGGCTGTAGGGGGAGCCCAACCCCAAACACCAGTATAACCTCTGCTCTGGTCACTGATGGAGACACTGAGAGCACCTAGGTTTCTCCTCACAGCTGGGGTGAGCCACCCAGGGCCCCATCCTTGTCCCCATCCCATCCCATCCCATCCCATCCCATCCCATCCCATCCCATCCCATCCCATCCCATCCCTCTCCACTACCCTGGAGTGACTCACTTGTTCAGGGTCACCTCCAAAGCCTCCTTCTTGCTCTTGGCTTCTTGGATGCGGTGCCTCATCTTGGCCAGGAAGTCCTCCAGGTTGCCCAGGAGCTGGGGCTCGTCCTGCCGGAGCTTCACCCAGAGCTGCCAGATCTCCTGTCTGCAGGGAGAGGGATGTTTTTGGCTGAGCATCCCCCCAGAGCCCCCCAAAGCCGGGCCAGCTGGGGGGTCCTGGGGGATTTAGGTCACATCATTTGGGATGTGTGGGGACAGATAAGCATTGAGGTCACTGTGGTCCTGTCCCTTGCTCCTGTGCCTGGGCCAAAGGCACCTCCAACACATTTCTGGGCTCTGGGTCTTCACAGGGATCTCCTGCCCCAAGCCTTTCCCCTCTACCCATCCTGGAGGACACCCATGGGTGCTAAGCAGGGCACTTACTCTTCAGAGGCATTGTTGGTGCCCAGCTGGTCCATAAAGGCAGCAAAGTGTCTCTGCTCCTCACTGTCCACCCCTTCCAAGGCCGGGCCGGGCAGGACCAAGCGGACCCTCCGGGACGCCGTTTTCCGCCGCCGGTGCTCCCTGGCAGCTTTTTGGGAGCCCAGGAACTGCCCTGCTGACAGATACCACAAATCCTCAGCGCCCAGCCAGCAAAGCCTGGGACTTCCCACCCCACGGCTTCAGCAAGCTGCTACAGCACAGTGAGACCCTCCACCAGGTGAGCTGAGACCTGGGCACGGGGACAATTCGGGGCCACCGTGTGCCACAGAGCAGGAGGGGCATTTCAAACCCCTCTAGCAGAGCGCTGGGCCCCTGCCCAGGGTCAGCCTGGGCTGGTGGGAGGCAGCGTGTGGCACTTACGGAGCCCGGCAGTGAACTCCTCCGTGCCCAACCTCCCTGTGCCAGCGGCATCCAGCCCATCGAAGACAAGCTCCAGCTCCTCTGTGCTGCATGGGAAACCTTCCTCCTGCAATTTCTAAAATCAAAGCAGACCAGGGTAAAAACCCCACCCAACCACCCAGTCTCCAGCCACCCCCAGAAGACAACCCCATCCTTCACGACCCCATCCCTTACCTGCATGTCTGAGCGGGTGACAAACCCCTCCTGGTCCTTGTGCTGCTCCCCGAGGAAGTCCTGCACCCTCTGCACTATTTCGGATGCCTGTGGTGGTTCCTCACCTGGGGCAGGTGCTGTCACTGGTGTCTCCCCGGGGCCCTCCCGGACCTGCCTGCGCCGGCTGGAGCCCAAACGCCGGCCCTTGCCGGCCGCCCGGCGCTCGGACATGGCTCTGGCTCCGTCCTGCAGGAGCAACCAGTGGGTGCTGAGCCTTGGCCAGCTCTCCCCTGGCTGGAGATGGTGGGAGAGGGCAGAGAGGGGCCAAGCTGGGAGTCCATTTTGCTGGTGCAAAGGGCCAAAAACCCGACTGTCGAGAAGGGTTTGGCAATAGGAAGAGAAGGTCTTATCTCCGATTGCACGGCGCAAACGGAGCCTGGATCTGCAGCAAATGACGCCCATTCCCACCAGGCATCCCAACAGATTCCAGCCCAGCACCCACTGGGCAAGCAGCTTCTCCTGCCACCAGCCAAGAGCCCATCCCAAACCTCCCCATGCTCCGGCTGTGGGGGATGCACAGGGCACCTTTGAGGGTGGTGACACAGCCAGGAGGTGACGCCAGCAAAGGACCAGCCAAGGCAACGCTGGAGGTCTGAGCAAGACGTGGTGGTTCCACCTGCTTTCTCAGAGCTCGGCAGCAGCTTTTAAAATTCCTCCCCCAGTTTTCACAGCTGTGAGTCACCTCCGGGGAGAGCAGTGAGGTTTCCACCACGCTCTGTGCTCGCCCTGGCTTGTGGGATCTGGGCTGGAGAACCCCTCCGCTCCCCTCTCCCCAGCCTGGGGGGCTGAGCAACACCAGCAGTCACTGTGCCATCCCTGACAGGGGTTTTCTCTGCGTAGCAAAGCTGAAACACCAAGGGAAGGAAACCACAGCCATGGAGAGCTGTGACACAGAGCTGGGGCTGTGTTTGAGCCCAGCTTTCCTCTCCCAGCCCAGCCAGACCACTGGCTTCTCCAGCCCTCTTCCCTTTTACAATGACAAACAGCAATTCTTCTAAATCCCAGCGTGCAGCAGAAATGTGGGAACAGGCCCCAAGACCAGCCCCAACCCTTTAAAGCGAGAGGGACTTGTGGAGTTGCTGGAGTCCCACAGGACACTGTGGGAGGGCAGAAACCAAGTGCCTTTATGGTGGTCCCAGCCTCTGAGACAGCAGAAGTGGGAGCTCTGTGGGGCTGGTGGGGTCGTTTAAGACACGGGGAAGCCCCCAGTTACCTGTTCCAACCCTGGGAGTGAGCTGAGCCCGCTGCACCACAGAGGCACTGAACAAACGGAGGGGATGGAGCAGGAACTGTGCACCCCCAGCCAAGCAGGGTCCCCCACGGCATCACCACCTCCCAGCAACCTGCCTGCCCTCCAAAACCCCCCCATGCTGCCCCCAGCCATCAGAAAAGGGTCCCCAGCCACAGTCCCCCACAGGCAGCAAGAAAAACCCCACAGCCCACCAACAGCAAGGAAAAAAAACTGATTTCCCCTGCCTTTCTATTCCTCAAGGTGATGCACAAACTACCCCCGGGGCAGCAGAACTCACCCTTCCCACGTGCCGAGAGGGACCCTCAGTTTTGGGGGCCACGAGGCAGTGGGACCCCCCGGGCCAGGGGGGATGCTGGTCCCACAGCACCCCGTGCCCGGGCTCTCATTTTCTCTTACTCAAGGCGCTTTCCGTTTTCGGGTGACACTCAACTGCCGGTGCTCACACGTTTCCTGTTTGCTGCGTTGCGAGTGGGGTGTCGGAAGGACCCACACAGAGAGTCACCATCCCCCTCAAACCCCTCAGATCCCAAAGCAGCTCTGAAAGGAATCGGGAACTGCAGCAGAAGTCCCCATCCTTTCCTTGCCTGCAATGGTCCAGGGCTGGGAGGTGTTTGGGGCAGGGGAAAAACACTTAGAAAAGCAGCAAATGTTGTTTTAAGACTCCAAATAACCCAAAGTAAGGGATTATCTATAACCCACAGATCATAACATCCTGCCAATGACAGAACAACCTGCAAATCCCCCCTGTGGAGGCTCTTTGGCCCCAGAATTTGGAGATCTCCCCCTCTGTGCTGCTCTGTGATGCCTTTTTTAAGGCTCCTGCCTGAATTATTAACCCAGCTTTAAACCCAGCACTAAACCTGTGGGCTGTGTCCTCCCTGGTTCATAAAGGGGATTAGATGGATCACAGGCATTTTTGCTCCACTTTAACTCCAAAATGGGAAGAGAACCCAAGCAAGGGGAAACACCATTATCTTTGAGTCATAATTAGAATTAACATCCCCTGGCTCACAGCAGGTCTGTGCCCAGGCTCACAGGGCAGGACTTAAGAAGTGGAAGCCAGTGCCCTGACTATCTCTGCCCATCTCCCAGCTGGTTAAACCCCTCACTGGGAATCAGCCCCATCCCACTCTCCTAAACACACCCTTTACAGTTTAACCTAAAGAAGCAGCAGCCAGCTCAGGTCCCTCTGCTCCATCGGGGCATTTATGGGTCAACTGAGGGCTCAGCTGGTTCTTCTCCACTCTCTGAGCAAAGCTGGTGCTGGTTAGCCCAGACTGAAGTGTCCCCACAACTGGGCTGGGGGGCTCAGTTTGCAAAACCCACCTCTGAGCTGTTTGTCCCCACATCTCACAACCCCTGGCACTGTTTGCTGGTGGAATTTTTGCTTTGCTTTCCCTAAGGATGCTTTTGAGGGGAAAACCCCTAAATATCCCCTGAAGAAAAGCTTGATTTGTGCCCTCTGCCCAGCAAGGCTCTGACATGGTGTTTCCAGTGGCAGAGCTTAGCCAGGGGCAGCACCAGCTGCGGGAGGGTAAGATCCGGGAGGGAGGGTTACAATCCAACCCTGATGAGATGCTGGGCAGGTCTCAGAGAAAGGGGATTGAATGTAGTAGGGAAAGGAGGGGAAGCACCCAACCCTCCTCCTGTGGGACTTTGAACTCCAACATCCCTGCTCTGTGCTGAGGCCAGGCTGGGATGAGAGCAGCAAAACACAAACTGGACCGAAAGAGAGACAATTCCATCCATTCCTCAGCTGCTGGAAGCCCATCTCCATTTTGTCCCAGAGCTGGGGGGACGCAGTCCTGGAGTGTCCCAGGGGCTCAAAGCTCAAGCCCCAGTGTCTGACTCCCTCTGGCACGGCAGAGCCAGACCCTGGCTGTCCCTGGAGCCCCAGAAACAGGGGTGAGGAGGTCTCAGTGATTCATTTCTCATTTCCTGCACTGCCACCGCTCCTGGCAAACAGGAGGTGACAGCAGAGGGGAGCAGTTGGCAGCAGCCAAGGGGGCTGGAAGGGCTGACTTAAGGGAGCAAGATTACAGGGGCTAAATCTGACTCAGCAGCAGCTCAAAGGCTGCGTGAATGTGCCCCACAAGCACAGCCAGGGCCATCGGTTTGCGTGGGTGTCACCTCACGCTCTGGGGACAGGAAGATGCTTTAGGGCTCCTCAGCTGAATGAGGACACGAGGTTGTTACCACCAAAACTTTATTTTCATCTGGGCCCTCTGCACGTCAGGTCATTTCTCACATTAACCAGAACCTGCATCCAAGTCTTGCTGGGTCCTCAGAAGCAGCAGCTGGTGGTGGAGGTACCTCTGACTCCCCAGGGGTCTCAGTCCCACCTGGGACTTGCTGCTGCACATTTCCATCAGCAGTGACACCATGTGCTCTTCTGTGACCCCACCCCACAGTGTGGGTCACCCTCATGGGCACCCACTCAGCACCCCTTTACAGGAGGAAGGGATGTGACCAGCTTGCCCGTGGCTGATGGCCACCTGTCCCCCAGGAGAGAGGGTTTGGAGGAGCAGGGGCACAGTGGGGAGGGGGGAGTGACGTGGGCAAGTGGCACCACCTTCCCCCCAGTGGCTTCTGCTGGGGACATGGTGACAGCACCACGTCACTGTCCCAGGGGAGTGGGGTTAAAAACTTGCCGTAACCCCTGTGCTTATCCCTCTCAGCTGCACCCCCAGACTCCAGAACCAGCAGGGACCCAGAGCACCTTCCTCCCCCCAGCCAGACCCTGCTCCCAATTATTCCCATTAATGCAGAGACACCAGTTCCCTTACACAAGGCAAGTGTTTATTGAGAGTTAACATTTATAGACAAATACAGATTTCCCCTTTCCCCATGTACAATTAATAGCATTATTTTTAATATAAATAAACATTTAGTGCTGGGAGCTTGGCAGCTTCACCGACAGCAAAGTGCATCCTGGTGCAAGGCGGGAGGTCAATCCCAACCCTTTTCTTCCTGGGACCATCTTGCACCAGTTTCCAGAGTCCAAATCCAGCAGAGGAGGAGATGAACCCCATGAAAGTGCTGAGACCTGACAGTGTGGAGTCCCCCCCGGAGCAGGGACTCATCCTTCAGTGCTGGGACTGAGCAGCCTCTGCGACCGAAGCCCTTGCTCTGCAGAGCCAGGTGAGGCTCCTCTCCCCGCAGCCCCAAAAGAGAAAAAAGTCCAGGAAAACAAGCTACAATTCCTTATTTCAGAATCACCCCCTCCTCCTAATTCCTAGAGGAGCCCAACAGAGCCAGAGCAGGGGCTCCCCAGCCTGGTGTCAGTGTTGAAGGAGGCAGGAATACGAGGGCAAACAGCACCACTCAAGCCAACAAGGGGAGAAAGTGGGATTTTGGGCCAGCAGAGCACAGGGGATCCCAAAGCCTCCCAGGCAGTGCTGGGCCCCCAATTACTGCTCCAAGCTGGGGGCCCCCTGTGGGTTTGTCACCTCCTGCTAGTGACAGCATCAGTGAGTCACTCCAAGGAAGGGCTGTCCAGGGAACGGCTTCCTCTCCCAGGCAGCCTCCAGGTCAGGTCACTCTGCTTCCACACACAGACGAGTGCTTGGCACTGCTGGGTCAGAGGGCCACCCCCAGGTGCCAGCAGCAGGGGTGCCCTCAGGGCCAGGCTGTCCCAGGGCTCTACAACCCACATCAAATATCTTCTTAAAGATATCTGGTGCCACCAGGTGGTTGGGACACACGTGTCCCCCACGGCCAGCCCGTGGCTGGACAGCAGGACGGTGCAGGGACGGTGCTTGGCCCCACCACGACAGGGCAGAGGACACTTCTCCACAGGCAGGGCAGTGCATTAGTCCCACCAGGCACACCTCAGTCCTCCTCCATCCCCAGTGTGGGGCTCCAAACCTCACCGGGGGCTCCTCATCTACATTGCACACAGTGAAGGTCCCTCAGGACCCCAGAGCTACTCATAAATAGGGAAGTACAGACTCTACATTGCTTCATACAGAACAGCTTACACAGCACAGGGTGGGGGGCAAGCCACAGACACCCTCAGCGCTCGCAGCGTCAGCAGCTGTCCCCGAGGGCAGAGGAGCCACCAGCGCGTCACGGCTTGGGCTTGGCAGGGACGATCCTCCTCTTGGCACTGTAGAAGTCTGGAGGGCAGAAGGAAAGGGTTGGAAAGTGCCTCCAGCCTGCTGGGAGCAGTGGGGCAGGAAGAGGGAGGTGTCCCCGGAGTGGCAAAAAATCAGCCCAGGTGGGTTCCATCCTAGAGCTCCCCCCACCCAAAGCTCCTGGAGAGAAGAGCCTGTAGATCTCCACCGTCTCTTCTGTTTGGTCTCACCTGTGTTTCTACTCCAGCCCTTGGAGCACAGAAATTTCTTAGGAAGACATTTTTTACTGTGAGGGTGGGCAGGCCCTGGCACAGGTTGGGCAGAGAAGCTGTGGCTGCCCCATCCCTGGAAGTGTCCAAGGCCAGGCTGGAAACGGCCTTGACCTGCCTGGTCTAGTAGGAAGTGTCCCTGTCCACGAGTTGGAACTAGATGATCTTTAACGTCCATTCCAACCTCTTAATATTCTAGGATTGCGTCAGGCCATCAGAACTGAAGGTGATGAACTATTTTGGGGCATATTCAGCTATAAAACCCCCAAGCCTAATGCAACTCCCCTGCCTAACCCTCAGCAACGAGAAGGCACCCAGTTTGTGGCCTTTTTCTACTTAGCATACGGGCTCTGCTCCCCCAGGAGAGCTGCATGGGGGGTGGTGCCCTCCCCATGCCCAGGAGCCAGGGAGGGCTCCGGCACCCAAATCCCTTCTCTCTGTCCCTACCATGACACAAATGCCACCAAGCCCCCAGCACTCACCTTTGATGGTGGTCTGGCCACGCTTCAAGCTCTGTGGGGGACCAGCCCTGTCAACCTCCAAGCTCTGCTGAGACTCCTCGGGGCAAATCCTGCCAACACGTGCCTTGGCGGGGACCTTGCGGACCAAGGAGCTCCTGCTGTCACTGCTGATGACAGCCCTGACCAGGCTGTGGACCTCCTGGGGTGGCTGCTCAGCCACCAAGACCCTCTCCCACTTGAACGGTCCTTCCAAGGGAGTCTCCGTCTCGAAGTTGAAGTTCCAGCGCTGCTGAGCTTCTTCCAGTTGTTGCTTCAACTTGTCCTCAAAGTCATTCTGGAGCTGCTCTTGGTCCACAGGGCCAAAGAGGTTCCTGCACACTTTGCTGCTGCAGGGTGTCTGCCCAGCCCTGCTGTGGGTCACGGGCATCGTGGTGGCTGGGAGGGAACAAGGGTGAGTTACTGCGTGTTGGGAAAGCCAGGAGCAAACTCAAAGGCAGCACGTTGGCTCCCAGAGAAAAGGTGGGACAAGCTGGACTTTGACTTTTAGTGGCATCAAACACAGCCCACTGCAATGCAGAAGGTGCAGATGTCAACATTCCCCATCCCTCCTTCAGCAGGTAAAACCCTTTCCAGGGCACAGCATCCAGCACTTTGATGCTGCCACAGGCTCCATCCACAACCCCACAGCATTCCCACTTCCACGCAGGCACAAGGCAAGTTGGCACACGGGCAAATGAAGCAACAGGATGTTTTTCTGGCCGGTTTCTTCATCTGCAGAACCCAGACCCAGCGGTAAGGAAACTTTTAAGCAACTGCAAGAGCATGCCACAAGCTTGACCACTGTGCTAACCACCCTCCTTATCTGCAAGGAGCTCTTGGGTAACCAGAGACAAGACCTTGTTTGTTTTTATTCAAATCGGTGCCAAAAGCCTTGACCTTCACAGCACATGGCAAAGCCTTTCCTTCCAAGCAGTCCTTCCCCTGACACATGTGTGGGGATAATGGATCCCTCACACCACCGACGGTAAGAAGGAACCTCAATATAGAATCAGAATTGTTAAGGTTGGAAAAGACCTGCAAGATCATCAAGTCCAACTGATAAGACAAGCAATGCTCTGGGACTTGACAGCTTTCCAAGCTAAGGGTTGCCCCTGCTGGGACAGCCACGCTCAATAAAATTGCTTAAGGAAAAAAGATTCACAGAAATAAAATCCCTGCAAGACAGCTCCAATTGCCTACCCACTGTAGGACCCTGAAATCCGCACCACAAAAGACCCCTCAGACTTTCACTCATCCCCCAAACTTTCACAAGGATGGGGTTCTCAGCCTCCCGCAGGGAGGATTTCTCCCCAAATGCAGCACATGCAGCCCCTCTAATCACCATTTCCACATTGTCTTTCCCAGATTCCATCCCTGAAGTTCTCAAGAAATGACTGGACGTGGCATCAGTGCTCTGCTTTAGCTCACAAGGTGCTGCTCGGTCAAAGGTTGGACTCGACCCTGGAGATCTTTTCCAACCTAAATGATTCCATGATTCGATGATTCTGTTACCAGGCACACTGTGCCAGTGGGACTGGGGGGGGCCACCCCAACCCCGTGCCCAGACTCAGCATCCCCGAGTAAAAATAGCAATCCAGCTTCCCTATCTCCTGGCAGTCTGAGCACACAAACAGGGTGACCTCACTGCGAGGCAAGTCCCAGCATGTCCAGGCAAGCCTGGGCAGGTGGCAGGACGGGGAGGGGGGGACGTGTTCCCACACCCTGACCAGAGCCCCCTCCGGCCCTCCCCGCCCGCGTCACCCTCCGATGTCCCCATCCTCAGGTCGGGGACACGGCCCAGGTGCCACCCGGAGCCTCGAGATAAAACCTCCGCCCTGACTCACGGCTGCGGATTGCCCAAGCCACCAAAGAGGGAAGGACCGGGGCGGGGGGAGGGCCGGGTCACCGTCCCCTCCCTCGGGACTGGCGCCGCTTCCAGCGACCTCTGCCCGGCGAGAGCTTCGAGGCTCCCCGAACCCGGCTGGGTGGAGAACCCCGAGATTTAGGTAGAGAAGTGGCAGGTGCCCGGCTGCCTTACAGCCTCACCCGGCCGGGGGACAACACACACCACACATACCTGGGGTCCACAGGCACCTGCGACACCCAGTCCAGTCACACCAGTTCGGGGAAGGCTGGGCGGACAAGAGGGGCTGGGATCACCCGCACCCGGGGTGGGGGATGACGGCGGCGACCCCGCGCAGAGAACGCCCGGCTCATGGCACCGATGGGGCTGGGGGGCGGTGGGGGGGTGACACGGGGGTGTCACAGGGGGCTGACACGGGGTTGGCCGGTCCCCGCGGGACGGCGGGCACGGAGGATGCTCGGCGTGGGGACCGCGCCCCGCTCCGCTGCCACCGGGGGGCGAGCGCGGCCCGGCCCCGGCGGCTCCGCAAACACCCGGGGGGCTCCGGGGGCTCCGCACCGACACCCCCGGTACCAGCACCCGCACCGGGCACGGCCCCGCTCCCTCCCCGCGCTGGGGATGCGGCGCCGGGCGGAGCCGCCCCCGCTGCGGCGCTTCCCCCGCTCCCGGCACCGGCGCTTCCCCGGTGGGACCGGCTCCTCCCTCCCCGGGCAGCGAAGGATCGGAGCCACCAGGGCCGGGGGGGCGATGGGGAAGGGGGCCACCACCAGGACCGGCACCGCCGCACTCACCGTCGCGTCCCGCCTCGTCTCCCGGTGCCCGTCCCCGCTCTCCGCCTTTAAGTCCGACGGGGCGGGGCCAGGCTGCAGCTCCCCGCGTCGATCGGGATTTCCCTCCCCGCCGCGCCCCGGGACAGCTCGGATGCACCGATATACCACACACCCCGGTCCTCTGTGTGAGCCCCCCCGCCGCCGTCCCGGCCCCCGGTACCGGAAAGGTGTGCGGTGCCAGGGGGAGCGGGATGTGCCGGGACCCCGGGAACGGGGAGCCCCCTTCTAGGCAGTGCGGGGATCTGGTATTAGGACCCCCTAAAATCTCCTAGAGGAGCTCCCCGGGAGGAGATATAGGGCCCCCCTTCCTAAGGGGGTGCAGGGACTCGGCATCGTGGCCCCAGGAACCCTCCAGTTAGGACACACAGGGACCGCCTTCCTAAGGGGGTGCTGGGATCTCCTCCACCAGGGAATACGAGGATCCCCTCGTTAGGATATCCAGAGACCCCCTTCCTGGGAGGGGCTTAAGGACACCCCCCAGTAGGGGATGGAGGGACCCCCTTCCTAGGGGATTCCAAGAATCCCCCTATCAGGGGATGCAGGGACACCCCTGTTAGGAGATACAGTGACCCCCTTCCTGGAGGGGAGGCAGGGGACAGACGGACCCCCCATCAGGGATCCAGGGGAATAGAGGATACAGGATAGAGGATACAGGGACCCCCCAGCAGTGGATACGGGAGTGCCCCGTCCCAGCCGGGTGTAGTTCGCTTGAGGGGAGTGGGTCCTGCCCACCGGGTCACTGTGGGAAGGAGAATAATGGATTAAGGAAGGGGTGGCTCAGGCCCTCGAGGTGCCAGCTCTGGGATGATGCTCCCCTCGTCCCCAGGTGCTGCTCAACCCATCCTGGGCCACCTCTGGCCTCTCCAGCTGGATTTTGTGTCCCGCCCCACCGAGCCTGTTCCTGCACCACCAGCTGGGCCCCCGGCACTCGCTGCAGCTGGGGAAGGATCTGCTGCTCTGAGTCCTGCAGGCTTCGGGGCAGGGATGAGGAGGAGAAACAAGTCTGTGCATGTCCTGTAGGAACCTGCGGAGAGGATTTGGGGGAATCTGTGGCTTGGGTGGAAAAGGCATCCAAGTCCACAGGCAGGAGAGGTGTGAAGCCAGGGCAGCTTCTGCTGGGGTTACACTGCAGGGCTGAAGGACACCTACCCCTGAGCCTGGTTTTTGGTCCATCCCTGCCCCTGTGGCAGGATAAATATGCCCTTGGATTTAGCCCACCCAGTGCACAGGGGCCATATCCTGCAGCCCCCTCCCAGCCCAGCACACACTGTGGCATCACGGCCTGGGCAAAGGAGGGCAAACACACCCTGCTCCTGTGGGCACAAAAAGGTGACAGCACAATTCCAAGTGACAAAAACCATGTTACATTGATCCCTTGGGAATGCCAGGACTCTGTCAAGGGTCCCTGGAGCCAGCGGGTGTGCTGGGGTGCTGAGCAGCATCCTTGGTGTGCAGAACACTCGTGCTTTTCCCAGCTGGACCAGCAGCTTCCCAGTGGCTGGAGCAGCTGGAGAATGTGTTTGGGCATGTTTGGCTGGAGGCTGCCACACACTGCAGGAGGGTTTTGCCGTTGTGGTCCCACTCAGTGGTGCTGGGCCAGGCCAAGCTGCTGCAATTTGGGTGGGTGGTGGCTGCTCAGCACCTTGGCTGCCTCCGGATGGGCACAGCGGGATGGGCAGGAAAGGTGAAAGGAGAAGGTAAAGCATCTGAAATTAACACTACACACCGCAGAAAATCCATCCTGAAAGCTCCCAAATTCATCCTGTCATTCCGTTTGTAACATGCAGGGAGAGGAGGGGATAAGATGGGACAGGGAAGCTGCTGCTGGTTTTTCCATCTGGGAATGATTTTTGCTGCTGGTTGCAAGGAGCAGCTTTCAGAGCTGCACTGCAGAGGGTGGATGTGGCACTGGGTGGTAGTGGATTTCCTTGCCAAGCTCCAGCTCTGCTCCAGCTGCAGGTGTGGGTTTGCTCCCCCTGGATGTGAGGGATGTGATGGGCACCGAAGGGAATCCCGATGCAGCACCGTGGGCATCCCCTGGGGCAGCACAGCCTCCAGCTGGGGCTCTGGGATGAAGCAGCATTTACCAGAGGATGCTCCCTGCTTAAACCAGCTCTTTTTTTTTTAACCCATAAAAGCCCCTCCAGCACACAGAAGGGAATGGGAACATCAAACCAGCAGCTTTTTAAAGAGGCAGAGGAAGGAGTTTGTGCAACCTGGAGCAGCTGTGTAGCTGCTGATGCAACAGTGAGGGATTCAAAAAGCACTGTGACGTGAGATAACCGACCAGCCTGGCTGCTGGGGACATTCCAGTTCCACCAGGGATTCATCCCTGGGCTAAACCAGCCAGAAAGTCAATCAGACACAGATTTTTCTCCTAGGAAAATAATTCTAAAATTCTCTCAGTGATTTTTTTCTTTGTGGAGTGGGATCCACTCCCTGTGCCCTGGGACAGGGGGAGCAGGTTTCTGGCTGTAGCAAACTCCACTCTCGCTTCCCTTCCTCTGGGAACCGGGGAGCTCTGGCAGAGTCAGTGTCAGAGGACACCTCAGCCAAGTGGGTTGTTGGAAATGGGAAGTGGGGAGAGACATGGCGTCAGGGAGTCCATGGGCATGTCTGCAGTGGCATCACCAGAGAAAAGGAGCAGGGGGGAAAAGCGTGATTAAGACAGAATGTGGTACAGGAACTTTAAAAAAAAAAACCCAAAAAAATCCTAAAGGTGACTCATGTTCAGTCCCACAACAGATAGGGAGCTGCAGGCCAGAATCAGTGCCGAGGGCTGATGGGCTACTTCCTTCTCACCATTTACAGGCACCGTGTGGGATCTGTCACCTCCCCCGTGCCCCTCCCTGAGGAGTCCGAAGCCCCCACCCGGGAGGGGTGTGATCGTGGGAGAGTCAGTCTTTATAATTTCCTTGAAGAGCTCATCCTAAAGCCTGGAAGCAAAAGGAATATATTAAACGCCTGCACATTTCAGAGCCTTCAAAGGAACCTCCTTCCCAGCATCGGGGGCATCCAGACACTGAGTGGCACCCACTGCCTTGGCCAGGGAGCCTTCAGGAGCGTTTCATTCCCAGGGGATCCCCCCAGGTGGGTCCTGCAGACACTGAAGGGAGTGGAAGGCTCTGCAGACACGGATGCAAACACATTACTCACAGCAGGAGAGTGACTCAGCCAGTCCTCAGCCCCGCACAGCCGGGGATCCGTCAGGGAACGTGCCGGGGCACATCACTCCTGACTCCCAGCCTCATCCCCTGCCCCGTGTCCTCCTCTGACATGGGGAGCAGCAGCCCCAAAAGCCGAGGGGATGTGGGTGGGAGTTCCAGCGTGGAGCAGGGAGTGCTTTGAGTTGGGTGAAGGAGTCAGGGTTTGAATGCTCCAGCCTTGGATGGGATGGGAAATGGGACTTCGTGGAGCCACACTTGATGGGAATCACATGCTGAGGTCCAACCCGTGCTCATAATAAATGCTTTAAATGCACACAAATACCTACATGTAGGGATTTTACATGGTTTCGAGATTTAGTGTATTTGAAGTGGATTTTTTTTCTTTGGGGGGAGGTATAATACTTCTTTTAGATCCACCAATGTAAGGGGAAAACCAGCAAAGACCTGGGCAAGAGGAACATTCCTCAGGTCTTTTGGGATGGAGCTGGCAGAGCTCAGGGCACACATTTTTCAAGGTGGGATAAACATAAATTCTGCAAAAACCTGAATTTCTACCCAGGGAAACAACCTGAGAATGAGGGGAACCAAGACAGGACCTCCACCCCAGCACAGAGAGCGGGACAAGCCCATGGGGTTGGGGCTCAGCCCTGCAAAACACACCGTCCTACACCCCAAAGTCCAACCAGGGCTGTGCCCCCCTCTCTGTGGGGCATCAGGGTGACTTTTCCCCTCCTCAAACAGCTTTTACTCTCCAAAACACCCCGGGCAGGTGTGAAATCACTTGAGCTGGGACAGCAGATTGACAGGGGCTCACGGGAGGTGTAGGAGGCTCTGCTGGGACAAAGTCCTGAGTATTCTGGCAAAAAAAAAACCAACCCTCTTCAGCAACATTCAAATCACCACGAATTTTTTGTGTGTGGGTTTTCTTTTTTTTTTTTTCATTATCTCTACTAACAAGCTTTTTTCTTTTAAGTGGGAAACGTGAAGGGTCTTAATGAAAGCCTCACGCTCCAGCAGAAATCTAAATGAACCCAGTGTTCGGCTGGAGGGCGTTTATATCCCAGCAAAGCCTGTTTTCCCATCAGCCCTTTGAAGTGCCCAATTAAGTGATTTTGTACTAATAGGATTTTCCCAGGAAAGAAAGACAAGAATGACAAAACGCTGAATGCTTGATTAACTCTGCCCCTAAAAGAACTCGGATCGTGTTAATTGACTGTTTCCCTGCCATATCCAGCCCTTGTTTGCCCCATTTATGAAGGCATTTTGATGAGACACCGGACCCAGCAGAGTGGAAATACAGTCCCACCAAGCACAAATGGGGGATGAGACAGTCCCTAAAACAAGGCCTTTGCTTACTGGAAATATCCCTGGATGCGGGAGCTGGGCTATGAATCGGTCACTTCATTCGGCCCCTCACTCATTTTCATCCAAGATTGTTTTTAGCCCCATTCATGGTCATTAACGTAATTGCTTCACTGACTTTCCATGAGCAGCTTGGAAGCTTTGTGGGTTTTTTTTTTTTTTTTGCTGGCAGCAAAGGCCTCATTGTTCGGGGCATGGCTGGAGTACCTGGCTCCGAACCCCGTGCCCGTCTGCCCCTTTTATTCACTTGCTGCTTCACCTCATTGCCCACGGCCCCGGAGCAGGGCAGGGCAGACCCCTGGCACCACGGAGGGGGCACGGACACCCCGCTGGGAACCAGGGCGAGCGGCTCCAGCCTCTTGCAAACCTTCCTGCAGGGAATAAGGTCCATCCAAAACGTCCACAGGGGGTTATTTTGCGGCCAGCAGTTCCCCGCAGGCATCGCAGCGAGGTAGGGAAAGGACAGGGACTGGCTGCAGGAACACCGGGATCTGCCACAGCAGGATTCACCCCGTGGGTGGGAATAAGGAAGGGGAGGATGCGGTGGGATTGCTCCCGTCCATGCAGCTCCTGGCAGGTCTCTGTGCAGCCAGGCCCCTGGAAGCCTTTAGTGATGAAACTTCTCCCCACGGAGCTGCTGACGAGGGATTTGTTGTTCCCCAAGCCATGGGATGGTTTGAAATCCATCGGGAGCTCGATCTGGCCCTTTATAGCCCTGTGTGAGGAGGAGGTGACGGTGGGGAGCTGCTGACTGTACATTTGCTCACAATGTCACCTCCAAAGCAGTCCCCCTGCTCAGAGCACTCAGACAGGAGGATGGAAGGCAAGTCCCTCCACTCCCACTCCAAAATGAGTATTTTGGTGACACCAAACGCCACACCCTGGGGGTTTGTCCCACACAAACCCGTGCTCCGGGAGGCGCGTGCTGGCCCGCTCGCCCATCCCGCTGGCTCACCGTGTGTCACTCTCTCCTGGGATCTCTCTGTCCATGTCATGCATTTTGGGAATGCCCCAGCTCCAGGTGAGGGAGGGCACAGGGTCGTGATTCACTTCTCCCTTGTGCTGGGGGGCGAGGAGTAGGGCTGGGCATGGGGAGAGGGGGGAAGGGTCAGAGCCAGGGGCAGATCAGCCCTGATCATGCCATGTAGGAGGGCAGGACTCAGAGTGTGGACAGATGGACAGACAGACAGATCCCTGTCCTGCACAGTGAGTTGTGCTGGTGCACAGTCTGGTGTGGAGCAGCAGGAATGGGAGGGGACAGCTGAGATGGCAATAAAGCCATCAGTGGTGATATGAGAGCCACCACCTTGACACCAGGGTAAGGGTCAATTGCACTTTCCTTTCTCTGTGCAGAGCAGGATTTCCGGGAAGGGGGATGGGGCAGCAGCTTTCGCCCCACAACACTGAGCCCCCCTGGCCTTGGCCCCGAGCTGGGCAGTGGGGATGGACACTGTGGAGAGAGCTCTGCCCAGGGCCACCAAACAGGGATCAAACTCAGGGAGTTCCAGGGGCCAAAATAAACCTTCAGTTTCAGCCACCCTCGTTGGTTTCTCAGCCTTGCCTTCGAGAATTCATGTTTGCACCAGGGAAAGGAAACTCGCTGGGACTTGGAGCTGCTCTCAGCAGGGCCACAGAGGATGGGAAGGGGCTTGAAATGTCCAGTACTTTGCCCACCAGCAGCAGTGCTGCAGCTCCAGAGCCCTTTCTACCTCCGTAACAAATCTGGACATTGCAGAACACCAAAGGGTTTATAGATGATCAGCTCTAAGTCCACAAAGGGAGCAGGAGGGAGACAAAGAGGGAGGTCATGAAAATGGGAAGTGACTGTCCCTCTGTGCTGGGCACAGCTAAGGCACCTTGAATCCTGGGGTGAGTCCTGGGCCCCTCGTGACAAGACAGATATTGAGGGACTCGAGTGTGTCCAGAGAAGGGAATGGAACTGGGAAAGGGTCTGGAGAACCAGCAGCAGCTGAGGGAGCTGGGGGGGGCTCAGCCTGGAGAAAAGGAGGCTCATGGGGGACTTTCTGGCTCTGCAACTCCCTGACAGGAGGGGAGAGCCAGGTGGGGGTCAGGCTCTGTTCTCAGGGAACAAGGGACAGGACAAGAGGAAACGGCTTCAACCTGTGCCAGGGAAGTTCAGGTTGGATATGAGGGAAAATTTCCTCCCCAAAAGGGTGGTCAGGCACTGGCACAGGCTGCCCAGGGCAGTGGTAGAGTCACCATCCTTGGAAGGGTTAGAAAAGCATGGATATGACACTTGGGGACATGGGTTAGTGGTGAACAGCACAGTGCTGGGGGAATGGTTGGACTTCAACACGGAGGGCTTTTCCAACCTAAATGACTCCATGATTCTAGGAAACATGAAACCATGAAAATATGTCTCTAAGTCAAAAAATACCCCACAGGTCCCTGTCAAATGTTCCCTGGGCAGGGGAATTCCTGAGTCCAAATGTGGTGAACTTTCATGCCCAAGTTTCCAGGCGGCACGTGTCAGCCAGGCAGCTGAGGGACAACCTGGCAGGAAGTGCAGGGGACACACCTGGAGCCAGCCTATCTCTCCAGCTGGGGCAGCCTCCTCCCACAAAGTTTATAGTACAAGTGCATGAAAAGCTGATCAATCCAGCAGCAGGAAGGTGCGGCCCCATGGCAGGTGGAGTAAAAACCACCGGGGTTAGTTAGAAATTCTCGGAGAACTCACAGCACCTTCCAGTGCCTGAAGGGGCGACAGGAAGGGGAAGGGGGACTCTTCATCAGGAACTGGAGTGACAGGACAAGGGGGAATGGCTTCCCACTGCCAGAGGGCAGGGTTAGGTGGGATATTGGGAAGAATGTTCCCTGTAGGGGTGTGAGGCCCTGGCACAGGTTGCCCAGAGAAGCTGTGGCTGCCCCATCCCTGGAAGTGTCCAAGGGCAGGTTGGATGAAGCTCTGAGCAACCTGGGCTAGTGGAAGGGTGGTGGAATGAGATGAGCTTTAAGGCCCCTTCCCACCCAAACCAGTCTGGGATTTTACAAAACAGTGACTACAAACACTTTCTATCAAACACTGACGTTGAGCTGTCAGTCAGTGGGGAAGGCTGGGACAGCGCAGGGTCTTCTTGATGAATATTGTTGAATATTCATGTTCTAAGCAGCTTCTGCCCACAGACAGATAATGCCTCTCTCACAGCTGGCCGGGGTGATTTTCCCAAGTGACACCCAGGGTGACACAGTGCCCCACCCCGATACCACTGCCCCACCCTGATAGCACCGAGGGCTGGGGCTGCCCAAGGGCCTGTCACACCATGTCCTCATGCTCAGGATGTTTTGGGGCTGGCGTCGGGCAGCGGTGCCGTGTCTGCACGTGCCATCAGCACATCACAACCTGTCAGTGTCTGTGATGTCCAGCAAAGCACCCACGGACAACCATCTGACTGCAGCAGGACGAATCCTCTGGTAGTCAGGGAGTAACACCGCTGTAATCAGTGACAGAATCTACCCGGGAAGGACACACATTTCCCTTTCCCGACTGGGATCCCTCCCACAGAAAATCTTAGAGGACGAGCACAAACATCACCAGAATCAATGTGAAGATTTGTTCAACTCCCAAGTTATGTCAGCCACTAAATTATTAAATAATAGCCAGATGAATCACTTGGGAACGAACATAGCGTTCCTCTTGCATCGTCTACTTTATATTTGTCTGGATCTCGTGTTTATTTTAGTCCCCAACAGTGTTTGTTTGAAGGGCACTAACAGAGGGAACTCGTGGCTGAGTCCCAGTGAAGCTGCAGAAATGAAAGAGCAACCCCAGACAGGGACTGTTTCTAGGAAGCCAGAACACTTCTCACCCGCGGGAGATGCGGCTTCAGCTCCAGCAGCTGCTTCACCCACTGACTGTAAATGTTGCCAGGCGAACTCTGGCTTTACTTTGCCTCTCTTTGGCAGGTTGAGGTGTGAGATCAGAGCCAGCTGCATTCCAGCAAGAGGGAAATGCAGACCCACCCCTCTACGACAGGTCCCAGTGCTGTGCCAGCGCCTCATGTGTGGGAGCTAAGGTCGAACCGGAGCGACTGGAATTGCACTCCTGCCCTTGGGCCTTCTGTTTGCAAAAGGGGTTGATGCCCCGGTTTTTTTGTTTTTTTCTTTCCCAGCCAAGAGACTGTGCACTACAACAGCACCAGAGCAGGGGGCTTATTCAGCTCGGGTTTTGGGTGGCATTTCTGATGCAGGATCTGAATGTGGGTACAGGACAGGGATTAAAATCCGGCAGAAATTGGAAAGTTTGTCAAATGTTCAGGCACTCTGAGGATCTTTATGTCAGGAGACACTGGGGCATCTCATGGCAAATGAAAGTAAAACTGAAAAGTGAAAAGAGGTGATAAGCAGCAGAAAAAAGCTGCAGAACCGCTCAGGCACTGGTCATGTGTGGAGGTGGGTTCTGCTGGCAGGTCCTCACAGGAGCATGAAAGAAGGTCAGAGATAAGAACCTGGCACCTTCTCCAGGCTGGTGCAGAACATCCACAGATACTGTGTGGTTCTCTCTGCTTACCTTCAACTTCAAACGAAAGAAATACAAGGGCAGAGAAAAGATGGAAGACAAGGACCTTCCATCAGTAACATATTTTAGCTCCTGGTGTGGATGGAGGACAAGAAGGGCAGAGCTCCAGAACCCGGCTAGGTTTGAAGGAAGGGCAGGGGATAACACAGCACACCTGCTTGTCCAAGTAGAAAAAAAGCTACTACATTTGGCTCTGGAATTCTGAAGTTCTTTTCTGCTCTTTTATCAAGGAGGCAAATCAATTTAATGGAGGAAAAAGGCAGAAATTGCCAGGCTCCCCCCATAAACAGGGCTTTGGCACAGGGAGGCTGCAACTCTTCCCAAGGCTCAACTTTGTTTTTCAAGGAAATTTTTTACCTTCTTTTTCTAACATTGTCAGCATTCCTTTCCTCATTTTCTGTCACAACTACCATATGGACGTAGGCATGTCATCCTGAATGCTGAACTTCAGCAGCTCCCCAGAGTAGCTGAAACACGGGAGGTTTTTAACCAGAAGCATTGTTGTTGTTGGGGAAGGTCACAAATCCTCACCCAAACGCCAGTGAACAAATCCCAGCAAAACCAAGAACATCCTTAACCTCTCCCTTTTCTAAGTGCAAGGCACATTCTTAACATGATCTTCTGTCATAAACAAGGAGCAGCATGGACATAAAAAGAAAAAAAACAAGGTCCTTTTCTTTGCAAACCCATTTGCACACAATGATCTCCCTGGGGAGAGTGTGAGAAAAGAACTGGGATGTGCTCAGGCACTGATGAGGAACTCAGGATTAACCCCAGGATGCTCCTGCCTGAAGCAGCAGCAGCTAATCCTCTCCTGAAATTAGAAACACAGCTGAAATCACTGTCAACACCATGAAACAGGGCCCTGAAACAATTTGGAAGGTGTCAGGCAGCAGTGATTGCCCCATCACCCCTGGGGTCTTTGGAGCAGGTGCTGCCAAGGAGCCTTGGGTAGTGTTCCTCTGTCCTCTCCTGGGCAGGACAAACTCCTTGGTGGCTCTTCCTGGTTTCAGAATCTTTGAAGAGAGGCAAGGGATGTCCCTGGTCTTAGAACACCAACACTTCCTTGTACATTTAATTTCAGAGGATTAAACACAAGCCACAAGGCTCTACCTGTAAATCACACTCCCAGGCCAGTCACTCCCTAAGAGACAGCAATGGGAAGCCTGATATTCACAAACATATTGCTGCATCAAAAATAACTCTTGCTAATTACACCCTGGGGAAAGGCTGACCAGTCAGCATTTATACACATTTATGTATTTCCCATCTTTGTCCAGAATCTATTTATTTTGTTTTCCCTCAACACCCCCCCCACCCCCCCCCCCCCCAATTCTCATTTGCTTACCTTGATATACATGTATAAGCCAAATTATTCCCATCAAATGTGTTTAAATATAGTCTGGTTTGAAGCTTAATTTAGGAGTTTACAAAACAACCTGAATATTTGGGTCCCTGCAGGATTTGTGCCTATTAAGAGAATTACACTCCTGGATGCAGGAATTGATATCCTTCCATAATATAACTCTTGCTATATATTAATATTCTCTTAATTCTAGTGATTGATCAAATAAGGAAAAAAAAATGTTATCTTTAAAGGTAAACTCAAAATGAGCCATTCACATTTAATACAAAGATGCTACTTATAGCAAGATGCACCCATATGCACTCTACAGCTACATATGCAGTTTCAAGATTACTATTTTAAAATGTGTACTGCATCCTTATCTAACTTGTCCAGTAGGTGCAATTATTTGTAGAATTTGTTCTACAGTTCGGCAGGAAATTTTCCTTTTGCTCGAGCAGTTCAGATTTGCCTCTGCTGTGATTTTCTTCTGACTAAACATCCTCTGAAACATTTTTTTTATGCTTCTCAGAATTACTGGCACTCTGATTACAATATCCTGTTGGATGGATACCATGAAAGCCGCTGGCTTTGGTAGCTATATCTAAAATGTACAGAATGTCATATAAAGCAGTTTATTGAGGGGAGGGGACCTGGACTCTAAACCAATAATAATTTTCTGTGAACTGGGAATGCTTATCAACATATTTGCTGTTTCATATTACCTTCTTTGCTTGTGTTTTACAGAAACATTATACCACACATATTTGATGCCATTATTAATGAGCAATGATTGTGTTCCAAAAGTTTTAGATAGGACTGGTAAAAAACTTTTGAGTTTATTTATAAAATAAAATGCATTTAGAAAAACCTTCAGCCACACTAATGCAATGTCACACACAGTTGATGTCTCAGCTTCTTTGATGAAATCATCAATGCAGCATGAGCATGATAAACCACCTATAAAATACTTTCCACTATTCCATCAAAGGAGCGTATCCTCAGCCTCCTTCAAAAACATGCAGTATCCTTTCTCTATGCTATTTCTACATGACATAACTTGTTCTTCTTCCCCTGAAATGTAATGAAATATGATAGTAGTATCCTAAACAGTCATTCACAGTAGAAAAGTTGTCCCCTCCTGACCTCCTTTCACCAACTGAACCAATTGTTCCAGGCTTCAATTAACTTCTCGTAAACTTTGGTAAACTCCATTCCACTGCAATAGGATGATTACTTTGTCTCCCTAATCACACATCATAAAACTGCATGAGAAATAAACACTAAATGGCCACATCCTGCCTGTTACAGAGAGAAAAATCATATGGTCACCACCCAGCCCACCACTGTATTTCTTCTCTTCAGCTCCATCCCACACCCATTAATTCCGATATCCCAAAAAGACCACCACTCTTAGCTGTCCTCAAATCAGTACATCTCAGCAGCTTTGGGACTTAAGACAGACTGTTTATTATCCAGATGTCGTCAGAAGAACAGTATTCAAATGGAGCAGAAACATGAAGACTGACACAGGAACATTATCTTCTGACATGAAGTGGTCCTGGGAAGTGACTGAGAGAAGAGGGATCTTCTGAGGAATAGCCATGAGGTCCTTTTTCTGGAATCCAGCCCAGAGTCAAGCCCTCAAGTTTCTCATAGGGGATGCAGTCAGAGGGGTTTCGCTGTCTGCCCTTACATTTTTGATACTCACATTTTATTTTTAAAACAACCCTGAAAAATATTCCAAACAAACTTGCTCTAGTTTCGCTCTTATCTTGCCACACTTGGTGCTGTGGAGATACTTCTGATGTGTAATAGTGTTAAAATCGTGCTCTATTCGGGTGCTGGTGAAATCAATGTTTTCTATTACAGGATTGGTGCACAGTTTATTTCCACCCATTATATTCTCAGTACAGCAATAGCAGGCTCTCAGTTAGGAGATGAACCCCAACCACTTATTAGTTCATGGCTGGAAGCCATCAGCTCTGCATTATACAAAATCCCTGATTCATCACTGCCTCTCTGCATCCTCACACCTTTCAACTCATGCATCTGAGGTAAATACAAAGTAAAGCAGTGGGAAATCAGAACCAAAGTTTCTACAGTGAGTTTTACTGCATTTTACTGCCTTCTTTTTTATTTTTAAGGATTTGAAAGAATGAAAAGACCTATTTTCTTGTGGTTTTTTTTTTCTTCAAAGATAATAGTAGAGGCTTCAACAATATCTCTGCCAAAAAGGAAAACTCCTTGAACCTTGACTTTCCGTCCTACTACACATAATGAGACAACTACTTAAACTGCATTTAAAAAGTGCTGAGTAGATGAACTCAATGCCTAATGATGTTACTCAGCTTGTCAGCAGTTGATTGACACTAAAAGTAATAAATTAGAACAGAAAATGATTTTACAAGATCCCTGGGATGACAGACAGGCTAAGTGTAATATCCTCCATTACAGTTGTCACTAGATTTTATACAGTTCAGAGCTGAACAGCCTCGGCAGGAAAGTGGAACAATTTCATGAGATAGATCTTAGGATGATGTAGAGTAGCATAAATCTTCTGAAGTTAAAGAAACTATCCTGATTTATGCAGACAGGAATCTGGCTCTATAGCTTTATACATGCTTCTACTCAAGTACTGGAATGAAATCATTTGTTTTCCCATGCAAATCTGGGCAGAGAAAAGCAGAAACGCTCTAAGAGAGGAATGCTGAGGGCTGATGTCTTGGCTGTGTTTGTTTCTATTCCACACCCCCCCCCTCCCCTAGGGATGGGGATGAGATCTTGGGGGGTTGGACTGGGAGGGGGTCCTGGATTCCCTGACCCCCCATAGGGATTGGGATGAGGTATTGGGGGGTGCACTGGGGGGTCCCGGATTCCCGGTCCCCCCATCGGGATTGGGATGAGGTATTGGGGGGTTGGATTGGGGGGTCCCGGATTGCCGCCCCCCCCCCGGCTTGGCACTCACAGCAGCCACAGGGCTGGGGGCACCGGGGGGGGGCTGTG
Organism: Acropternis orthonyx; assembly: GCA_035583155.1. Lineage (NCBI taxonomy): Eukaryota > Metazoa > Chordata > Aves > Passeriformes > Rhinocryptidae > Acropternis > Acropternis orthonyx. The sequence goes on along the minus strand of JAWWEU010000076.1, from coordinate 1,785,920 downwards.
GGGTGCCCCCCTCAGCCTGGTGCCAGAGCTGGGACACGGCGCTGCGCTGTGGGGCCCTGGAGCACTGCCCCCTCCTCACCCAGAGACCCCCCGATGCGGTGAGAGACTCCCCCCGTGTCCCTGTCACCCTCGTGTCCCTGTCACCCCCGTGTCCCCGTCACCCCCCATGTCCCTGTCACCTCCTCTGTCCCCGTAACACCCCGTGTCCCCACACCCCACCCTGCTGTCTCTATAACCCCACACGGGTCCCAAGACGCCCCCCATGACCCCACACCAACATGTCCCCACGCACCCTCTTTGGTCCCCCGTGTCCCCACATCCGCATTCCCCCATAGCCTCAAGTCCCAGGGTCCCCCATTGTCCCCACATCCCACACCCCCACGTCCCAGTGTCCCCATGTCCTTGTGTCCCCACATCCCCCTGCTCCCACGTCCCCATGTCCCACGTCCTCACGCCCCCCACATCCCTGTCCCCTGCCACCATTCCCCCACATCCCAGTGTCCCTAAATCCCATGTCCCTGTGTCCCCATGTCCCACACGTCCCCGTGTCCCCGCTGTCCCCTCTCACAGGACACTTGCACCATCTGCCAGCAGCTCTTCGACTTCCTACACCTCCTGTCCAACCAGTCGGCCGTGCAGGTGCCCGCGGGGACGGGGGGGGGGACACAGCGGGGACAGGGACACGCGTGTCACCGGTGGGGTCACCAGGGGGGTCCCGGGGTGGGGCAGCGGGTACAGGTGTCACTGTGGGTGTCACTGAGGGTGTCACCATGGGTGTCACTCTGGGGGGCGGGGACACGCGTGTCACCCTGGGGGTCACCCGGGGGGGGGCAGCTGGTACAGGTGTCACTGTGGGTGTCACTGGGGGTGTCACTGGGGGGGCGGGGGGCACAGGTGTCACTGCAGGTGTCGCTGCGGGTGTCACTGCAGGGGCTGGGGGCTCAGGTGTCACCGCGGGTGTCACCGTGGGTGTCACTGTGGGTGCCCCAGTGCAGGTGGTAGTGGAGGAGGCCCTGAAGGCTCTGTGCCTCCCGCTGCCCATCCTGGTGTCCACGTGCCAGGCCACGGTTCACAAGCTCGTCCCTCGCCTCCTCTGGGAGCTGCAGCACCTCGTGAGTGGCACCCCG
>JAWWEU010000076.1:1764652-1784693 GCA_035583155.1 Acropternis orthonyx | reverse complement strand
TATTTTTTTTGTTTGCCCACAACACCCCCCCCCCCCCCCCCCCCCCCCCCCCCGAATTACATAAAAACCAGCACAATCCTGATCTAAGAGGCAAGTTCCTTATTCAACTGAGGAGTAAAATAGTCAGAAAACTGAAGCTGAAATACTTCCAGTTCCGCAGACTGTTGCATACAAAACCCAAAACCTGCTTCCCCTGCTGGCACTTCAGATTTCTCTCCCTGCAGTAGCAGAAACAACTGAAGGCTCGTTGTCCCCCCACATAACCACAGGAGGAACAGCCATGCCGGTAGAGACACCGCAAGCTGTGACCCTTCCATGCATCAGGCACTGTCAGAAGCACGTAGGGAAAGGGAACAGAGCTGTGTGTGGGGCTGGGCAGCGCCAGCACAGAGTCCCGGAGGAGCTGGGCTGTGGCGTTTCGGGAGCAAACCCGGCCCGGCCCCGGCACGGAGGAGCCGCCCGGGCCGGGCCCGCCCTGACCTCTGCCGGGGGCCCGCGGCAGTGCATGGCCCCGGGCTGGCATCCCTCACCCTCCTCAGCGACAACAGGGCCCTCCTCATCCTCCTCAGGGAAAACACGGTCTGCGAAGAGCCAGGGAATCTGCCTGTGCCTTCCCAGCTCACGGCACTCCAGGTGAGGCAGGGGTCTGAGTGCCTGTCCTGCGTTTCAGTGACACACCACAGCACACAGGGTTGAACTGCTCAAGAGAATCGGTCAATTGGGTTGGAAAAGACCTTCAGGATCAAGTCCAACCACAAACAGTACTGAGTAATTAAAAAATAAGATCAATCCTGACATTGAACTCAGCAGCCAAGGGGGTAGCACCAATAGGTCCTTTCCTTGTAGCTTCACCATCACCTTGTCCTTGCTTGGACAGCACCACTGAAAGAAATTCCGTCCTAAGTGTTCAGCGTGAGGGATTTAATCTAAAGCACACAATTGAACCAATGGAGCACATCTTCTCTTGGATACAGGAGCAAGGGAGCAGGGCAATATGGGACATCCACTTGCTCTCCAGCAGTGCCATGGTTTTCTAGGGAGTTAATCTTCATGAAAAGCTCTGGCTTCCAGACCAGCAATTCCCAAACTGAGAAAGGAAGAACACCTTCAATGCTGTGCCCAACCCGCACCCAAGATGCACAGCCGCTGAACCTTTGCACCTCCAGGCTGTTTTCCAGGGAAGCATTTACAGGGATCACTGCTGGGCAAGAAGGGCCATCAGCTCCTGAACCCACCCTGGCTGCACCTGTAACACAGGGATTGGATTCCCATGGAAGGGCGAGAGGCCCTGAACCACCCCCCAGAGCAGAGACGTGCAGGTACAGCCTTGTTGGACACTTCAGGTGAGCTACAGCCAGGTGGGGCGACTGTCACAGTCAGGGATGAGTTAAATACTGAACAACGAGTTGTAACCAAAACTTTAATCCCAAGGATCTCACAAAAGACATTTTACAAGTGACATGAAAAGTCTTGTACAGTAAAGAAATGTTTAATTCCTAATGTTTACAGTGTACCATTAGACACTCAACACATCCACTCCAGGTATCAGTTCTGCTGTGGATTTGGTCTATTCAGAGGTTCTGGAATAGATGGTCAATCAACTAATTAAGGACTCTACACACACCAAGTAAAAAATTAACTGACCCTACAGCTAAAAATTTGTATTTCATGGAATATAAAGCACCTCAGTTCCAGGTAATGCAGTCAGAACTGGAGCTGGATGAAGCTGAAGCCCAGCCCTTTTCCTTTCCCATGTCACTGGCTCACTGCTCTGACTCCTCCCAGAACTGGGCTATGGAGCACCCCTGTCCTGGCTCTGCTCCCAGCCATGATTCCACAAGAAACACACCATCCCTGCACACTTCCTTGAGAACTGAGCCCCAGCAAACCCCCCCAGCCCAGCAGAGCTCTCCCAGCTACACGACACAGACCATTTACCATTCCACACACACACAAACCATGTCTAATGGTACACTGGAAAACCATTAATAATACAAATCATAGGATCTGCTCAGAACCATATACAGATTCACATCTTTACATTTGCCACCTGTTACAAGATACAAGGAACAAAGCAAGTTCAACAGCTAAAACATTTTAAAAATGCACCAAGCTTTATGAAGTTTCAAAACAAAACAATGTTCTGTACATACTCCTGGCCTTGGATCTCATGACTTCCTGTACACAGCTCCTTCCCACAGTCCTATTTCCTCTCATTTGACCTGGAGCGACTGCAGAGAACAGACAGGTTGGGTTAGGTTAAGATCCAGGTGCCAAGAGCTGGTTTTCCTTTAAACCCCCCAGTCCAAATCAGCAGATATTTAAGCATTTTAAAAATACTACTCCTTTCGTAAAACTGAGTATTTAATTCTTCAAGGTGAAGAACCTTGTAAGATACCAGAGGTGGTTCTCCACCACTGCCTTTATCAGTATTACCAAGGCACAGAAAGCCATTTTTACAGATTTACTCAGAACACAGAAGTACTAGAAGACTTCTTACCTGCGAGACCTGGAAAAGGAGCGAGAAGGCTTGTGGTTCCTCTCCCGTGAGAGTGATCTCTCTCTTCTTCTGTCTCTGGAGAGGGACCTGGTACAGATCGCAACACCAGATGATCAGAGCTCAATTAGGCCAAAAAGGCTCCCGGAGCTTCCCTTCAGGAGTGAATTTTCTTACTGTTCAACTTGTTATAGATTATGCCACTGACCTTCCCTTCAGGGAAGGATGATCAGCTTGAGCCAACAGTTTACGCTGTGCTGTGAACAGGCATCTAGTCCTTTGCAGCTGCTTTTTTTTTTTTGCAGAATCCAACCTCATCACCACCCCAACTTATGGTTGGATTCAATCTTAAAGGTCTTTTCCCACCCAGATGGATCTATGGTTCTACATTTCTGGAAGGGAGCAGCGCATTAACATAAAAGCTTGGTGGAAAAACCGGCAGAAAACCCTGGGCAATTGCAGAACGGAAATTACCTCCATTCTTAATATCCTTCCACTGCTAACCCTGGAATCCCAAACAGCAGAGTAATTCCAGGCAAAGGACACGGCAGAAACAAACTTGTTTCCTTTTTATCAAACTACAGTCTGAATGTGCACAGTCCACCTGTGGGGCTGTTCCTTTTCAAACCTCCAGGCCAGAGCAGTCCATGGGGTAAGGGAAGGGATTCGTACCTGCTGCGGCTCCTGGAGAAGCTCCTCCTTCGTGGTGATCTAAAACCAGAAAACCAGATGTGAGGCACTTTATCCATTCTTTGAGCATTAATGGGGTGAGGCATTTCCCAACTTGTCAAACTCACTGTTGGGCCCAGGGAACGTGCCAAGAATAACTGGCATCCATCATCCAGTAAAAGGCATGGAAAGATTAGGCAGTAAAACCAAGCTCAGGGTGAACAGCACGTTTCCAACCACGAATTCACTTTAACTAAGAATGCGTCAGAGCAGAGTTGTCCAATGCAACACTTTCCATTTCAACTAAATACACTGCCCAGAACACCACACCAAAGTCCCACAAGTGGTTCCAAAAAAAAAAAAAATAGCACAGAGCAAATGTTTTGGAACCCATGCAAGCCAAAAAGGTCCGTAACAAGGCATAAGAGATATCAAGTGGGAAAAAAAAAGTGAAAATGCGCTCAGTGTCAATTTGGTAATGCCATTAAGTGCTACATTAGAACTGCATATTTGTGATTGTCATTTTTAATGCCATAGAGTGTGTTTTAGACTATTTTCTTATAAAAAATAAAAAAATTAAAAATACAACCTTAGCTCGGCCCAGTTCATCCCAAAAAGTAATTGTTTTAAGTTTTGAAAACTGTTAGTAAAACCATTTAAAGGTGATAGGATTTTTCTGGCAAGGAAAAGCTACATTTGTTAGAGCTTTATTAAAAATTTAGTTTGGCATCTCACATGCAAATATCCTGGTTTTTTACGTTATTCACAGTGTAAGAGCTTCCGTATCACCCTTAAAAGTTTTCTCAAGCAACATATGTACGTTACCACTCAATTATGCACAGCCAGCCTTTGATTGAGAAAAGTAATTACTTATAAGCCGCTTACTCCTTATTTTAACCAGCAGTAAACTGTATAAGCAGGAAAAACTTACAAGTCTTTGGTTTCAACAAGCTAGAAATGGTGAGGTGAGGCTGCCGGACTGACTGCCAAGAAGAATTTGCTGAAAAGGTTTTGCCAGATGTTGCGTTGTATTTAGTTGGTTGGCGAAGGGGGTGTTGTGGATTTTTCCTGCTTTTTTGTTAGCCGAAGGCTGCTGCTGTAGTTGTTGTGAAGACATTTGGTAAATAAACAGCTGAGCTGATTGGCCGGGAATGTGTGGGCGGTCGAGGTGGCTGCTGCCGATTTGGTTAAGGTTGGAGAGAAGGCTGAGAGAAAACAGCATGCTCGGGAACCAAAGGGCGGTGCAACCTGACGACTGGCCATGCCTGGGTCATGTGAAACGACACCAGCCAAGCTGCATGGGGCGCGCTGGTCACATGACGCTGAAAGGGCTAGTTGGCTGGCTAATGCAGACTCAGAGGGTGGTGAGAAGAGACATGATGGTGACTCTGTAACGGGTTCATTTTTATTAATAGATGGACCAAAAAGCATAAAAAAAATGAAAAACAAGCCATCAGTACAACCATCTATTAGCTAACAATACTCCTAATGTGTTATTTTTTTTTTTTTTTTCAACAGCAAAAGGGTAAGCTCGAAACCCTGACTCGGGAGGCCTTCACTCACCTGCCACAGGTAAATTCAGTCCTGTAAAAACCACGCTGCACATCTGAACTGCCAGACTAACTAGTCTGGGTCCAAGAACGTGCCAGTTCCCAAAAATCCTGCTATATATTAGAGCTGGGTTTGCAAACCTCAACTGACAGGATCATCACACGATGCTTTAATGCTAACACTAAAGTGTAAAGATTCCAGATGTTTAAAGCAACTGTTACTCGAGCCATTATTAAACAGCTGCCTGCTTGGGAAGTATTTAAATTCTGCAAACAAAGCGGAGAAACCCATCAGTATGAAAATGCTAAACTGCTGTATGTCATGTTCTGCCATTATGGAATAAAGGAAAGAACAGTCTAAGTTGAAGTATGGGGAAGAAAGGGAAAGTGTGACTAGAAGATGAGCAGATTTTAGGAGGAATGAGGATAAGCCCAGGACAGTGGGCACTGACTACCAACTGCACAGTCGCCTAAGGACAAAAGCCAACATTCAACACAACTTAGAAGTTTACCTCGATTTTGTGAGGGGTTGATTTTGGGATTTTTTTCCCCTTTTTTTTTTTTTAAGCATTTGTCATCTCCAAATCATGATCAGATAGATGAACGTTATCCATCAAAACATGCCTTTAACAAGCCTGCTTCTAGGATGCTACGTGGTAACAGTGCCAAGAGCTCTAGGGCTGTGCTCTGCCCCCAGGTACCTGCGCCGAGGGGGAGGACTCCTCCTGCGATAGTCATCCCGAGGACGCCGGCCCCACGAGGGAGGGGGACCGCGGTTCCGACTCCGCTTCTCCCCATTGGAGAGCTCCACTCGGACTCGGCACCCACACAGCGTTCTGGGAAGAGACACGGACGCGCGTCAGCATTTCCAGGGAAAAGGCAGCATGGAATAAAAATCCCCACAGTCCAAACAAGGAAAACGAGTAGACAGGGTCAAAAACATTCTGTCTATAGTCAAAAGTAAGGCATTCAGGAACGACTTCAGCATAACAGTGCCGCACCATCTCTGGAAGTGTTCCAAGGCCAGGCTGAATGGAGCTCTCTCTGACCAACCTGGTCCAGTGGAAGGTGTTTCCCTGCCCATGGCAAGGGGTGGAAGGAAATGTGTTTTCAGGGCCCTTCCTCCCCAAACCTGCCTGGGATTCTGTGGCAGACAAAAGGTTTGGCTGGTTCTGAAAGCTGCTGTGCCAGTAAAGGAGGCAGGGAAGGAACCAAGGAGTTTCCGTAATCAGTGTTGCCTCTTATAGCTACACCATCTTCAGTTTAGCACACGTAAAGGCCTTCAAAGTAATTTCTAACTTGGGAGTCCAACTCTGAAGTGCAAAATTAACCTGCCCTTCCTTCTGAATAGCATCAGGGCAGTTGATTGGATATTGAGAATAAACTCTTCCCTGTGAGGGTGGGCAGGCCCTGGCACAGGTTGCCCAGAGAAATGTTCAAGGCCAGGCTGGATAGGGTTTGGAGAAACCTGGGGCAGTGCAAGGTGTCCCTGCCCATGGCACGGGGTGGAAGGGGATGAGTTTTAAGTTTCCTTCCAGCTCAAACCGTTCTGGGATTCTACTTCTGCACTACTAAGTAAACCCTTATATCAAACAAATAAACACTTCATAACAAACATGTCAAGTCCTTGGTCCTGCAGTTGAACCTTTTTCCAATTTAAACAGTATCACTACCCCCACTTTCTCTTTTTCACCAGCCAAGCTAAACACACAAGCAGCATATTTTACCTTCCATCTAGTTCTCTTACTGCATCAGCTGCATCTCGTGGATCTTCAAATTCCACAAAGGCAAAACCAGGAGGATTTCTCGCCACCCATACACTGCGCAGTGGTCCATAGTAGCCAAAGGCTCGCTCTAATTCCGTTTTGTTGCCATTGTTTCCAAGGTTACCCACATAAACCTTGCAGTCCAGCGGACAAGAGTCACGATGCATTGCTAGGACAAGAAAAAAAAACGTTCACGTCTATTTAGAGCACGTACTCTTGTTCACTTCCAAGGAAGTCGTCCTGTTGGCCTGTACCTTCAGCAGGGGTACGACCTCATGTGATGGAAACATTTAATCTGTGTGCAAGGGGCTGGCAGGGGGGAGGAGAGTGTTAAAACCGCACTAAAAATCCGAGTTGCTATGTGGCGCTGTGGTTAAAATTCAGTGTTTTGGGGAATTTCGGTTACTTTGAAGGGGGTGTGCGTGTGCGTGGTTGGGGGAGGTCCCTGTGCCCGTTCCCTGTTTAGCGCGGGGGAGCCCGCAGGGGGCGCAGCGCGGGGGAGGGCCCATTGTTCCCGGATCGGGATGCGCACATGGAAAAGAGGGGAGGTGGGGGATAGGGCAGCGCCATCCCCGGCCGAGCCCCGCCGGCAGCGCCCAGGCAATCCCTATGGAGCGGCTCTGCGCGGCGTGAGGGGCCAGCGCGGGCGGGCCGGAGCCACTCCGCCCCCGCGGCGCCTCCCGCCCCGCCTCGCCTCACGGACCGCCGACAGCAGCCTGCGAACCGGCTCTTCCTTCAGGGCCGCCCCGCCGCCGCCTCCCCTCAGCGCCGCGGCGGCCGCGGCCCGGCGCCACAAAATGGCGGCTGCTCTTTGTCCGCCGCCCAGGCCGCTGCCATCCGCCCCGCCGGGGCCCCGCACCGCGGGCGCCGCCTCCCCTCCCGCACAGAAAATAAAGCCCTCCGGGGTGAAGATCCTCACCGGTGCTCAGAGGGAGGGCGCGCGAAGGGCGCCCGCGCTAAACTCAGCCGACTCGACCCTCAGCGAGACCCCGGCTCCGCTTTTCCTCACTGGACAAAATGGCGGCCGCCGCCTTCCCCGCCCGCCTTATATATGGCCGGAGCTCTCACACACGTGACGAGAGACAGCAGCGAATCAGAGGGCGCCGTTGGGATGATTGGCGGGTGACGTCACCGGGGTGGGCGGGGCGCCGGCGCCAATGGCGGGAGTGCTGAGGCGGCTCCGCCCGGGCCTGGGAGGGGGAACGGGAACGCCCCCAGAAATTGTGGGGGCTTTATGGCCAAAATGAAAAATAAAAGTTTTATTTCCTTGTGTCCCTGGCCCGGTGGGGTTAATCCAGGCCGCGGTTTTCAAGCGTCATCCCCTCAGCGCTGGGGTTTGCACGTATGGAGACTTCTGTGTTGCTCACAGGTATTTCTTCCCCAAACTGCTCCTTTTGATAAATTTTGTATGGGTTTATGAGGCGCAAAAGTGGGAAGTGATTTTTTTTTAGCACTCGAGAGAACGGGAGGATTTTAGTTAACACGCACACAGGGCTGTCGATGTGCTTTAAAACTCGCCTTCGTACATTGCATCTGTACAGCACGAGTTTTAACATGAATTAAACGAATAACTTGCTCCCAAAGGGGTTGCCTTAGATAACAAACCTCTTGTTTCGGGTTACCAGGTAAGAAGAGAAACCCCACACCTCCCTTCGCAGCCACACTGTGTTTAATGCAGATTTTATACCTTTATATGGGCCAGAGAAGGCAAAATTATCTGTACAAGTATAATTAATAACACTTTAAACGATATTGTAGGAGATAAAGCATTTTGAGTACAAATTAATGCATGTGGACTGTTTTCCAAGCAGGAACTTGCAGGGATGGGCCGTCCTCAGTTCCACCAGCATGTGAATAAAACCCACCTGGAATTAAAAACAACCAGCTGAGAGAATTCCTTAGAATTTTCCAGGGTCTTTTGCAGCGTCCCCAATTATTTTTATGAGCTCTTTCTGGGTAAAATCCTCCCAAGGGTCAGAACTGGCCAAGGGACAGAAACACAGCAGTGACTTCGAGGTGATGGGTGCTCTGAAAGTATCTTTATCATCTGATGGTTACCTGCCTTTAATTAAGGAAATCTAATCCATTGTAATCTAAATTAGCTGATGGTTGGTTTCCTGAGGCAGCACAAACAAAGGAAATAATTTGAAGCTTGGGGCTGTTCAGCCATTTCACTTTGTGACTTCTTGGAGGGATTTCCAGGGCTCTCCAGGGGTTTTGCAACACTCCCAGGCCCTGCTCCTATCACATAATGCACATTTCAAACACGATTTAAGATTTGCAATAAGTGAACATTAAAAAAAAAAAAAAAAACCCAAACAAACCAAAACAAAACATTAGTTAGAGAGCAACCTGGTAATCTTAACAGAACTTTTATCTTCATACCAAAGTTGCACATGATATATGAAGATAATTCCAGGTGACAGGTTTGGGAACAAAGGATTTATTCAGGAGTAAGTTCGTGTCCTGCAAAGCAAACACAGCATTCAGCACTCACCTAGGACAAGGTGTTTCTTACCTGGGGCTAAGCCCATCACCCTGTTTTATAAACCACAGCCTGTACAAATCGTGTCATATAAACACAATCCATTTTCAGTTTGCTTTTGGCATTATCAAGAAAGTAAATGTGGCCTGTCACTGGGACAAAAGGCCTATTGGAACAGTCAGCCTGATTCCCACAGTCAGGGTTGGGATGTCCCAGCACAGCCACACAGCACTTCTGTCATTCCCAGATCAGCATTTTGATTGTCCTCTCCCAAAGACAGGCCCTGAACCAGCTCTGAGCAGCACTGGATGTGTATGTTACACAGGAATGGGAGCTGGAACTGTGTTACATCATTTTCTTCCTCATTCCAAGTCTGTAAGTGTTGGAAAAGTCCTGCTGCATTGAACTCTCTGGCTTTCCCTGTGAGAGAATGCCACTCACATCCAGTATTTATGAGATGTACAGAACTTTCACATTCATCAGAGCTTCTGTGAAAGGAAGGAGAGAACATTGAACTTAGCAACCAAACCAGATCTGCTGTGAACAGGTGGGTCAAGACTAGGTTGAAAAGGTACTTAATACCTGCACAGTGACAGTGGAGCAGAGTCATCTGTTCTATAAACCTCCAGAGCAGGATCCATGGGCACACTGACCTGGAGTCAGGTGTTCCAGACAAGCTGCTATCGTGGTTCCTGAGACTGCAATCCCACAGAAGAAAACAAGCTTATTCTAGACACGGTTTGGAAGAAACCTCAGCCACGTGAGCCAAATTTAAGGGATCACGAATACCCTGAGTTGAAAGGGACCACAAGGATCATCAGTCCAACTCTTGGCCCTGCACAGGACACCCCAAAATCCCACCGTGTGCCTGAGAGCATTGTCCAAACACTCCTTGAGCTCTGGATGCTTCAGAAGACAGACAATATTTACTGGAGAATATTTCCATCAGCAAGAGGATCTCTTAGAGCTGCTCCTCAAGTGAAAATAGGCATTAACAAAAATAATTCTTTACTGGCATGATTCTGCCTGCAGAAAGGGCTTTTGCTGGGAAATGTCACTGCACAAACATGACAGGAACTGGTGGAGGGGACACGTCTTCAGCCACAAACCAGCTGCACACAGGCACAGCTCAGGCTGCTCATGAGGTTCCGGTGGATTCGACCTGTTTTCACATCCTGCCCAATCCTGGTGAAGGCAAATTTCTACTGAAACAGCAACTTACATGTGCCTGGTCTTTAGACATATACATACATACATAGATATTTAGATATATTACAACCAGCTTGGATGAACTTATTCCTACAAACTCTTCTGTTTACAGCATGGGGCCCCTGTCCCTTATGCCCTCACTTTTAAAATATACACATTTTTACACTGTGAAAGCTTTTAGCTGCATCTCAGACCTCATGTGAACGGAAAATGAAACAACAAACTGGAATTTATACATCATAGACCTAAACTGAGACACTGAGAACCCACTGCAGGGGCACAGCACATCCCCAGGACTCAGCACTTGGGGGCTAATTAGCGAGAAGTTCATTTATTTGAATGACATGTTATTTGGAGACCTTTAGTTGCTCCTCCTCCATCCCCACCTTTCCAGGTGTGAGCCTTCTGCCAGGGTTGGGGTCCCACCTCTTGCAGGGGCAGATCCCAGAGAGCTCCTTTTCAGGGAGACAGCCCCCATGGAATAGGGAGACACATCTCCTTGTGTTTTGTTTTTGCTTGGGGGAGGTTCTCAGGAGACTTCACCCGGCACTGCAAGGCTGTGGAACCAGGGATTAACTCAGAGAGCCCAGTGGGTGTTACAGAAGGAGCAAAAGGGATCTGAGGCTTTGTCTCAGCTTCACCTGAATTTGTTTTGCCACAGAAAATATTCCATATGGAGACTGTTTGGGGAAGGAAAAACAGAGTCAGCCCCAGGCTTGGCTGCTGGGCAGGTTTTGAAGGACAAAACACTCACCCTTGCTACTGTGTTCTGATAGAGCCAGGAGTCCCAGGAGCTTCTGTAAATCTGGCTTGAAATCAGAAAATGGGAAGTGAAAACAGAGAGTCTGACTCACTGCTGTTCAACTCTAATTTTAATGCTCTGGGAGATGGGAGTTCTCCCAGGGATGATGCAGTATGGAATGGATTAGGGGCCAGGATTTCAAACTGCTCCTGGAGTTTACCCCCCTCTCAAATGGGATTACTGGCACAGCAACAAGGAGGTGACACAGAGGAGGTGGAAAGGAAGGTGGAAAAGCCTGGAACTTGCTCCTAGGAGCTGAAATCCACCTCTTTAAACGGTTATGGAAGCAAAGGTGCTGCTGGCTGCTGGTGATGCCCCTGAAGCACACAAGGTACAAGTGTGGAGGTGCCAAAGTCTTCGTGGCCTCTGGCTTTGCTGCAAGGTGTCATTTCCTCCCATCTCTCAGTGAGGGAGGCCAGGAAGGGAGGGCAGCCCTGCATCAGCTGCCGCTTCACCAGCAGCTCAGGGGAACTATATTTACCATGACTGTGGTCAAACTGTTTCCTCTCGGCAGGGCGGCGTCTGCTTTTCCACATAGAGCGCTCAGCAGCTCACAGGAATTCTGGTCTGTTGGGTAAGAGCAGTAAGGGGAAAAGAACAAAACCCCACAGCCCCAAAAACAATCCCAAAAAAACAAGTTGATTTTTACATCAGGGAAGCTCTTCTGGAGCCCACGCTTGTGTTACTAGTGAGTAACAGAGAACAGCACATGGAAAAAATTCCTCAGATCTGTTTGCCCACCTCCCTACAGATAGAGGATCCCTTTGATGCAGTGCAATCTTTGTTTAATTAAGTTTTCAAATCCCAGGCCAGAGGATCCCCCTTGCCCTAACGAGGATATTTGCACATTTGCTTTGCTTTCTGTTCCCTTCTCCAGTTCCTTCTTCCCCCTCAACGGGGCCTCCAGGCTTTCTCTTCCCTTTTTCGTCGCTCTGCAGCAAAGCCATATTCCCTTCCTCCCCCACCTGGCTCCCTGCGGAAAGGACTGGAAAGCAAAACAAAAGAATCACTCGCTGGGAAACCACAATTGGCACAACCCTCCTTGCTCCAAACCTCCCACTGAAGAAGGTTGAGGGAACAGCAAAGGCCACTCCCACGGGGAGTCAGAGCAGGAAAAGCTGGAGGGAGGGAATGAAGGCTTTGAAGCCAAGGCTGAAACCTTTGATGGCTCCAGGAGTGCTTTGAGGGAGCCCTGAGGTAACCAAACTCCAGTCAGCTGGGTTAATTCCACGGCAGAACAGGCTCCTGCTCTGCTCTGCACCATCCAGGGCTCTTGCAGAGCTTCATTTCTCTCAGCTAAAAAAATATCACCCTTGTGACATCCTCACTGTGTGTGTGGTGGGGTTGAAGGGATGGGTAGCTAGAGCTGTACCAACACCAGGAGCAGATTTAGAGCTGGATGAAGTTACAATTTAGATTTAGACACCTTCTAGTGGTCCCTTCCCTAAGCCAGGTGTCATAGCTCAAACCATTGCCTCCTGTGTGAGTGGCTGGGGTATAAGTGTGCAATCAACACATTGTGTGTCGTTTTAGATTATTATAAACCAGGAATCCATCCCTGCCAGTGTCTCCTCCTTGCTCTGCGTACTTCTCACATGTACACTGTAACTCCAGTGCAGGTCTGGCTCTCAGGGAGATGTCACAAAGTAATGACCAAGGTTATTTTGACTTCTCCCAAGTCTTTGGGTGGAAGGAAACGGCCAGTGGAAGGGCGTAGCCATGGCAGTGTGGTGTGACCATTAAAACATGTGCCCATCCACCGCCCCCACGTCGACGGCTCCGTGATCACTCAATTAATGCCCTTCCAGTGGAGATGCTGCAAACTGCATCCAATGCAAACCCATTGTACAGTGGGGACTGGGAAAGCTCCCGGATGAATTGGACCAGATGTTTCAGCCATGACTTTGGTCAAGGCTGATTAATCCTTGAAGATGTAGCTAAGGAACCTCGGGCCCACGGCGCGCAATTCGGTGCAACCGCAGCGCAGCCGCTGCCCTGGAAACTCAGCTGCGAGGCCAGGCCCTGATTTACCAATATTTAACAAATGTCATCTTTAATTGGTGACACTTTAATGGGCGACACTCTTCTTAACAATCAGGTAATGAAATCAGGATCACTCAGAAACAGCAGGGCTCAAAATAAGCGTGAGGAAGATAATAACAAGCAATTTGGTGTCTGTGGAAGCTGCGAGAAGGGACGAGGCCGTGCGAGCCCTGTCTCTGCAGGACAATGTGTCTGCATCCACCTGAGCCTGGGCTTAACTGTGCCTGTGGGGAATGAATCCGTTGCTTCTGGTAACTAAGCAAATGATCTTTTCAATCTTTCCAGGGAATTGGTCCTCTGAGATGGCAAACACAGGCACTGTCTTTCACTCTGAGAAATAGGAACTGGTCCTCTTAAGTAGTTTCAGCCTAATGATCCAGCCACATCCTGAGTATCCAAATTCTGCTGAAATTACCGGTTAGAGCTCATACAGTGAGTCTTAAACCTTGCATGGTGCCAACTCGTAGGGTTTTAAAACATACTAGAATTTGGCTTTTTGCCTGAGCCACGACTTACACTTGTATTGTTTAGTCACTTGATAAGTCTTTTCTGTTTCTTCCCATTTTCCAAGATTTCAAACAAATTTCTTTACTGTACAATCAACAGATTCACATGAAGTTTGTACTGAACATTAAAATCCAGTGGGATCTTATCTAGGTTGCCCAGAGAAGCTGTGACTGCCCCACCCCTGGAAGTGTCCAAGGCCAGGTTGCATGGGGCTTGGACCAACCTGGTCTAGTGAAAGGTGTCCCTGGCCATGGCAGGGAGGTGGAGTTGGATGATCTTTCAGGTCGCTTTCAACCCAAATCATTCTGGAATTCCACAATTCTGATTTACCAACCCCTCAGTTAGATTTTCTGTGAGCAACTGCCCTGTTTTGCTGATTTTATGACAACTGGCATTGCCAGCTCACCACTGTTGATAATTTAGATTCCTCCTACCCAACTCCAGTGTCCCACATGTGACTCCACAAGGACAGGAAAGGAGGGAGATATTTTTTGCATCCAGAGACCCTTTTCCTGATCAACCCTGGAACAACAGATTATAGCGTTCTTTATCCATCACCTTGGGACACAGGAACGTTGTGGTAGAATCAAGTTCTCACAGAACAGGAGAGACAGCAAAAAGAAACTGTCTGTAAAGTTGTGATGTTTTCTTTAGTCACAGCTGCACATTTCAGCCTCCAAGATTTATTATCACTGGGAACAGGGAGCTGTCTCATTTCACTGACACAAGAGGAAAGGTCTTAGTCACAGAGCTCATTCCTATTGTGTCTGTTCTCCCTGGGCTGGTATAAAAGCAGGTGAAGGGCACTCGGTGTGGCTGCGGCGGGAACGTCGTGCCGGGACTGGCAGGAGACACGTTGTGCAGGTCAGGACTTCACTGGGATCAGACAACACCCTCCGTAAGCAGATAATGTTCCTTTTGTCACTGGAAGATGCTTTTTAATTAACATATATTTTACTGATGATCACAATAGTGTTGCTTCTCTATTGTGTATGAGCAGGAGTTCTACATCAGCATAACTTAATCATATCATTCAGCAAGTAAATGGACGCATCTGTATATATATTTATGTGCATATATCTGCTTTTAATACAGATATTTTTGGCCAGGACTAATACCCACTTGTTATTTCATACCTAGTTTGATTTCAACCTGTTGCTCAAGGAAATTACTCACAAATTAGTGGAGCAGACTTACTAAGAATAAGCTTAATTGTTACAAGCAAATATGTAATTTATTTGTTTCATATTAATGTATAATTTGCCTTTCTATCCAACCCTTGACAATCCAGTACTCAAGTTAGTACAGAGACAAGTCATTTGGGGAGATGCTGAGTTTTTATTATGCCAAACTTCTCCTGCACAAAAAGTATTTCTTCAAAGAATTATATGGGAATGCATCTTTACTATTCTTACACGACAATTTAAATGCTGCGGCTTTTGTTTTGTTGTCTCTCCAGGTTTTGATGTAACAACTGTAATAGAGGATTTGCTGGTAAATGACTAAAGGGCCAGGCTGGAGCCAATCCTAGGGCAGGGTACAGTCATTAGTGTGAAAAATGCAGGCATGTTAAGGATAGACCTGGCAATAAACACGTGGTGGGTTGAAGGAATGGGTAGGAAGAGGAGTAGCAATGCCAGGAGCAGATACAGAACTGGATGAAGTTATAATTTGGATTAAAATAATCCTTGCACAATTACAGCATTTAGTTGTCCCTTCACTAAGCCAGAACTCCACTTCTTCACTGACAAGAAATCTGGTGTCAGTCTAATAAAATCCTGGGTATTTGGTTGTCAGCACTTGTATTGCTCGTGGAAAAGGCCCAAATTCCAGGGCTATGAACAGCTTTTAACTTGGTATTCCTGCTCCAGTCTTAAATACCTTGTGAGTTTTGTGATTTTCAGCAATCCTGATCTTCTTGTGATATTCCTGTGAGGTTTTTATCAGGCAGGTCTCTCTTCCCAGCCCTGAAATGTGCTTGCAAATGCACAGTGGTGAGAAGTGTTACACTGAGAGGCAACACTGGCAAAGGAGATTTAGGACTCTGAGCAAGGCAGGACAGAAATGTACTGTCAATCCTATTCATCCTTTCCTGGTGTATGTTCAAATCCACATTTCTGATGTTCTGGGAGGTCCTGGGATGAAATGCTCCACTTTTACCTGTGCCTAAGGGCTGAAATTCATTTTGTCAGCTGAAAGGAAGAACGGAGGGAAAGATTTCTGATCCCACCATCAGCTCCTGGGCCCGTGGAGCAGATTTAAAGAAGAGAGAAGATGTTCCTGCCCCAGAGATCTCTGCAGACAGTTATATTTTTGGCAATTCTTTTTTTTGCCTGTTTTGCAACGTGTCAAGATACTGAAAAGTAAGTAATATTATCTTTTTATTTCATTAATACAATTAGAAAACTGCTTGGTTTTGATTTAACAGGCTGTGTTCTGCACTGCTGTCAGTGACTCCAGGCCTGGTGAAAGAAAAATTCGATATATTTGATAGAGCAACATTTTACATCACCCTCTCTGCAATATAAAATTAGACAATTGCATTTTTAGATGTGTAACATGTACCACATTTCAGCTGATGCTTTTAAACACAGTGTACAAACCATGTAAGGATGTTCAACACAGGCCATGGAGATGGCACATGCTAAAATTCCATATTTAGTTTCCCATTTGGATCTAAATCTGCAGCAGGAGCCTATAGCTGCAGTTAGATGTTATCTGAACAGCCTGAAATCCTGAAATATTTGCATCCCATAATTAGCCTGCCCTTCTCACTCAACATTTGGCTCAAAATTTTTAAAGAATCTGAAGTATCTGAAGAAAATAAGGGTTTGTTTTTATTTCATGGACATCAGTGATTCCACCTAAATTCCTCCTTACAGCTCTGGGAGGAGAGAAACAAACCCAGGAATCCCATAACACTGAGGTGAAGGAAAGGGAACCTTATTCTGAAAAGAATCCAAATTTGGGAAAGCCCAGAATCTCTGTGAGAGCTCTTTAAACCTGCTCAGGTCATTTTGTTGGCCTTCCCAGTTTGCCTTTTCAAAGGAGATTCAAGTACATCTTTGGGAATGGCCCAGGTTTGCAGCTTCCCATCTTCAGGAACGGGCTGACCAGACTGAGTGGGAGGCCAAGATGCTCCTTCCTCAGTGCAGAGGAGCATCTGGGATGGACGGATGCCAATCAGCACCTCTGGTCCCTCACTGCCTCCTTTTTCCCTGCAGCAGAAGGGCAGTGACCGAGCACCAGCTCATGCATGACAAAGGGAGGGCTTTCCAAGGGCTGAAGCGCCTGATGTGGCTCCACAACGCCCTGGGCACTGTGCACACAGCCAGCAGCAGGGATATTCCGCTTCCAAACGCCATGAGGGATGCACAGAAGAGCCCAGATCCCTCAGATCTCCGGAGCAGCACTGACAGAGGTGAGACTGCCAGCCTGATGAAGCAGCTGCTGGAGCTGACAGACGTGCAGGGATTCCTCCCACTAAAGCAGCTGGATTTGAAGACCCCAAAGGGTAACTGGAAGCCACAAGGCCTTTTTGAGCTCCTCCAAATCAAGGGCAGCAAGAGAAATCCCAGCACGCAGCCACAGGACTGTTCCCATTAGCCCTCAACCCAGCCTGGTCTGTCCCTTGCTTTACACATGTGCTGTTGGAGGGGAAAAGCTCCAGCACAAAGGTGAACTGCAAGATAAAGATAATTAATTGCATTAACTCCTCCAGATGTTGATAGAGACCCTTATAAAGAGCCAGGTTCTCTCCTGAGCAGCTGTCTGAGTGCTGTGACCGTGAGATGGGTCATTTGACACAGACAGGCACTTCGCTTTTAAATCAGGACCCTCCCTGTCTGTCACAGATATCTTAGGGATGCTACAGCCTGTTGGAGCTCCTGTAGCCCCACTTAGGAGGAAGTTTGGGTCATTAATGTGCATATTTAGAGGCTCACTCGAGCCTAATGTTTTGACTCCTGAAGAAAGTTACCTCCTAATAGAGGTTCTCTTCCATTTCAACCCCTGCTTACAGTTCTGTTCTGCTCTAGTAAGGACTTCTCTTATACTGGAGGTCTAAAGAGGTTTTTTCGCTGCTTCTCCAGCATACTGAAGCCTCTCATCCCTCTGTTTTTCCTTCCTTTTGCCAGGTAAAAGTTGGCAGTGATTCCCACTCAGCCAAAGCCCAAACCATTCACCCCGTTCTGCTCGTGGAAGGGATGAGAACCAGTTTCCAGGGTCTCTATTTCAGCCTTTTGTTCCAACACTTCCTTCCTTTTCTTTCCCCCTGTGAAACCCTCTCCAAGAGCTCCCACAGCAGCAGAAATCCAGCTTCAGGAGGCCACCTGCATTTCCTGGAAGAGGTACCACAGGATTTTGCTGTTCACCTTTGGCATCAAGCTGATCATTTCTGTCTGAGCAAAGCAAGGTCCAGTTTAATTGTAAAATCAGTCTTTTCAGAAATGAAATCTCACATGTGTGTTACAACTCTACACACTGTTTTAGATCCTGAAATTCCTCTGTTGCTGAGAGACTTCAACTGTGCAGAACATACTTCTCAATGATTAAAATGTTAATAATAAAAGCCATCTTCACCCTCTGAATTGCACTTGCTTTTGTTTTGGTAGTAAATAAAAGGAAGCAAAACCATCTTTTGCCAATATGTGCACACATTTGGGATGAGTATGGAATCATTTCTTTTGTTGTGTCATTCCCCACAGCTCCCCGTTAGATTCCCGAGGCCAATCAAACCATTACTGGAACAGATGGTTTCACATATTCCTGAAGAGCTGAGAGGGGTGAGACGAAATGAAAACAGGCTATGCTGCCCAAGCGATGAATCTGCTTGAGCTGAGATGTGGGTGCTCTCCCCGCCCTGAACCCATCAGAGCTGGGGGATGGAGCCCCAAGGACCTGACTGAAACCTGACTGACCAGCTCAAACCCCTTGGAACTGGCCATGGCCACCAGCTGTCCCCATGGCTGGGTCTGCACCAGCCCCCCGAGCCCCTCCAGCCCCGCAGCCCCCCAGGCTGGCACGGAACCCCAACCACAGACCCCCAGCACGGAGCCCCAACCACGGACCCCAATTGCAGAGCCCCAGTGGCCGAGCCCCAGCTGTGAAGCTGCCACAGTGGAGTCCCCGACACGGAGCCCAATCCCGGAGACCCCAATCACAGAGCCCCAGTACGGAGACCCCCAGCGTGCAACCCCAATCGTGGAGCCCCCGTTGCAGAGCCTGTGACCGGGCCCCCGTCCTGGAGCCCCCATTGCGGACCCCCAGCAGGAACCCCCATCCCAGAGCACCCGTTGTAGACCCCCAGTAGAGAACCCCCATTATGGACCCCAAGCATGGAACCCCCAACCCGGACCACCCATCCCGGACCCCTGGCATAGAACCCCCATCCTGGAGCCCCCACTGCGGACCACCAGCAGGAATCCCCATCACGGACCCCCCATTGCAGACCCCCCATCCCAGAGCCCCCGTTGCGGACCGTCAACACAGACACCCCCCCCATCCCAGAGCCCCCATCCCGACCCCCCCAACACAGACCCCCCACCCCCTCCCCGGTGGCGGACCCGGCGCAGGCGCGGCGGGCGGGAGTGGGCGGTCTGTGAGCCTGTCTGTCGGTCTGTCGGTCTGTCGGGCTGTCTGTGCGTCGGTCGCGGGCCCCGCCCGGGCGGGGCGGGCCGGGCTCGGGGCGCCTGCGCTGCCGTAGCGGTCCCTGGGCCGCCTGTCCCGCCGTCGGAGCTGGGGGGCTCCGGTGCCGCCGGTCCCCCCGCCCGCCTCGCCTCCAGCTCCCCCTTCCCGGGGGGGTCTCCGGTAAGGCGCTCCCTCCTTGTTATCGCCCCCCGCCCGCTGCTCCGCATCCCCTCCTCGCCCCGCTGCCTCCATCCCTCCCGCCAACCCCCGCGCCCCCCGCCGGGTGTGGCGCCCCCCAAAGCCCCCCCCGCGGGGGGTGCTGCGGGCCGGGGGTCTCTCCAGCGGTGGGGTCCCCTCCTCCCCTCGGCACGGGGGGCTCGGGCCCCCTTTGTCCGCTGCCCGTGATGCTGCCCCCGGTGCCCCCTCTCTGGTCCAGCCCCACCCCGCGGCCCCTGTGGGGTCGGTGGGCTCTGGGCGCCCATCCCCGTGGAAAGGGCCTCGAGCACCAACAGGTGGTTTAACACCAATACTTTCCCTTTCCTTCCCTTTCGCCCCTTTTTTTCCTCCCCGCCCCGCACCTCCTTGCCTCGGATAATTTTCCTGGTTTGATCTCGAGAAGTGAGAACCGATCGTGGCTTTCACACCGCCCGCTTAGAGCCATCTCTGCAGGGTGTAACAGCCCCATCTCTGCAGGGTGTAACAGCCCCATCTCTGGGGGTGTAACAGCCCCATCTCTGGGGGTGTAACAGCCCCATCTCTGCAGGGTGTAACAGCCCCATCTCTGGGGGTGTAACAGCCCCATCTCTGGGGGTGTAACAGCCCCATCTCTGCAGGGTGTAACAGCCCCATCTCTGGGGGTGTAACAGCCCCATCTCTGGGGGTGTA
>JAWWEU010000076.1:1749334-1763777 GCA_035583155.1 Acropternis orthonyx | reverse complement strand
ATTTGCAGGGTGTAACAGCCCCATCTCTGGGGGTGAAAGAGATCATATTTGCAGGGTGTAACAGCCCCATCTCTGGGAGTGCATGAAGAATGTGACCGCCCCATTTGCGTGGTGTCGCTCAGAGCTGCTCCTACACCAAGCCAGGGTCCCACCTCACACAAAGACACAGTTCCACCCCAGAAATCATCCAGCTGGAGATCCTTACCCGCTCCTGTTCCACGAGGAACCTGCAAAGGCAGCACACAAGGAGCTGCTGTGTCCCTAACGGAGGTGGTTTGCAGGTGACGCCTCGTAAACAGCTGCGAAAAGCAAATAGAAAGAGTCACTGCGAGCTCTTTGGGTTGTACAAGGGGGAAGTGTCTCACCAATATTTGTCTGCAACTTCTAGTAATAGTTGCAAAACTCTGTTACCTCACTGTTGAGTTAGGTGATGCCCAGGGGGATTGGGTTAAGGGGGTGGTTGTGCACTTGAAATCTTTGGTTTTAATACATTTTAGGAAGTAGAGCTGGGCTGTCAAATGCACCCTGAAAGTGCTACCAGTTGGAAGTGGCACACTGTGGTGTTTGCATACTGGATTTTCAGAAACAGAAATGAAGATGTGAAAATACGTGTTTTTCTCAGAAATAAATACGTAGGATACTTACACTAAGGTTTGCTTTTGTGGGTGTTTTTTAAACTGCGGTGGTCCTCTGGGTCTGGCCAAATTTCTGGGTGAAAACATCTAGGAAAAGTGCTTAGAGGCAACTAAATGCCTTTTTTGTTCCTTCCTCAGTTGCTCCATTACTGGGACGACTTTCAGGATTTTGATGAATTTCACAGCAGAAGAGCCAGACTGATGGAGTTATTTCTGTAGGGGTTGTAGGAAGAGGAACTTCGGGATTAGGTGTTTCAGTGGATTATTCCTGGATTTTGAGCATTTACTGAAGATGGAACATGTTGGGAGCAATAAGCCTTTGCGGTACTGGCTGAAATTGTGGTTTTTGAGCCACCACGTTTCTTAAGTTTCCTTCCCTCTTATTTTCAGATCAAATATGTTCAAAACAGGAAGTTTGACTTTTACCTTGTAAGACTTTTCCCTACTTAAAGTTACTGATGGTGTTTGTTGTTAAAACCTGAACTCTGTGCTTGAGCATCACTTCACTGATTGCAGCTCTTGTTTGAAGGTTATTTGCCATTTCTAATGGTTGATTTTCCCTCCCCTTTTCTCTCCTAGCAGCCATGGCAATGACAGGCCCCACGCCGTGCTCGTCCATGAGCAATCACACCAAGGAGCGAGTCACGATGACGAAGGTGACGTTGGAAAACTTCTACAGCAACCTCATTGCACAGCACGAGGAGAGAGAGATGAGGTAAAGATCTTGCTTGTTTCTTTTCCAAACAGGGTGAGAGCCAAAATGTATATTAATTGCATTCAGCTTTCTTGAGCCAAAGCAAAGATCATAAAATCGCAGGATGGTTTGGGTTGGAAGGGACCTCAAGGCTCATCTCATCCCACCCCCTGCCATGGGCAGGGACACCTTCCACTAGCCCAGGTTGCTCCAAGCCCCGTCCAGCCTGGCCTTGGGCATTTCCAGGGATGGGGCAGCCACAGTTTCCGTGCCCAACCTGTGCCAGGGCCTGCCCATCCTCTCAGGGAAGGATTCCTCCCCAGTATCCCATCTAACCCAGCCCTCTGCCAGTGGGAAGCCATTCCCCCTTGTCCTGTCCCTCTGTCCCATGTCCAAAGTCCCTCTCCAGCTCTCCTGGAGCCCCTTTAGGCACTGGAAGGGGCTTTCAGGTCTCCCCAGAGCCTTCCCTTCTCCAGGTGAACCCCCCCCAGCTCTCCCAGCCTGGCTCCAGAGCAGAGGGGCTCCAGCCCCTGGAGCATGTCCATGGCCTCCTCTGGACTCTCTCCAGCAGCTCCACGTCCTTCTGCTGTTGTTCCCCAGGGCTGGAGGCAGCTCTGCAGGGGGGTCTCACCTGAGGGGGCAGAGGGGCAGAACCCCCTGTCTCCTGCTGCCCACGCTGTGGGGTCAGCCCAGCACACAAAGGGTTTCTGGGCTGGGTCATGTCCAGCCTTTCATCCACCAACACCCCCCGAGTCCTTCTCCCCAAGGCTGCTCCCAATCCATTCACTGCCCAGCCTGTGTTTGTGCTGGGATTGTCCTGCCCCATGTGCAGGACCCAAAGGAAGACAATCCTTTCAGGGTTGAGGAGGAGTTGCTGAGAGGAGTCACTCAATGCTCCCTGAACCTGTGGCATCTCTTTAATTCCATCAGTCCAGTATAACACAGGATTGGACTGAGCTGTGGGACTTTCCTTTGGCTGGGACCTGACAATTTGCTGAAGACCCTCAAGCTGCAGCACTGGGACTTCTGCTGTTCTCCCAGCTTGCCATGGAGCCTGTAATCAGAATTTGGGAAATGGTTCAGTGTTGGTTCACTTTTGGCCTTGCTGCCAAAGCCAGAACGAGCTCCCAGAGCAGTGAATGCCAGCTCACTACAGGAGCTGCAGAAATGAGGCAGCAATTTAGAAATAAATTCGAACTTGCAGAGATATTTTCTTCAAAGCTTCAAATTAGGAGAGATTAAGGTCTAATTTACACAGAAAGTGTCACTGATTTAATTCCTTTCTTTCTCTTTGCACAGCTCTTGCTGTTTAAATTTACTTATTTATTATGAGCACTATTGTCCACTCCCCAAAATCTCAAGGTTTGTTTTGTTCTCCTGTTCAGGAGCAAGACTTTGTCTGAACAGACAGACTGGACTTTCTAAGTTACGCGTTTTTTGTAACAACAGATGTCTGTGGTTGTGCAATTTGGAGTTCAAATGTACCCTGAAGTGCAGATTGGGCCTGTTAAGGGTATATTTGGGGGACTTTTGGCATCACTCAGTCCTGCTGAGCAGTTTAGTCCTGTGCATTGCACAGACTTTTGCTACTGGAGTCACTGGTTTCAGTGACTGGTTTCAGACTGGGATGACTGGACAGGGTTCAGTGGGTTCCTGGCCGAGGGCAAAGCGATTTAAACGCACCTGATGGCAAAGCGATAACCCCCAATTTTATCGCTGTGCAGCAGCTGCTCTGGGCCCCAGGAGGCAGGAAGAGGATCTTGCAAAGGGTGACTGGCAGAAAGAGAAGGATTTTTTCAGTGTATTTGGAATATTAGACAATAACCCCCCCCGCCCTCCTCCCCAGACCACCGATCCCAGGTCAGCCAGCTGTAAATATGGTCAGTGTTAGGAAAGAATTCCCAGGGGATAATCATTGCCAGTGTCCCCTGAAGCCATTCCCCTTCGGAGCTCTTGCTTCCTTCTTTCTTTCTTCCCAAATAACTCTTTTGGACTAAGGCTGTAAATATTTCTGAATTCTTTGAAGAGGAGAACATGTACAGACACATTTCCTCTTCCCACGTATTTCGAGTATCTCAGGTATTAGGAAAGCTAAAGCACCTTTTCTCCTCTTGCATATGATGAGTTTGAGATGCAGAGATATTTTAAATGTGTTTAAATGGCCAGTTCTCCCTGGAATAGGTGAGACTTTGGTATATAAATATTTATTATGGCTCTGGCCTGAAGTGACTTGCCCAGCTGTCAGACAGAGACAAGAATTGAACCCAGATCTGCTCAATCTGGGTTTGTGTACGACTAAAATGTACAGTTGAATAACATGTGAAACTCAAGGCAGGTTTAGATTATTAAAATCAGGGAGGACAGGGCTGGAATTGTAAATTTGGATAGTAGAGTCTTCAAAATTTATCTGAGTCTCCCTTGTACATAACACACTTGTTATTTGCTGGCACAGAGCAGAGTTGGTGGATCTGTGCATGTGATTAAGGAACAACATTAATGATTCAACCTTTATTTTTCTAATTTGATTAAAAACCAAAGTTAATGATTCAACCTTTATTTTTCTAATTTGTCTCTGCTCTAGACAAAAGAAACTAGAACAAATGATGGAAGAAGAAGGCTTGAAAGATGAAGAGGTAATGAATATGAAAAAACTAACTTAATGCTTAAATACAAGTAATTTGCTTCTCTAAATGGAGATCTGGGATCTCTCCTTGGAATTGCTGTGATCCCTGTGGAACCCACCTGCAGGATTCTCACTGGGCTTTCCTGAATTCCAGAAAAGGATCAGGAGATCAGCACATGCACAAAAGGAAACGGAGTTCCTTCGCCTGAAGAGAACAAGGCTTGGATTGGAGGACTTTGAGTCTTTAAAAGTAATAGGCAGAGGAGCATTTGGGGAGGTGAGTCCGGAAAAAAATGTGCTTTTAAACTGGCTCTGGGCTTTGTTAAAGACTTGCTTAGTTTAGACAAGCAAAGGTAAATACAACAGCATGAGACTGATTTTTAGCTCAAGAGTCAGGTGCAACTTTTTACCTAATAATTGCTGGTTTAAAACATTCTGTGCTTTAAAGGAGCCTGAATGATGTTGAAAAGGACTTGGTGGGCAGGTTTGGAGTGGGTTTTAATGGCTCCAGTCTCTGTGTGCTTCCCCAGGTGCGACTGGTGCAGAAGAAGGACACGGGGCACGTCTATGCCATGAAAATACTGCGCAAGGCTGATATGCTTGAGAAAGAGCAGGTAAATAACCCCCCTGGGCAGCAGCTGGGGGCTCTGGGAGCTCGGTGGGATGTGCAGAGGAGGAACAGGCATCTCTGTTTTAGGTTTGGAAGCTTAAAAAATTGTGGGTTTTTTTTTTTTCCTCTTCCTTTTTTTAACAGAGGAAATAAGTCAAAAAAACCTCGGAATTTACAAGGACTTGTCGTCGAGTGGGTCTTTCAAGACAAACTTGTGCAAATGATTCAGTGTAGGCTTCAAGATCAATTGTTTTCCTGTATTTGTGACTCAGGGGATCAGATGTATATATTAAAGTGATACAACTGCTGGAATTCAGATTCAGGGAGACATGAAGTAGCAGCATTTAACAAATTTAAGGCTTTCCTTTAGTCATTCTGGGAATATAATGGTCTGGGACAATCACTTCTTGTTCAGAACTGGGCTCAAGCTCTGTGTGTATTTTCAAAAAGAGATCTAAAGGTTAGATATTTTTGTGTATAGGATTTATACAATATATAGTAGGTATATTATATTAGGTATAAAATACATGTATACAATCAACCCTGTGTTGAAGTTCTGATGGTGTTTGTGCCCTTGTGCAGAAGTTTGGCTGTTGTCTTCTCAATCTTTTGATGCTTTTGATGTAATACTTGAGTTGCCTGTGCAGTAAATGCTTCTGATCAAACTAATCCAGGGCATCTGTGCATGTCCAGGTTGGCCACATCCGTGCTGAGCGGGACATCCTGGTGGAGGCTGACAGCCTGTGGGTTGTGAAGATGTTCTATAGTTTCCAGGATAAGCTCAACCTCTACCTGATCATGGAGTTCCTGCCTGGAGGTAACTGGAACCCAAAGGCTGCTTTCCTATTGTTTGGGGTTGCTAATTTCTTAATTACAAATGTAGCCTGAGATTAGAGTGTGTGGGGGTACCCTGTGTCTGTTACATCTGTGAGGGAACAACTATTTGTAAAGGTTTCTGCTTTTTGGGGTACTGAGATGTTTGGGGCAAGCTCGAGGTTTCCTGCTTGGGTTTGAGCTGCAGGTGTTTAAACTTGGCCTAAATATTGTTCTAGTTCGTACCCTGGCTGTCAGTAGAACCACCACATAACCAGGTTTGGATTCTCTAACCTGTTGTTTTTAGCTGAGTACAGCAGAAATAGCTTTTTTTTTTTTTTTTCCCTATAAATGTCTTACAAGTTCCATTTCTTTCCTCATAATGACCTTGACTGACCACATGGACCTATAAAATCCCAAATCTGCTTTTCCTTATTGAAAATTCAAAGTGGTGGTGGGACAGTGAGGCTGCAGGGGGAGAAGTTCCAGTGGGAAACCAGCCAGAAGATCCCAATTCTTTCCTCATAACACGCTGGACTGTCACAGTGACTGTTAATTTAATGGCTTAAATGAGTGAGAGTGGAGCCTGTGTGTTCACCTTTGGGCGGTTTCTAGGTGACATGATGACACTGTTGATGAAGAAAGACACTCTAACAGAGGAGGAGACGCAGTTCTACATCGCCGAGACCGTGCTCGCCATTGATTCCATCCATCAGCTGGGCTTTATCCATCGGGATATAAAGCCAGACAACCTCCTCCTGGATAGCAAGGTACTGCCTGGGCAGGAGAAATAGGCCTTGTGGGTTTTAATATTGACCTGAACTAGTGCTGAGGGTTGTGAAAGAAGATGGTGCTTCTGCTTTTAGCCCTTTTCCTTCCAGCTCTGAGGGTGTACCTGCCATAATCCTGGGAAAAACCCAAGCCAGGAAAGGCCTCCCTCCCACCTCAGCTGTACTCAGACCTCGAGCTCTCTGACAGCTGTTTGAGCTATTTTGGGCTATTTCAGCTGCAGTTTCAGTTCTCCCCTCGTAGTCAAAGCTGTTTCCTTTTGCTCTCACATCTGTTACACTCCCACTTGCCAGCTTGGGGGTACATGGTGCCATCAGACACGAAGGATGTGGCTATTCCAGACTGAGAACGGAGATGGGATCTCCCTCAGGATCAGGATCTATTCCTGAGGGCTGGCCAGGCTACCTGGTTATTGCAGGCAGTTTGCAGAAAGCCTGATGGTTTCAGTATCCTCCTCCAAGACTGCCTAAAATCAAGCTTGCTTGGAAAAAGTTTGCCAGCAGTAAATAATTACTTTCCCACTACCAGGTTGGAATTCCTGATGTAATTAATAGAATCACAGAATCCCAGACTGGCTTGACTTGGAAGGTACTCAAAGCTCATCCAGTGCCACCCCCTGCCATGGGCAGGGACACCTCCCACCAGCCCAGCTTGCTCCAAGCCCCGTCCAACCTGGCCTCGGACACTTCCAGGGGTGGGGCAGCCACAGCTTCTCTGGGCACCCTGTGTCCAGTTCAGTATGTTTGCATCTAGATGTGGATAAACTTAGGACTTTGGAAAGGATGTCTGTTTTAGATACTCTTCTAAAAATTGCACTTCGTGAGTCTGGTCATGTTATGCACCAGGACAGGTCCAATCACTGAATTTCAGGTGTTTATCTCTTGGGGTCAGTTCACAACCCAGGGCCTGCAGCTGCCTCTGGAGATGTTTCCTTTTCACTCTGAAGTGATCTGGGGCTCACAGGA
This sequence comes from Acropternis orthonyx, assembly GCA_035583155.1. Classification (NCBI taxonomy): domain Eukaryota; kingdom Metazoa; phylum Chordata; class Aves; order Passeriformes; family Rhinocryptidae; genus Acropternis; species Acropternis orthonyx. The sequence goes on along the minus strand of JAWWEU010000076.1, from coordinate 1,756,648 downwards.
GCACAGGTTTCTTGAAGGGCTTTCTTTTTGGAGTAGTGATGAAAGTATCAATGGCTTCATTGCATGTACAGATCCAGTGTTAGGTTAAAACAAGGAATTCAAAGGACATGGAGGTGCCGGAGCGTGTCCAGAGGAGGGAACAGAGCTGGGAAGGGGCTGGAGCAGCAGGAGCAGCTGAGGGAGCTGGGGGGGCTCAGCCTGGAGAAAAGGAGGCTCAGGGAGGACCTTCTGGCTCTGCAACTCCCTGCCAGGAGGGGGGAGCTGGGGGGGTCGGACTCTGCTCGCAGGGAACAGGGACAGGAGGAGAGGGAATGGCCTCAGGCTGGGCCAGGGAAGTTCAAATTAGATATTAGAAGAGATTTTTTTTCCTGGAAAACGTGATCAGGCATTGGAATAAGTTGCCCCGGGAAGTGGTGAAATTGCTGTCTCTGGAAGTGTTCAAGAGGCACCTGGATGTGGCACTTGGGGAACACAGTTTAAGGGGATGGTGATGGTGCTGGGTTCTCTCCAAGCCTTGCTGATTCTGTGACTTGCTCTGATCATGTCTTAGATCGGTTCTGTATTTGGGTTGGTTTGTTCATTTCTAGGGCCACGTGAAACTCTCAGACTTTGGTCTGTGTACTGGACTGAAGAAAGCCCACAGGACAGAATTTTATAGAAACTTGAACCACAGTCTTCCCAGTGACTTCAGTAAGTTCTTTGGCTCCAAAGGGTATCTGGGTGATTGCTCTCAGTGCCTGACATAATTCATTTGGTGTGATAGTAAAAGGCTGCGGGGGGGGGGGGTCGGTCTAATAATCAAAGTACATCTTGAGGTGTAATTTTGATTTGATTTAAAATAAAAATAATTTCAGTTACTTTAATGTACAAACCCATCTTCACTTCCAGAAGTTTGTCTCTGAAACAAACCTGGAATGAAAAGATGGTGGCTGGATCTCCAGTGTTACTTAATAAGCCAGAACAGTCCCGTTGAGTATTCAGGAATGTTCTCGTGGGGAATAAATCATGGATTTGAATAAACCCTGAAAGCACGAATCAATAATGAAAGGCTTGATGAGATGTTGTCAGTGTTACATAGGTTTGGAAGTTGCTGGTAGGTTTAGGGTATTGACACACGTCTTAAATGAGATCTTTAGTGTAACAGTTTGGGGGTAAAAATACATACTGGGTGACCATTAGGATTCAGCCACAGATACTGAATCTCTTTTAGCTTTTCAGAACATGAATTCCAAAAGGAAAGCAGAGACTTGGAAGAGGAATCGACGGCAGTTGGTAAGTAGGTCTCACCTGGTTGGAAATGTCCTGCTGAGGTGTTGCATCCAAATGGCACAGGGGTTTACATGGAAGGGGTTAATGCATTCCAGAGTTCTGAACAATCCTGGAAGGATAGAAGGATGCCTCTTTTTTAAAAAAAAAAAAAGAGGAATGTCTCTTAATTTGTCCTTCATCCATCTGCTGAACAGCTGGTGGCACATGTGCCTGAGATGGCACTGCCAGAATTATTTACATAGATATCTGATGCTTCCAAGCCAAAACTAACAGTTCCTGCCACTTCCAATCTAATGAAGGGCTGCTGACCCATTCCAAGGTGTGTATGGACTGTGGTACCTTTCCCCACATTCCTGATGGTATTTTAAGACACCTGCACGTGAACATGTTGATTTTGTTTCTACATATCATGATATAAAAGTTTTACACAGCTTTGCTTAAAGGATCTCAAAGACAATCTGGTGTCTTCCTTAAAATAACCAGTGTTGTGTAAGTCCCCACTTCCATGTCAAGCAGTTTTCCCTAAAGATGCATAACTGATGGTGTTTGTTCCAGGCTTTTTCTACTGTGGGAACTCCAGATTACATTGCTCCTGAAGTTTTCATGCAGACTGGATACAACAAGCTTTGTGACTGGTGGTCCCTGGGGGTCATCATGTACGAGATGTTGATCGGTAAGGAGCGGGCAGTGCAGGGCGTTGTAGACAGGGACTGTGGAGTATGTCAGCTGTATTTCATGGAACATGGAATTCCAGACTGGTTTAGGTTGGGAGAGACTTTAAAGCTCATCCAGTCCCACCCCCTGCCATGGGCAGGGGCACCTCCCACCAGCCCAGGTTGCTCCAAGCCCTGTCCAGCCTGGCCTTGGACATTGGGATGGGGCAGCCACAGCTTCTCTGGGCCACCTGTTTATGTGCTCAGAGCATCTGCTCCTTGCCTGGTCTGTGAGGTGAGTTCTGACCAGCACATTGTAGACTTCAGGAATGATTTTTTGCTTTATGCAGGATTGTATTTTTGTTTCTTTTCAGGTTACCCACCGTTCTGTTCTGAGACTCCTCAAGAGACATACAAGAAAGTGATGAACTGGAAAGAGACCCTGACGTTTCCTCCAGAAGTTCCAATCTCTGATAAAGCAAAGGATCTTATTTTAAGGTGCCAGCCACATGGTTTGCCAGTTAATATAGCACTGATTTCCTTGTCTTGCTGACTGTTCTGTGCCTCTCATGGCTTGTTTCACATGGGAAAACCCTGATGTTACAAACTGTTGTGCACGTGCATCAAATGCTGAACTCCCTTGTCAAATACTTTTGTCTCTCTGGTCATTTAGTTGTTCCCTGACCGCTCTGGCAAAATCTTTCTGCTCTTTATTTTGCCTGCAAGTTTCTCATGGAATCAACTTTAATCCTTTTGTCAGAGCTGGCTTCTTACAAGAGGAATGATTTTGCCATTGTATGCACTGGAGCATACAAATGTATCCCAGTGCTTGCTGCCTCATTTGTATTTCCAATCACTGTCTATTCTCAGGACAGAAATATAAAGGTCTACAATTTTAGGCTTTATATGTTCTTCTGCTCTACCCTGGTCCTGAGGTAGAAAGGCCACGTTATCCTGTTGTGAAGGACTAGCACATCTTAACTGTGGCATTGGACACGACATTCCTGAACGTAACTTTGTGTGTTGGTTTTGCTGTGGGAGTTGTTGGTCTGCTCCATTTGTATGTTAAGAAATGGTAGCAGTATCAGTCCAGAAAGCTGTTCCATTTCTGGATGGAATGCTTTCATTTTCATTCTCCCTTCATTTTCATTCTTCCTTCCATCCCAGATTTTGCTGTGAATGGGAGCACAGAATTGGTGCATCTGGTGTGGAGGAAATAAAGAGTAACCCATTCTTTGAAGGGGTTGATTGGGAGCACATCAGGTAAGATGCTTTGCAGAAAAGGAAGCTGCTCTTCTCTAGGGACTGTCCAGGCCAGTTCTGTTCAGCAGCTGACAGGGATTTGTCACATCCAGGTGTGGGTGAGAGTATTTTGTTCCCTACCTGAAGCTTGCTCAGATTTAGGCACCTTCTTGGTTGTGTTAAGAAGGGGAAAGTGGCTGAATCCTGCTTTGCCTTTGAAATCTTAATGCTCCATCTGCTCTCCTTGGCAGAGAGAGACCTGCTGCGATTTCCATAGAAATTAAAAGCATTGATGATACCTCAAACTTTGATGAATTTCCAGAATCTGATATCCTCAAACCAACAGGTAAATGAGTGTTTGATTCTGCATGTAAACAATCCTTTGCCAGTGAAATCATCTTTCCTGTTAATCAGAGAAAGCATCTTACTAGATGCTAACTCTAAAGGATCACAGCATAGTCACACATTTGCTCCATGAGTTTAAATACGGAATCACAGAATGGTTTGGGTTGGAAGGGACCTTAAATCTCATCCCATTCCAATCCCTGTCATGGGCAAGGACACCTTTGACTAGACCAGGTTGCTCCAAGCCCCTTCCAGCCTGGCCTTGAACATTCCCAAGGACTGGGACATCCACCACCTCTCTGAGCAACCTGTGCAAGTGTTTCACAGCCCACACTGTAAAAAATGTGTTTGACTCTGCCCTCTTTTAGCTCAAAATCATTGTGCTGTGTCTTGGCTTCCAGCAGTTCTTTCCTGGGGTTGAAGCACGAAGCTGAACCCTGGGTTTACGGTATTTTTTCCTTTAGAAGCATCCTGCCCTATTCCACATCCAATGTTTTGCATGAAAATAAACTTTGCGGTCTCCAAAGGGTAATTTCATTTCTTCTGTGTCTTCCCAGTGGCAACAAGCAACCACCCAGAGACCGACTACAAGAACAAAGACTGGGTTTTTATCAATTACACCTACAAGCGTTTCGAGGGCCTGACAGCCCGAGGAGCAATCCCATCCTACATGAAAGGAGGGAAGTAACACAGCTTTACCTGGGACTTCTGAGCCATGGAATTCTGTTGCTGTACTTTGGGTTTATACCCATAAAAGAACTCTTTTATTTTTTTTTTTTTAAAGGAAACTTGAGGGCTATCAACTCTTGGAGTAAACTTCAGGACCCTGTTTTGTTACACACCTGGTTGTTACTAAGGAGGTTTTTTTTTTTTTTTTTGTGCCATTGAAAACTTCCACAACGTGTTTGCATCATCTCTGCTGCCAGCACCTTTTGCTGCTTCAGGAGCAAGAGGTTTTCTTTACAAATCCTTTGCCAGGCTGTACAGTCCACAGGCAGATGGGAGCCTTCCCTTTGGGATTCTATAGGATTGTTTTTCAGTCCTGCATGAAGTGACAAACTCACTCTGCCAGTTCTGCCAGCGCTGTTTGCCCAGTGGCTGAGGACTCCAGTAACAAAGCAATAATTGAAGCTGGAGCCAGACAACTCTCCAGGAGACTGTGGAGCAGAAGGACACAACTCTGATTGCCTTAACCTTACTTTTGTAGTGCTGTTTTTATAATGCTCCTTGGAAGCCTCTCAGTAGCATTTCTCAGCTCTGTCACAGTGGCCTCCAGTCCTGGTGCACTTTACTTTTGGTACTAAGTGACCCTCAAGCCATTTAATACTTTTTCTGAATTAAAAAATTGTGCAACACTTTTCCTTTCCTACATAGAGGAGCAAAGGGCCATTTCCTCCTCCGAGTGCCAAGTCTTTGGTTACTGTGTGACAGGGTGGATCTGTAAACAACACAGATAATAAACTACAGCTGGTCTCCCTGTGCAGCTGGAATTAGAGCAGAGAGGGAGGGAAATTCCTGGGACCTGCCCTTTGGTGGGTAAGTTGTGCAGAGCTGCCTCAGCCCGAGGCTGCCTTGGCTGGCTGGTGCCATCTCTTGGCCACCTCTGCGCTCTGCTGCATCTTCAGGGGTTTGGAGACAAAAAAACATCTGTGGCCTTTTTGCTCTTGGTTTTGAGCAGAAGAGGATCAGAGTGTTGCTGATGGAGACCTGCCTGGTGTTTCCTTGCAGAGCTGCTCTTGCTGTCCTGGCTGAACCATCTGTCCCTGGAGTCTTCCACAGACTGGGGTCGCTTTTGGGGCAGTGGAATGCACTGTGTCTGCTCTGAGACTATTGCCTACTGTAATTTATAAAAGTTCTGATCAGGTTCTCTCCAGGAGAGCCCCAAAGTGCCTTTCTTTGCCCAAGCCTCTCTAGGAACATGACAGCATTTTGGGAAGAAGGCTTCTGCCTCAGTTGAGCTTTTCCTAATTCCTTTTTCTAACCCCTTTGTAGTTAACTCCGCACTTCCAGGGGCAGGTGGGGCATTAGCCCTTTGGGCCTGCCTGGTTCCAGTCTGTAATTTGCAATCAGACTGCTAAAAATGATAAACTTTTGAGGTTTCTAAAAGCATGTCTCAGTTTGAACTGCCTCGGGTTCCTGCAGACTTCTGTTGGTGCTGAACACTAACTCCAGAGTACAGGCAAGACAGAGCTCGAGCAACGTTTCACAGGGAAAAAAGGCCTCCAGGGCTGTTCAGTCATGACTTTCTTCCTTAGGAAATGAAACAAAATGGGTTTGTAGTGCAACTTTTTTTTTGTTACAAATAGGTGCTTTTAGGGAATTTTTACCTGTATACATGTCTTTTGAGTGCCATCCTGAAGGACTGATGGGGGAGTGCCAGTACTGTACATAATTCACTCGTGTCCTCTCCCTCACCACCCACCCCTGTGCTTTTTGTACGTGTCCCACGACTTTAATGACTTGCCATAAGCAGTTTAGGTATCAGTTGTATCCTACCAAGCTGAAAAGCAAAATAGCCTTAATCAGAAGTGATCCCAGGATCACTGTAGTCAGTAGGGCTCACTTGGATGAATAAGGGCTAATGGAAGGAATGACTTAAAGGATCAAGCTTTTACCAACTCGTCCCTAAGATCACCTTCTGCTCCCTTTGTACTTTGTGTAAAGGACTGATACCAGCTTCTCCTGCAGTTTCTTCCAGCCATTTGAAAATGTTGCCTTATAAACCATTGGAATTAATATAAAACCATTTTTTTCTCAGTTCCTAACAGCTTAGGTACTGCCTTAAAATGAAATAAAAACAAAAATCAAAGTCTTTTTAAGCTGCTGTGGATCATCAACAAATGATTTTGAGATAGTAGCTGCATTTGTAGCCCTTTACTGAAAGGGACCAGTATTTTTATTTATAAATACCAAAGAAGCTAAACAATTTTAAGTTGTGATGACTTGCTGTGAAAAAAAGCCCAACTCTCTAGTACTGTGTTTTATGCATTTTTAGTGCCGTGTTTGAAGTGTGACCCCTCAGGTCACTGTGAGCTCAAGGTGGTTTTTCAAAGGCACAAGGAGCAGTTGGGTACCTCATTCCTGTTGTCTTCCAGCAGAAGTTGGATGTCTTTGAACCCAGTCCTCCTGGACATACCTTCAGTAGTAGGTTCTGTATCCCAGGAACATTGCAAGCCTGCTTGTTACTCCAGTTTTTCACCAACATTAGGGAAAAAAGTGTGTCCTTACAGCATCTCCTTCCCAGCATCCATAATTCACTGCTGACAGTAAGGGTTTTGGATGCCTGTTCCATCTCCCATCGTAGCCAAACATCTTCCTTAGCTGCTTGTGTTTTGAGGTTATTTGTATCTTTAGCTCTTTTTTTGTTAACCTGCAGTTGCTGGATTTGTAGGAGTAATCCCAATCTGAATTTCCAATGGATCTGAACACCTTATGCTGCCAGTTCATCTCTGTATCATGCCTAGCACAAAGCTGCACCAAGTGTTTCTTATCACTGTGCCCTGACTCTGCCTTAACCTCTAAGTTGAAAAAGTGTTCTGTAAATATTTAAAAGCTGTTCCAAAATTGCACTGTAAAATTTGGCAGGTGTAGTCAACTTTTTATGGACAGATCTCATTGTCTTGTGTAAATAAAATCCTCTTGGTACATGTGCTGTTGCTGGCATGTTGTGTTTTACAAAGTGGAATTGTGGAATCCCAGACTGGTTTGGGTTGGAAGGGATCTTAGAGATCCAGTGCCACCCCCTGCCATGGGCAGGGACACCTTCCACCAGCCCAGGCTGCTCCAAGCCCCGTCCAACCTGGCC
>JAWWEU010000076.1:1735217-1749234 GCA_035583155.1 Acropternis orthonyx | reverse complement strand
GTCCAACCTGGCCTTGGACACTCCCAGGGATGGGGCAGCCACAGCTTCTCTGCCCAACCTGTGCCAGGGCCTCACCTGCCTCACAGCCAAGAATTCCTTCCCAATACCCCATCTAAGCCTGCCCTCTCAGTTTGAACCCACTCCCCTCGTCCTGTCACTCCAGTTCCTGATGAACAGTCCCTTTTCCACCTTCCTTGTGTAGCCCCTTCAGATACTGGAAGGTGCTCCTGAGGTCTCCAAACAAATCCCACCTTGTTCAAACTCTTAACACATTTCCCAAGCTTCATCATGGAAACCATGAAGTCCATCCAAGGCTGAAGATGGAAATCAAAGCCACAGCTGCTCCAAAGCTGTTTTCTTCCAAAGACAATTAGGTAGAAGTGGAGAGCACTGACTGAAAATACTGGGGCTTGTTAGGGATGCTGCAGTTTGTGGGCCAAGGAGTGTTGTCTCAGGCCTGTGCTGCCTTTAGAACATCCCTGCAGTGAGTTGTGAGGAGCTGAAATAAACCTTGAGGTCCTCTCAACACAAAAGGTGCTAACACTTCTCTGCAGTTGGTCACTGTCACAGTTACTTCATGAAGCAAGGAAATAAAACCTTCTATCCCTCTATCCCCAGCCCATTCTTTTACTCTACATTTAAAACCATTTTTAAAAAAGCCAAACAAGCCACATATAATTCATAGTTTAATACAGAAACCATACATCTAGAGTTCATACACAGCACAGGGAACACTTCAGTACATTTGGAGTAAGACAGGAGTTGACCTTGTACCTGAAGAGGGTGACCATGAGAGGAGCAAAAGCAAACACTTCTTCAGTTCAGTGTTCCAGTGGAATTCACTGTACTAACAAAAATTAAAATCCAAAATTCATCTTTAATTACCTGATAAAGCCAGTAAACTATAGTGGTAAAAACTGCCTGGAAATCGTGGGAGATGGATATCTCCATCCCATGCTGAAGGTCCAGCTGATTACACAGGGAACCACGAGCTCCTACAGGCAGTGACAGCCTTTAACCTCTGGCCACTGTTCCTAATGAACTGGCTGAATCCTTCAACAGGCCGAGCTGCCCCTTGGGCTCAGGGACACACACGGTGGGATTTGGTTTGGCTGGCCATGGTACTTTGCTGTCAGATCCCAAAAGGTGCCATCCAGGTCCAATTCTTAGCACCTGATGCCCTGACAGAATCCTGAGGAGGAGCTTTCAACAACACACACACTTCAGTCCTTGGAGCAGAACACGTGTAAGCTCCAACTCCAGCTCAGCTGGGCAACACCAATACTCGAATAATTAAAACTGACACTGCTGTAAAAATAAATACACACTGAAAAACATAATCACAGGGCCTGGGGGCCATCGCTGCTGGGCACACAGGCCTGGGGGCAACCTCCATCCCTGCTGAGCACACACAGGCTCACCAGTGCTTCTGTGTGTCCTGAGGGAACAGCTCATCACCAAGGCTGGGAATGGGTTTGGTCTGGCCCCTGGTGGAAGGGTAGTGGTCCATATGTCTTCCTTTCTCTACTACAAAAATAGAAATTCATCTGGAGCAACAGGGGGAGTGACTGCACACCACCCCAGCTCTGTGCAGGCACTGAAGGACACTTCTTGTACTGACCCAATGACACGCAGGGAGGAGTTTTCAAAAGTACTCAGGTGGAACTTGGGCATCTGAACCCTTGGGACCTGAAATCTTCCCCTAGGCACTTATAAAAAGAAGAGATCTATTTGCTGCACTTGGGAAAGAAGCTAAGAACAGAAACAGAAACCTGTATCCACACAAATGGGAACAGAATGTATCAGCAATAGGTGTCTCAGCAGAGATTTGTTACTTGTAACTAAAAATCTTTGCTTGATCTTTTCAGGTTACACTGAAACCCACAACCATCCTCAGCAGCAAACATCAGCCATCTTCACTAGTCAATAAATCCACCATGCACTTGGCAGTCAGAGGGAGAATAATACACATTTCCTTAATTATGCAGTCCTGATAATAAAGAATTAAACTTTCTAGTAGACTGACCTCTACTTTGCCAAGTCTGACCAGGTAACTCAGTGCCCAAATGGTCCAGGTTTCAAGACCATTGCAAGAGCAGCACTGACCTGAACAACTCTGCAAGGAGCCCTGTCCCTCTCTCTCTCTTTCTTGAATGGTTTCAGCTTTTCTTTGCACCAGCATCATGTTTAAACACTCCAATTTAAAGCCTTTACACAGCCATCAGAAGGGATGGCTTTGTGAGGCTGCCCTGTTTTGGGTGCCCTCAGCTCAGCTGGGGCAGAGCTGAGCTCACGGTGTCCTCATCAGGGGTTAAGCCAGCCTAGAGGGAAATCCTATAGGTGGCTCTTACAGGAAACTCCAGCTGCAGGAGCAGGACCAGTAAGATCCAATCTATCTGAGCTAAACCAGCCTGGAGCATGTCTGTTGGCCCTGAACCCAAAATTCCCAGAGCCTTACATACATGAGGATACTACACTCAGAGCAACAGAAGAGTTGTTCCCAGGTATGTGTATTTTTCTCTCCTGAGGGCTGGTTTACTACTGGTGTTTCTTACCTGCCTGACAACAAAATGGCCCAGTCAGTTCCAAACTGGGAAGAAAGTAGCTGGCCTTTTAAAGCTGAAGCAGCAGAATGTTCCTTGGAGGGTCTACAGGAATTCTGACCAACTAAGTTTGATGAGACCAAGGATTTTACTCAGGTACTGTTTGTACGGGGAGCTCCTCCACTGGCTTTTTTTGTCTTAGCAGGAGAGGAGGAGACAACTCAAAGTCTGTAGCATGCACAGTCACCTCTAGGAAGCCTCACATCTATTTGGCTACTAAACAGATTTACTTGGTTGGTAAAATATCAGCTACAGTCTCTTTTGGGTTTTTTCTCAGCACAATCTACTTGTTTTACTGAACTTAACAGAAAACATCCCTAAAAACAATGATTCCATCTCATGGAGAAGTATATATGGGAAATTCCTGTGAAGAGGCTTATGCTTCCTATGGATCTGGTTCATCCTTCCCTAGGACAGTACACCATGCTGGATCCACAGCCAGGTGGCAGTGCAAACAGATTCCTCCACGCTCAGGATTTTCCTGTCACAACTGTGCTACATTTCTGCTGGTTGATGAAAGAGTTATCATCTGTCCTGCTTTGATGTTCACTCCTTTGTAACTGGTTCTCACAAAAGCAAAGCTAAGTGCCTAATGGTAAAGGAAAGCTTTGTCTTGACAGGCCCAGAACTTCCTCTCTCATGTCAAACAAGATGTTTCTACATAATTGTGCTCTTCTTTTAGAAGTTTAGATAAAATATTCAGCACCCACCAATCCGGAAGCCTTTGTAGTAGAAACAAAACAGCATCATTTCCTTTTTGTCTGAGGAGATGTTGCTTTTGATTGCACAATTAAGACTATGGAGTGTGGCTCTTTATTAACATGCTTGTAATATGACAACGTAGTAAGAGCATGAACGAGGATAAAGCACCTTGCAGGAGTCTGTGTTCCATCCCTTGGGATAAGACCACGCTTCAATGTTCCCACATCCAGCAGGATTCTCCACCACTACTCCGGAAGATCGTTGACAACCATCTGGGAGAAGGGGGCGTTCAGCCTGTCCAGTTCATCCACTTGTGGGGGGTGATGCATTATAACCTCGTGGTCCTCTGAGACATCATCCCCCACCGTGACCAGGTTTGTGAGGGACTTGCTCCGAACACACTGGAAATCCACATGGCGGCTCTTGCCCTCCTCCTTCTCCCAGGACATCTGGATGAAGGGCCGCTGGACGTAGTTGTAGATCACTTCTGAGCGGCCTCCAGGCCTCCTCTTCACCTTCTCTTTGCAGGTGGGATATCCTGGAAACACAGCCAGCCAGTCAGTCAGCTGCACTGCACCCCTCTGACTCACACAAAGGCACAACATCATTCCAGAAGAGCCAGGTGGGAGGGACTGTGTGGTCAGGGTGGGAGACACACAGAGAACATAGTAGACAAATGCTCACATTCCACATTTAACACTACTGAGTTGCAAAACTGTTCTCTTTTCCCCTGCCAAGGGGTCCTGGAAGGCTGGACATTCCTCAAGAAGGAAAACTTAAGAGCTGCAGGAGCAGGCCATTCCCATGCAAAGGAGGAAGAAGGGGCAGGCAAATAAGGAGGATTATGAGCATGTCATGAGGCTATGGAGGGAAAAAATTAGAAGGGCCAAGGCTAAACATGAGCCCAGGTGTGCCCAGGTGGGCAAGGAGGCCAAGGGCATCCTGGCCTGGACCAGCAACAGTGTGACCAGTAGGACCAGGCCAGTGATTGCCCCCCTGTGCTGGGCACTGCTGAGGCCACACCTCGAACCCTGGGGTCAGGACAGGGTTTACTGGCACATGCTGTGCATCTTTTACCTTCCTTCAACTTTTAATCCTCCTGGCCCATTTCAGTGTAACACGACAGAGGTGAAGGAACATGCCCAGCTTGGACCAGTTTCATAAAAATAAATGTAAACCACTGAGTAAAGCAGGAAATGCCTGGAGCTCAGAGGAAACCAGGCTTTACTGACTGTGGAGTCACCTGTTTTAGGGTTTCCTTTGCTGAAGGAACACTTTACCTTCGATGCCAATGCGAATGTTTTTCAGGCCCCGCTCCTTTAACACAGCCTTTGCCACGTCCCGGTTCTCGATGTACTTGAAGAATCTGTACAGCTTGGAACTGTAAAGGACTTGGGAAATAAAAAAGGTGATTAGGATCTACAAAGAGGAACCTTCTCCCTGTTTTTGACATGCTCAGCCGTGGGGGTGCCAAAACCCAGGCGTGGTATCCAAGGTGTCTGTTTTCCTTGCTGAGATTAGTTGTACTTCCTTGTGGGAGGGTAGTGATGCACATCACAGTCTGGATAGACTGGGTGGTGATGGGAGTGGAAAGCAAAGGCTATTCCCTCACTAAGGAGCCAGGAAAAGGCTGAGGGGAGGCAGAAACAGAAGGAAAAGCTGCAGTGAGTGCTGTGATTCCCAGCACAGGGATCAGACCACAGCTCTAACCAGCCAGGTATCCTGCACAAGGAGTGCACAGCACAGGGCAAGATGTGCCAGCACCTCCTCCTGGAGGAAGCCTGTTGTTTGGGAATGGGTCCTTTCCTTATTGGCTGTATGTCTGGAACACAGAGCCAGGAGCCCCAGTGCAGAGCTCTTACTTTGTGAGTACTCCTCTCCCATGGGAGGTGGATGATCTTCATCCCAGTCCACAGTGTCCTCATCCGTCAGCACGACGATGTGGCATTCCCGCTCCCCTTTCCTGGCACTGTCCACCATGATGGGCAGGATCAGCTCCTCCAGGTAGCTGTCAAACTGCTTGTGAGCCCCATCATTGGAGAGCTCGTGTAACAGAGCACCTGAGGAGGCAGAAATCAGACAATGAGCTTTGCTACACTACAAAAATATGTCCCAGCTCTGCAATTCCAGATCCACCCAAGAGCACAGCCGGAATTGTTCCTTAGGCAAACTGCTCAACATATGCTCAGAGGCATCAACAGCCTCCAGCTCCAGAACTGGCAAAATCAGATGTACAGACTGCATTTCAAATGAGATGCAAAGTACACTGCAGAACCATTCCATGACCATTAAAAAACCACCAAGCTCCAATCAATAAAGTAAACCAGTAACAGACTGAATAATTTATTCATTATGATGCTTAACTTGAATTTCCTGCAACAACCTCTGCCCTTGAAGGTACATTTTGCTGCTTTCTCTGTGATCACTCATCAGAGGCCAGGGCAGGAAATTTCACCCTCCCACCCCCACTTCAAAGTGCTTTTCACAGATCTGCCTGTGTTAAAAGTACTTTTTTTTTTGCCAGCATGCCCACCAAAAAGCTGCTCCAAATCAAATTGCTGCATGACTAGGAACTATAGTACTTCCCAGACTTAGGATCCTTGGCTCCTGCTTTGCCCATCATTCTTTAGCTTAAATTATTCACGATTCTCTGGTACATTTGGAATATGAGTCCTAACCATGCTTTTAGCCTTCGTTTTGTTGGCTGTAACAGCAAGCTCTGCTTGGCCTCTGTTATAAAAAGAGACTAAAATGTTTATAATTTGCTTTTTGACCAAGGTGTCTCCATTCTGCAGGATTCAATCACTTAGCTTCTGATTAAGGCAGCAAAAAAGAAGCTGTTTCAATGCAACTCGAGCCCCAGTAGAACCCACATGTTCATGCTTAAACTAAAGCACATGATTAAGAGCTGCACTGAATCAGGGTCCATGCAGTTGATCTCCTAGTAGCTGATTTCTTTCCATACTTACTTAAGTCTTGACATTTGATTGTGTTGAAATCAAAGTTTATGCAGAGGTAGTCACATGTGTCTCGAAGGTCTGGGATGGAAATCCCATCAGGGCAGTTAATGATTCCGGTTTTGTAGTAATCCTGTGAATACAAGGACAGTTTTTGGAGAGAAAAATTAGGAATATCTTGGACTCCGACCATTCTTAATTAGTTCTTTGTTTTGTTTACCAGCATTTGAGAGTTACAGAGGCTGTTTATAGCTCTGTGAACAGTAAAAACAGCCCTGCTCCTCTGAGAATCTACGTGTCTGCAGATCCTCTTGGGTCTGACAAATGATGAGCTCCAGTTAAAACTTTTCCCATGGCACAGGGTTTAGTAATACCTCATATGCAATACAGATTTATATGTAACCACAAGGTCAGGATGCAGCTCAGGAATTCCAACAACAGGACACAGGAAAGGTAAAAGGCAACATGAGCCTTGACTGAAACACTGACTTCTACCAAAGTTTTCTATATCTTTTTCTTTAAAAATCACAATGCAAAATGTGAAAACACAATGTCCCAGGGAGTGCAGCTGCCTGGAGATGGCTCAGTTTTGCACATGTGCCAAACAGATTGTTTATTTCTTTTTCTTTCCCGATCTGCAAACGTGTCCTTACCAGCACGGTGCGGAACACAGCTGAGCTGATTCCCTCTGCGATTTCATACTCTCCCTTTTCATTTGGCCTGGTGAAATTATATTCTCTTCCTGGTCCAAACATTCTGAACGGATATAAAAAACACCATGTAAGTCCACAAGAATATGGAAAGGCATTTATTCCAGGGACAAATAAGTGAACTGAAGTTAAAAACATGCTTCCCTGTGAGGGTGGGGAGGCCCTGGAATGGAATTCCCACAGAAGCTGTGGCTGCCTCATCCCTGGAAGTGTCCAAGGCCAGGTTGGACGGGGCTTGGAGCAACCTGGGCTGGTGGAAGGTGTCCTTGCCCATGGCAGGGGGTGGAACTGGATGAGCTTTGAGTTCCTTCCAACCCAGCCCATTGAGACAGAGATACAGTTACTTAAACCCACACTGCAACCCCTTCCATAGTAAATAAGCACAGGAGCTGGCTCAGGGGAGTCTGGGCTCTGTTGCTATGGCTACTGTGTAAGGAACAAGTCAAGGAACAGATCATTCAGCCCTGGGCAGAAAATCCCCTGGCAATAAAGCCCTTTCACTGACCTACACCACACAACTCCACATGCCTTTTGATCCCTTGTTTTGTTTGTGTTTTACACAATGACCAGCACAAGGGTCAGTGACCCGACAGAGCTGTCTCCCTTTGGTCAGAGTGATGGCAATACAGAACATAAATGTTTCTTGTTGCGGCAACGGTTTCCAACCTTCCAGCCCTCTTACAGGGAGCTGAGTCACTTGTCTTTGGGAGAGTATCAAAAGATGGCAGCAGGAGGGGATGGAGCATTATCATAGTCCCCATTCAGGAGGGAGGTTATCAGCTGTGGACAGATGGACTGCTTACAAACCAGGCAAGCACTTGAAGAGAAGGCAAAAGGACACCATGTTTGGTTAATAAGTGTGCACTTTTTGATGGAACTGGACCAAAGGGAGACTTATCTAGAGAACTACCAACTCCCCATCTGGTCATGTTTTCAGGGCCTCACTCACAGCCAAGTTCTGACTGAGGTCACCCTCGCTTTGCTTGTGTGTACAGATGAGATCACAAAGCAAATATTATGGGTTTGCTCCACTTTAACAAATATTTGACCCCCTTGAGTTATCTTGAAAATAACAGAGGTGACCCACCTTCCCAGCATGGTGTCAGGGTGAGCAGTGAAGATCTGGGGGTTCACTGCAAAGCGAGTGCCATCCACCACAAGGGTCACTTTCTCTGGAGCCACTGTCTGTGAACTGCTGCTGGAAGACAAAGCACAGCATCCATGGCGTTCCTGGCTATTAAAATACTCCGACTGTCTCTTATTTCCATCTGGGAAATGGCAGGTGTGAGTGTCTTCAGGAGCAGAGAGCATGCAGCAGATCTGGGGACTTCCTGGGCAAGTGCTGTGTCGGCTCTCAGAATCCAAACCTGAGGGAGACAAATGAATACTGCAGGGTAAGAGAGAATTTATTGAAAAACATAATTTCATAGTAACACCTCCTACTGAAATGAGAAAACTGAGTCATGCATTAATTAAGCATGCCAATAGACGTTAACTGTCACAGTAATGCTGTATCACAGAATATGCTGAGTTGGAAGAAACACACAAGGTTCATCCAGTCCAACTCCTGACCCTGCACAGATTCCCCAACAATCCCACCTTGTGCCTGTGAGCATTGTCCAAACAATTCTTGAGCTCTGTCAGCCTTGGGGAGCCTGTTCCAGAGCCCAACCACCACCTGGGGGAAGAACGTTTTTCTAATATCCAATCTGAACCTCCCATGACACAACTAGACCTTGTTTTTGAATGGAACCAGCAGTTGGATTTTGGATAAAAAAATTTCCTGATGAACCCTGATGATGGTTTCAGTGGCAAAACACAGGAGCACAGGAATCAAACACGGCCAGAAATACAGGCACAGACTCTCCCAGGCAGCTGGAGCAGCAGCACACACCTCACCAGAGTGGTGCAAGGCAGCAGTGCTTGATGCCTGGCCCACGGTGGGCACACAGGACTGTCCAGCTGCTTCCAGGGAATCTGTTCAGGGACAGCCCCAGGAGCAGCCATGAGCTGGCCAGCCAGAACATTGTCACAGGATGATCTTGCCAAGCTGCTGAACTGCTGTCCTTTAGACCAGCCTGGCAGAGGCAGGGTACATACTCGCCAGTGCAACCTGCCTTGTGATACTGGAACCTGTTCCAAAACAGAACACCCTTCACAGAACAAAAAACAATCTCCCTTAAAGATTACAAGGTGAGGACATTGTCATTATCCTTACCCTCAGTCCTGGGAACTGCAGCAGGGCTGTGACCTCCTACCACCACAGTGCTTTCTTCTGACTCATGGGATGTTACAGCTCTGTTTTCCACAGGGCAACTGGACTCCAGGTTTCTTGACCAGTCTGTCCCCCCAGCACAGTTAACATTCATGCTGGGCCTCCGTGCTGTGAGGAGTTGGTGGCGCTTCCTCAGAGAAGAGCTGGAGAGAAAACACCAGGTTGTTAATTTTTGAAGGAACTCCCAAGCAATGAAGCTCTTTCTGGTACGACAAGTGAAACTCTTCAGGCTCAAAAGGCATTTTTTCAAGTATTTAACTGCGTTTCAGAGGCTTATGATGCCCCTGCACTCACTTAGAAAAAGGGGAAAAAGCTTTTTAAAGTAACCAGGGGTCTATTAAAGGTATTAAATCTATTTAATATATAAATCTTGGCTTTTTAAAAGTGAAGTCTAAAGCCACTGATGTCTTTAGATCACATCTGTGTTCCTGCAAATACCTTCCTGGCAATTACCCTCCCTTCAGACCTCTGCAGCCCTTTAAAAATGTTTATATATCTCTTGATTCCCAGCCCTGGCAAAATGAGCTCTGTAAAATGACTACAGCCTGAAATATAACATTTCCCAGTTAACAGCTCAGGAATTGCCACTTAACCACTCTGAGGACCAGTATGTTCCCTGCTCCCCGTCACTGCTTGGTTTTGGTTTTTTTCTTCTTGATTTATGCCCCTGCTGTCACATAGTGCTCACCCCAGGCTTTAACACAAAATAATCCTGCAAAAAACACTCGTGTGATGCAGAACATCCATGACTGGAGCAGCCCCACACCCACCACGTCCTGGCCCAGCCCCACACACGATGCTTTAACCAATGCCACTTTAAATCTGGAATGTTCTTTCAGCATATGCAGACACAGCTTCGTTTTTTCCAAGTGAAATTTGTCCTCCTTGTTTCTATCTTTAAAACCCACTCCTTGCATCTCCTAATAGATCTCTTTGCCCTCTTTCCCTCATTCTCTCTGGCATTTGTTTTGCCCTGGACATGAACCAGCTCTCCTTTCTTGGCTTCAACTGTTTTCCTTCCACTCTCCCAAACATAAACCACCAATTTCCTCATTAATGAATTTTCCCAATTTCCCCCCCTGCTGAACAATTGTCCTGTGTCCTTTCCTTGGCTGAATGAAGACTCCAGGGCCTGCGGGTGCCACTGACTCCTGGCAGAGCACTGCCTTGGTAGAGACCAACCAGATAAAACACAGCACTAATAAAACAAGAAAATGCCCAGGCAGAACTGGCCAGTTTTCTGGGCAAGACCTGCTGAGGGTGAAGCCTTAATGAGCAGTTCAATGGTGGGTTTCAAGTCCATCATTACTGGCAGTCAGTGGAAGGATTTAATTCTTAATGAGGATTTTAAAAAGCAATAACAATTCCTTCCCTTTGTTCCATAAACCCAATACTAAGTTGCCAGCATTATTCTATCTGTGTATTTTTAGAAAATCTGTTGCTTATGGATCATGTGATGTTCATCTGAAGGAAGATTTTTGGCAACAGCAAAACCCTTTCTTTTTTAAAGGCTCTGGCTGGAGGAAGCAGCAACAGGAGGAGCCTCTGAGGGTCATCTCAGTCCCAGCAACTGAGCAGCTCGCTGGGCATTGCCTCCCCGTCTGCTGCCACTGAACACCCAACACATGCTTGGAAAGCTCCCTCTCCCCACATCTTCCTGACCCCTGGACAGATCCCCTCAGCATTCCCATCAGAAACCCAACAGACCCCGTGAATGCTGCCCTGCACTTGGGAACAGACTCATGGATGGTATCTTGATTATTTAATGCATTACTCAGCAGAGAGGAAAACTTAGGCAGGGAATCTGATCAATAAGCAGAGTCTATCCAGGCAAAGAGCAGCTTTATCCAGGGACACTGAGGCTCCATAACTTGCCCAGAGCTCTGCCTTACAAGCCCTACTGAAGTGATGTCAAACAGCACAAAACCCCAACAGACTGAATTTCACAACAGCCAAACTGGGTTGGGTGAATATTGCAATCTTTGTTCATCACCTCAAGCTCTAATTAAATGGAGGCACAGCTGAAGAGACCCTGCACACACTCAGCAGAGTCCTCAACTACAACAGCTCCAGAATTATTTATGGAACTACCACCAGATACACAAGAACTACAATACATGAGTTTTCCTTAATAATTTCCTACCTTTTTGCTGCTTAATCTGCTAAACAGGATTTTTAGGAGAAAAAACCCAACTGTTGGACACACCTTTCTCCTTATTCTTTTCTGTTAAAACAGATTCACAAACAGCTGCTCTTTACAACATGGTGGCTCTTTTAAGCGACAGATCTGACTTTCCTTAATAAACCTCCAGGAAGTGGAATGTCCAGCCTTGCTGATCATCCAGCCTGGGCTAGGCTGATGGCAATTCCCTGTCTTTTGGCCCCTCTTGCCATTCCCTAATCCTGCACACCATGTGTCAGCAGAACTGAGGAAAATGAGTAAAGTTCCTTTAGCACATCTGGCTGGTACAATAAATCCCCAAACCGGTCATTTAACATGACAAATATATTGCAAACACACAGAACACAGTGGGGAAACTAGGACATAAAGACTTCAAGGCCAAACTCCTGCCTGACCAGCATACAAAGTTCTGGTTTCCTTTCATGCCCAGGATCAAGGAGAACTATCTGTGGTGAGAATGAATACCTACAAATAGTAATTAGCACTATTCATCTTCAAAGCTTTTTACAAATATTAACTGCTCATTGCTCCTAACAGCCCTGGGAAGCACTGCAGGGAAATGTTTTATGAGAGAAAACAGGGACACAGAGGAGGAGATGTAATCCCGAGGATCAGATCCACTGCCTGCCCAGGTGCTCCTCTGACTTGTAGCACGTTGACTACTCAGCTCTAGGCACCAGCAAGTCCCAGGTTACCACCTTCCTCTGAGGGCTCTTTCCATGCATGTTTCCACCCTCTGGGATGTGTAAACTGGCTGGGACCACAAAATGGATCATAAGCAGTGAACAAGCACCTTGACCTCTTCCTCACTTCTCTGGGAATTGTTTGGGTGCTCAAACCCTGAAGGATCAGGTGAGGAGCAGTCTGTATTCTCAAGATCAGGAGGATCAGTCCACAGGACAGCTTTTGGGAGCTGGGCACTCAGGGGTATCAAGAGTTCAAGTCACATTCAGCATTAAAGATCAGGGAAAGAGCTCCTAAACAGGCTGGATTTTATTTTTTAAAGAAAAACAATATCAGAGTCAAAAATCAAAATTCCCATCTGGCTCTGGTTGTTGGTTTTGCCTTAACTTGGAGTGTGTAGGTCCCTCCTTCCTCCAGAACATGCCGATGTCAAGAAGGAGATGTGTAACTGCACAAACACCTGTCTCCAAAACACATGCTGGCAGCCTGGGTGAAATAATCTTTGTTTGGACTTGTCTTGAGCCTTGTCTTTTGCTGAGAGAAAAATATGGAAGTCATATTTAAATTATTTTTAATCACAAAGTGGAAACAGTTTTATTTAGCAATGACCCTTTGGCACAAACAATTCGTGCTACAAATGCTTTGCAGAGATGAAGAGGGTGATCCTTTTTCTGTGCAATTCTTAAGAAGGAAGTGTTCTGGAATGTAGAGAGGCTGGGAAGATCTTCAGCACATTATTCTTCCCCACCCTAACAACTCTGAGGCACATCCAAAGCCATTCCCAAGGTTTACAGTTCTCACTCAGCTACTGGAAGGAACAGAATGGCTTTACTTGCACAGATCACCGTAAACAAGGTGATGTCTGCCATGAAAAGAAACTGAAATACAGCAACACCTCCAGCAGAAAAATCCCATTTAGATGCAGAATTTTATTAAACAAAAGATAATAAAAGCATCAGTACAAACTTGCTGGTTCCTACTTCTATTGATTATATAAATATAATATTATATTTATAAGGATATTCTCCTTATCCTTGGGATTTTTTTTTTTAAAGAACCACTACAGAATATTTTAGGTATCAAGAATGTCACAGACACTTCAAAGAAAAATAATGAAAAGCTGAGCTGTCAAAACCCACCGAATTACAGCCCTTGCTGTAATATCTGACAGCTCTTCCACAGCTTCACTGTCATCTGGCAGGGCAAGAGAGAGGTTGTAAGAGAGTAAAAATAGAAGAAATCAGTAACTTAACTTCACCATTCGGTTTGCAAACAGCAAAGAATGACAAGCAGTGAGACAATCAGGTGGTGAGCAACCCTCCCCCCTTCCTGAACCACAGCGTAACCACCACGACTGAAATAAAACTCCAAACAACTCATTTTTAAGGTGACAACACTCCTTTAAGTGCACAGAAACATTCCCACGTACAATTATTCCCAGAAACACAAGCAAGCAGGAAACACGCGCACGCAGGGTGTGCCTGACCTAATTCTACAGTCAACTACTTTAGAACAAGATGGATTTCTAATAGAATTGCACATCTTTCCACAACAGTTAAGCCTGGCTTTAATTTCTGTCCTGGTTTAACCCCAGATAGTAACTAAGCACCGCACGTGCTCATGTTCCCTGGTGGGATGTTGAGACAACTGGAACAGAAGCTCAGGGGTTGAAAAAGCGACATTTTGACACATAAAGGAAGAGAGAAGAGAAGGTTCTGTGGAGACCTCACGGTCTCTTTCAGGATCTGAAGGGCCCACAGGGAAGGTGGAGAGGGACTCTTAGTCAGGAACTGGAGTGACAGGACAAGAGGGAATGGGTTCAAACTGAAACAGTAGGTTCAGATTAGATAGTTGGGAGAAATTCATCCCTGTGAGGGTGGGCAGGCCCTGGCACAGGGTGCCCA